>JAAALK010000287.1:22341308-22735325 GCA_019279435.1 Zizania palustris | reverse complement strand
CGCGACAACTCCTTCATCTTCGAGGTTGTCCTCATCTTCAGGCAGGTTAACGAACTCTGGGGGTATAAAACAACAAGGGTGAGTACTCAAGAGTACTCAGCAAGTCTTGGAAGTAGTATAGATGCGAGATACAAAGAGCGGCTATGGTTCTCAAGGGATGTAATTTATATTATTCTAAGTGCTTATACCCACGGGTAGAGGTCCCAACCTCTAGCCGTTCCCACATAGAGTAGCAATAGCTCAAAAGCTAAACCAACCCTCACATTCTCACCAACCGGATTGCTTTATTTGCAACAAATTCCAACATCAATTTCCATCAATTCCACAAGTCACATTTCTTTCATCAATTCTACATATCCCGACCAACATCTCACCATCATACTCTTACATCATTATCTTGGTACTAGCTTACCCATCCATCGGGGAAGCGTTCCCATTATCAACATCTCATCCCAATTCATTTTAACGCTCAACTAGTTATCACATCTCGCATCGCTCCCTATGAAGCCTTTCGACTTCCCGCTCCACACAAGAACGTTATCCAACCACACAGGTTAGTCATATACCCAACAGTATACTCTGGTAACGTCCCAACCCATTTCCCATTTAGTTCAAAACAAGTAAACACTACGCTAGGGAAGGTACATGAAATCACTTGCCCATATCCGTGGGCACGGCTGTTCGAACAGATCATACTTCAGCTGAAGGTGCACACTTTACCCTTGCGACTCAAACTCTACTCTGCTACCCGTCGGTATAGGAGGTTCGAGACAAAGACTTTCCAAAGCAAACCTAGGATATCCCACTGCCACCTAGATGGATTCACGGTCAAGGATACGGAAAGTACGTCTTCCTTCTTCTCCCCAGGCGATCACACGGGTGCTCCACTTCCAACTCCTCGAATCACAACCACAATCTCGTGCCCGTTAGGGACTTTTCAGGTAATACCACGAGCCACCCGGTGATTCCACATCCATCAGCAATCAGGCTATCCCAAACTCACTAAGTACTAGCCCAGGGGCACCTCTCACGTACCCACAAGGTTGCACGATGTTGTGCTCATGCTTTCCCAAGGAATCGGTCCTTAATAGTCTTTGTAACACACACAATTTCATTTCACACAACACATTTGTAAAATCACATCATCATCAACCATTCTACATCTAGTCGTAATGTTTTGATATAAGTGTGTAAGTGTATGTGTAGTGCACCCATTTGACAAGGAATGTGCTAAAAATAATTAAAAGAATAAATTAAATCATGGATGTAAAATAAATCCTAGAGCGACAAGGTAAACATGGTATTCAATTATCAAGGAGGCTTGTTAACAAGCGTAGGTTTTATTTGTCTTAATTGCCCAAGCAATTGACTAATAGTGTACGTGAGTGTTTAATCCTAAACATGCATATATAAATTTTGTGGAACAATCAATGCAATAGGATCAAGGATGTTCAAAGGAAGACTTGCCTTGCTCGGGGAAATAGTCGAGGCCGTCGAAGTCGTTTCCTTCCAGAACTTCGGTTTCAACCCCTACTACGAATTTAAAGTCAATAATTAATTAGAGATTGTATTTATCTTTTAAAAATTTAGAAAATATTGTTTATGTAAAGTTTAGATTTTTACAAACTTATAGAAATTTGAATGGAAATTTTATGAGTTGAAATGATTTTTCTACGAATTTTTAAAGTTGCAAATATATCCTGAAATTGGAAAAAGAGAAAGTTCACTATTTGTATGGGCCGAACAGGAAATCATTTCAGAAAAATGGAAAACGTACTGTTCAATTTGGTTGGGCCGGCCTGGTTCTAATACCCAGAAATTAAACCTAAAATAAAAAAACTACTGTTTGACTGGGCCGGCCGAAGTGGCCCATGGCGCTGTTTTGCGCGGCCAGGCCTGGCGCGCAGTGCTGGGCTGCTGGCTGGTGGGGCCCACCTGGCGGTGGCTGGGGCGGCTGGCAAATGGGGCCCGCCTGGCAGTGGCTGGGACGCGGAGGGGGGCTGGCGGCTGGAGGTTGAAGACGACCTCCAACGGCCAAAACTTCTCCGGGGCATAACTTTGTCATCCTAGCTCCGATTGCTACGAAATTTTAACAGTAGCTAGAGTACAACTATATGAACATATCCAACGGTTGGATTGGGCATTAGAGCTACGGTTTGGATTTTATACCGGCAAACAGTAGGTTCAGTTTGGGATTTTTAATAGCGACGGCGGAGCTCCGGCGAGACATCGGGGGTCATTTTCACCATCCTTAGGGCATTGCGGAGCTACCGGTGCTCTTGGATTGAGCTACGGTGGCCCGTAGTGCCCTGGCGACGGTGACCCGAGAGCTCAAAATGACGGGCTCGTCGCCGGCGAGCTACGACTACCCTACGTCCACGATGAGCTAGGGAACATGTTCTACTATTCATGGGGATGCTCTAGTATGATTTAATTGGAGAATGGTCATACCTTAATCGGAGCTCGGTGAACGGCGATGAATTTGGGGGTTTCCGGCGACGGCGAGTTCCGGCGAAATTGACTGCGGGATAGAGTTCTCCAAGGGTCAGTGATCACGTCTGGGTTGACGTCCCATGGAATGGAGCAAGGTATAAGGAGAAGTTGAGGACGAACCGTGGTGATGGAGTTCGGCTCCGACGGATTCCCAGCGAGGGTGAGCTCGGATGGCTCCGGCGATTGCTCGAGAGTGGAGAGGAACGTGCGGGGAGTGTGTGGGTGCACTGAGGCGAGCCGGGGAGGCCTTTTGTGCGCGCGGCGGTATGGGCAGCGACGTGCGGCTCGTAATGGCGATGGGACGACGGCGCTGTAGATCGACAGGGCGGAGTGGTTGGAGGTGGCAGGCGCAGGTACGACGACGTGGGGCGCGTACGGCGTTGACGCGAAGGTGCCGGGCGCGGATGCGACAGCAGCACAGGTGCAGGCAAGCGGCCGAGCGGACGGGTGCGCCGGGCGCAGTCAGGGCGGCGCGCTTGCGAGGGTGCCGCATCCGGGCGCAGGCGTGCGGCCTGGCCCAGAGGCGCGGGCGCACGGCCGAGCGCCACACGCGGGCGTGCGACGGCCGTGGCCAGCGGCTGCTTGGCTGGCTGCGGCCGGTGTGTGCGTGCGTGAATTTTTTTTTGTTTTTTTTGTTGTTTTTTTTGTATATAAATAAATAGAGAAAACAAAATCTAGGTTTCACAAACCTCCCCCCCTTATGAAAATATCGTCCCGAGATTTCAAGTCTGTACGAACAACTCTGGATATTCTGCTTGGAGTTGATCTTCTCGCTCCCAAGTAGCTTCTTCTTCGGAGTGGTTACTCCATTGCACTTTGTAGAACTTGATCACCTTTTGTCGCGTCTGACGTTCTCTTTCTTCAAGAATACGGAGTTGGCGTTCTGCATAAGTCAGGTTCTTTTCAAGTGTAACACCCTCCAATGGCACTTGTTCTTCGGGTACACGTAGGCACTTCTTGAGTTGAGACACGTGGAACACATTGTGCACATCAGCCAAGTTAGCAGGAAGTTCTAACTGATAAGCAACTTCGCCTCGTCGAGCTGTGATAGGATATGGTCCAATAAACCGTGCGGCCAATTTTCCAAAAATGCCAAATCTCTTAACGCCGCGCAGGGGTGATAACAGTAGGTATACATGATCACCAACTTCAAACTCGAGCATTCTGCGACGACGATCTGCATAGCTCTTCTGTCAACTCTGGGCAGTCCGAAGACGGTTGCGGATGATCTTGACTTGATCCTCAGCTGATTCAATAATATCTGGCCCAAACATCTTGATATCACTTTTACTATCCCAGCATAGGGGTGTCCTACAATTTCGCCCATATAATGCCTCATGTGGGGACATTTGTATGCTTGCCTGATAACTATTATTATAGGAAAACTCTGCATATGGTAGGCATAGATCCCAACTTCCTCTTAACTCTAGAGCGCAAGCTCTCAACATATCCTCTAATATTTGATTTACCCTCTCTGTTTGACCATCTGTTTGAGGGTGATAGGCAGTACTGAAATTCAAGTGGGTACCAAGGGCTTCATGTAACTGCTCCCAAAATCTTGAGGTGAATTGCGTCCCTCTATCAGATACAATCTTCCTGGGTACCCCATGCCGACAGACTACACGACTCATGTACAGATTGGCTAGTTGCTTGCTATTATATGTAGTCTTGACTGGAATGAAATGAGCGACCTTGGTGAGACGGTCCACGATTACCCAAATAGAGTCATACCCTCGTTGAGTGCGAGGTAGACCGGTGATGAAATCCATCCCAATCTCTTCCCATTTCCACTGGGGAATTGGAAGTGGTTGTAATTGCCCAGCGGTTTTTAGGTGTTCTGCCTTGACTCGTTGACAAATATCACAGTAGGACACGTAGTTCATAATATCTTTCTTCATCCCGGGCCACCAGAAATATTTCTTCAAATCCTGGTACATCTTGTTACTCCCTGGGTGCAAAGAGTATGCTGACTGATGAGCTTCCATTAGGATTGTTTCTATGATACGTCTCTCATCTGGTACACATATCTGTTTCCCCATCCACAAGGTCCCTTGGTCATCAATAGTGAATTCAGAACACTTTCCCTGTAGTATGTTCTCTTTAATGGCCTTAGTTCTTGGATCTTCAAACTGAGTATCCCTAATATCTTGCTCCAAGGTAGATGTTATATCCAAGGTAGCTAGGGTACCAGGTCCCACTATGATGAGTCTGAGCTTCTCAAAATCCTTGCATAGTTGATCTTGAGCAGTCCCGACTTCTACCATGTTGCAATACGCTTTTCGACTTAGGGCGTCTGCCACAACATTAGCCTTGCCAGGATGGTAGTGTATGCCCAAGTCATAGTCCTTGATTAATTCTAGCCACCTGCTTTGCCTCAGGTTTAACTCTGTCTGGGTGAAGATATACTTCAAACTTTTGTGGTCGGTATATACTTCACATCTATTACCCATAAAATAGTGTCTCCAGAGTTTCAAAGCATGCACTACGGCTGCTAACTCTAGATCATGAGTGGGATAGTTTTTCTCATGGGATCTCAGTTGCCTCGATGCATAGCATACAACCTTGTGGTTCTGCATTAATACACACCCTAGACCCTTTTTGGAAGCATCACAATATATTTCAAAATCCTTGTGTATATCCGGTAGGGTGAGCACTGGGGCTGTTGTGAGTCTTCTCTTTAGCTCTTGAAAACTTTCTTCGCAAGCATTGGACCATTCAAATTTCTTCTCCTTTTTCAGTAACTCGGTCATAGGCTTAGCAATCTTAGAGAAACCTTCTATGAATCTTCGATAATATCCGGCTAATCCAAGGAAACTCCGGATTTCCGTGATGGTGGTTGGGGATTTCCAATTCACAACTGTCTCAATTTTATCAGGGTCCACCTCAACACCTTTTTCAGTAATAACATGTCCTAGGAAGGCAACTCGGTCTAACCAAAATTCACATTTTGAAAATTTTGCGTACAATTGATTCTTTTTCAGTCGTCCCAAGACTAGATGTAGGTGGTATGCATGTTCCTCCTGACTATGGGAGTATATCAGGATATCATCAATAAATACCACTACGAATTTATCCCGGTATTCCATGAACACTTTGTTCATCAAGGTCATAAAGTATGTCGGAGCATTGGTTAATCCAAAGGACATCACGGTGTATTCAAACAAACCATATCTGGTGACGAAAGCTTTCTTGGGTATGTCTTGAGGTCCGATTTTTAGCTGGTGATAACCTGATCTAAGATCTATCTTGGAAAATACCCTAGCTCCAGTGAGCTGATCGAATAAATCATTTATTCTAGGCAACGGATACTTGTTCTTTATAGTGACTTCATTCAAGGCTCTATAGTCAACACACATTCTTTTGCTCTTGTCTTTCTTGTCAACTAACAATACTGGTGCACCCCATGGTGAGGTACTGGGGCGTACAAATCCCAAGTCTTGCAACTCTTCAATCTGTCTCTTGACTTCTGCCAACTCCTTAGCAGCCATTCGGTAGGGTCTCTTAGCTATAGGAGCTGTTCCAGGTGCCAGCTCTATAGAGAACTCGATCTCTCTATCGGGCGGCATGCCTGGTAATTCTTCAGGGAAGACTTCAGGGTATTCATTTACCACTGGTACCGCTTCAAGACCGATGACCTGAATACTATTTAGGATCGGTTTGGTTTGGTTTTGACTTTCAAGGGTATGCATTATTTCCGTACCATCTGGGCTTCTTAAGGTAACTATCCGCTGGGAACAATTAATATTATCATGGTTTGTAGCTAAACAATCCATTCCCAGGATAAGATCTATCCCCTGAGTCTCTAGGATGATAGGGTGGGCTGTAAAGTGAACTCCCCGTATTACCAGGTGTATATCGGGACATGACTGATATGCCCGAATATCCTGTCCAGGGGTATGTATGATCATAGGTATTCTTAAGTTTACTGTTCTACACCCATTCTTTGCTACAAATTGTTTTGAAATGAAGGAATGCGAAGCACCGGAATCAAACAGTACAGTAGCAGGGGTGGAGTTGATTGAAAACGTACCCATCACAACTTCAGGTGCATCTTGAGCTGTGTCTGCTTGCACGTGGCTGACTCGACCTCTTCTATAGTTGTTGACGGAGCGCGATGCTTGAGCGCTAGCAGCTGGAACTGGCCTGTTCTGCCCTGCTGTGGGAGCCTTGGTTGTATTAATGTTGGAACGAGCAGGTGCTACATTGCCTTGGTTATGAGGGCAGTTCCTTGATATGTGCCCATAGCCATGACAATTATAACACTGAACTCCATTGGGATTAAATGTCCTCGCTTGTGTGGTAAGAGAGGCAGTGTTTGCTCGGGGGTTCTGGGGTGGAGCAGTGGTGGTGGGACGGGGGGTCGATGTACGAAAGGAGCTCTGGTAGTTTGGCTGAGATATGGTGGATTGGTTTGGGGGGTTGAGTCTAGGACGGGGGCTCATCCGAGAGGTCGAACCTTGCTGCAAGTTCTTTCTCTTACGATACTCATCTACTTACTTCCTTGCATTCTCAATTAGTAATGCCTTATTAATCATGTGCTGAAAACTCGGAAAATCCAAGGCTACTAATTGCATTCTTATCCCAGCATTTATTCCTTTCATAAACCTCCGGATTTTCTTCTTGTCAGTATCCACTTCATCTGGAGCATACCTAGCAAGCTTATTGAAACGGCTTAGGTACTCGTTGAGAGTGGATGCTCCTTGTTTAACTTGTTCAAACTCCGCCCTCTTCATGTCAATGGCACTCTCTGGTATATAAGCAGCCCTAAAAACTTCAGTGAACTCCGGCCATTCAATGGCAGCGGCATCATCATGGGCGGCATAGTAGTTCTCCCACCAGTCCGCTGCAGGACCACAGAGCAAATGTGAGGCATAAAGAACCTTCTCTGTGGGGGTGCATTGGATCAAATTCAGCTTTCTTTCTATGTCCTTCAACCAATCATCAGCCTCTAGTGGCTCTGTGGCAGTGGAGAACTCTGGTGGGTGGACTCTGAGGAAATCATTCAATTTATTTCTGCCAATTGGTGGTGGATGGGCTTGTTGTGGTTGAGGTAAATTGGCTAGGTTTTGGGCTAGCCCTTGGAGGATCTGAGTCTGGATTGCTAGAATCTGCCTAACATCTGGCTCAGGTGGGGGAGGTATTTCTTGTGGCTGTTGGGAGGCGGTGTGAGAACTGACTGAATGTTGGCTTTGAGCTCCAGCAGAAAGTTCTGGTTCCTCCTCAAAACCGTACCTCTGAGGTTGCCTTACTGGGCGTCGATCTCCCCTTGCCATCTAGTGAATGTAAAATGTTCACGAATTTTTAAGAAGTAATTCAACATAACACAAAGCAAATATCAGCATAATACGACTAATCAAAACTAGTGTCACCAACAACAAGAGTAGTCTTGTCACACATGTTCAAACATAGTCTGATGAACCATCATTACAAAAGGAAAAGGAACACATCTGCTACAAAAGGGCTCTAGCGGTGACTATAGGCTCGCTAGGCAGTCAGTCTGGTACCGTACTAACTACTCCTCATCGTCGGGCATAGGCTTGATCTCCTCGGGGTCCTCATCTTGGTCGTCATCCACGCTGGCTCCATCCTGCTCATCATCTACAATGATGTCGTCATAGTTGATGTTGGAGTGGTCGTCATAGCGGATGTGTTGACATAATATTTAAGTGAGTATATAACTTAGGGTCCCTACGGGTCTCGTTCCTAGGGCCAAGTTCTGCTCTGATACCACTTTTGTAACGACCCGTCCCAGAACTCGGAAACCCCATCGAGCGGGACAAGCCGGTACTTTATCGAAGATGAACGGATTTAATAAAAACGTTCCATTCGGCAATAGTTTCATCGCAGACCTGAATATTACATCACATAAGTCTTACATAGCTGAAAATAGAGGCATACCTCGCAGCGACACATATATCAAAAGAGTTCAGCGGAAGCAACACATCACCCAAAAGCTGAAACTACTGACCAACAACTACTACTTGGAGACTAGGCCCGAAACCCCTACTCTTCTGGATCTTCAACCGCGACAACTCCTTCATCTTCGAGGTTGTCCTCATCTTCAGGCAGGTTAACGAACTCTGGGGGTATAAAACAACAAGGGTGAGTACTCAAGAGTACTCAGCAAGTCTTGGAAGTAGTATAGATGCGAGATACAAAGAGCGGCTATGGTTCTCAAGGGATGTAATTTATATTATTCTAAGTGCTTATACCCACGGGTAGAGGTCCCAACCTCTAGCCGTTCCCACATAGAGTAGCAATAGCTCAAAAGCTAAACCAACCCTCACATTCTCACCAACCGGGATTGCTTTATTTGCAACAAATTCCAACATCAATTTCCATCAATTCCACAAGTCACATTTCTTTTCATCAATTCTACATATCCCGACCAACATCTCACCATCATAACTCTTACATCATTATCTTGGTACTAGCTTACCCATCCATCGGGGAAGCGTTCCCATTATCAACATCTCATCCCAATTCATTTTAACGCTCAACTAGTTATCACATCTCGCATCGCTCCCTATGAAGCCTTTCGACTTCCCGCTCCACACAAGAACGTTATCCAACCACACAGGTTAGTCATATACCCAACAGTATACTCTGGTAACGTCCCAACCCATTTCCCATTTAGTTCAAAACAAGTAAACACTACGCTAGGGAAGGTACATGAAATCACTTGCCCATATCCGTGGGCACGGCTGTTCGAACAGATCATACTTCAGCTGAAGGTGCACACTTTACCCTTGCGACTCAAACTCTACTCTGCTACCCGTCGGTATAGGAGGTTCGAGACAAAGACTTTCCAAAGCAAACCTAGGATATCCCACTGCCACCTAGATGGATTCACGGTCAAGGATACGGAAAGTACGTCTTCCTTCTTCTCCCCAGGCGATCACACGGGTGCTCCACTTCCAACTCCTCGAATCACAACCACAATCTCGTGCCCGTTAGGGACTTTTCAGGTAATACCACGAGCCACCCGGTGATTCCACATCCATCAGCAATCAGGCTATCCCAAACTCACTAAGTACTAGCCCAGGGGCACCTCTCACGTACCCACAAGGTTGCACGATGTTGTGCTCATGCTTTCCCAAGGAATCGGTCCTTAATAGTCTTTGTAACACACACAATTTCATTTCACACAACACATTTGTAAAATCACATCATCATCAACCATTCTACATCTAGTCGTAATGTTTTGATATAAGTGTGTAAGTGTATGTGTAGTGCACCCATTTGACAAGGAATGTGCTAAAAATAATTAAAAGAATAAATTAAATCATGGATGTAAAATAAATCCTAGAGCGACAAGGTAAACATGGTATTCAATTATCAAGGAGGCTTGTTAACAAGCGTAGGTTTTATTTGTCTTAATTGCCCAAGCAATTGACTAATAGTGTACGTGAGTGTTTAATCCTAAACATGCATATATAAATTTTGTGGAACAATCAATGCAATAGGATCAAGGATGTTCAAGGGAAGACTTGCCTTGCTCAGGGAAATAGTCGAGGCCGTCGAAGTCGTTTCCTTCCAGAACTTCGGTTTCAACCCCTACTACGAATTTAAAGTCAATAATTAATTAGAGATTGTATTTATCTTTTAAAAATTTAGAAAATATTGTTTATGTAAAGTTTAGATTTTTACAAACTTATAGAAATTTGAATGGAAATTTTATGAGTTGAAATGATTTTTCTACGAATTTTTAAAGTTGCAAATATATCCTGAAATTGGAAAAAGAGAAAGTTCACTATTTGTATGGGCCGAACAGGAAATCATTTCAGAAAAATGGAAAACGTACTGTTCAATTTGGTTGGGCCGGCCTGGTTCTAATACCCAGAAATTAAACCTAAAATAAAAAAACTACTGTTTGACTGGGCCGGCCGAAGTGGCCCATGGCGCTGTTTTGTGCGGCCAGGCCTGGCGCGTAGTGCTGGGCTGCTGGCTGGTGGGGCCCACCTGGCGGTGGCTGGGGCGGCTGGCAAATGGGGCCCACCTGGCAGTGGCTGGGACGCGGAGGGGGGCTGGCGGCTGGAGGTTGAAGACGACCTCCAACGACCAAAACTTCTCCGGGGCATAACTTTGTCATCCTAGCTCTGATTGCTACGAAATTTTAACAGTAGCTAGAGTACAACTATATGAACATATCCAACGGTTGGATTGGGCATTAGAGCTACGGTTTGGATTTTATACCGGCAAACAGTAGGTTCGGTTTGGGATTTTTAATAGCGACGGCGGAGCTCCGGCGAGACATCGGGGGTCATTTTCACCATCCTTAGGGCATTGCGGAGCTACCGGTGCTCTTGGATTGAGCTACGGTGGCCCGTAGTGCCCTGGCGACGGTGACACGAGAGCTCAAAATGACGGGCTCGTCGCCGGCGAGCTAAGACTACCCTACGTCCACGATGAGCTAGGGAACATGTTCTACTATTAATGGGGATGCTCTAGTATGATTTAATTGGAGAATGGTCATACCTTAATCGGAGCTCGGTGAACGGCGACGAATTTGGGGGTTTCCGGCGACGGCGAGTTCCGGCGAAATTGACTGCGGGATAGGGTTCTCCAAGGGTCAGTGATCACGTCTGGGTTGACGTCCCATGGAATGGAGCAAGGTATAAGGAGAAGTTGAGGACGAACCGTGGTGATGGAGTTCGGCTCCGGCGGATTCCCGGCGAGGGCGAGCTCGGATGGCTCCGGCGAGTGCTCGAGAGTGGAGAGGAACATGCGGGGAGTGTGTGGGTGCACTGAGGCGAGCCGGGGAGGCCTTTTGTGCGCGCGGCGGTATGGGCAGCGACGTGCGGCTCGTAATGGCGATGGGACGGCGGCGCTGTAGATCGACAGGGCGGAGTGGTTGGAGGTGGCAGGCGCGGGTACGACGACGTGGGGCGTGTACGGCGTTGACGCGAAGGTGCCGGGCGCGGATGCGACAGCAGCACAGGTGCAGGCGAGCGGCCGAGCGGACGGGTGCGCCGGGCGCAGTCAGGGCGGCGCGCTTGCGAGGGTGCTGCATCCGGGCGTAGGCGTGCGGCCTGGCACAGAGGCGCGGGCGCACGGCCGAGCGCCACACGCGGGCGTGCGACGGCCGTGGCCGGCGGCTGCTTGGCTGGCTGCGGCCGGTGTGTGCGTGCGTGAGTTTTTTTTGTTTTTTTGTTGTTTTTTTTGTATATAAATAAATAGAGAAAACAAAATCTAGGTTTTACATCTTTGTCGCTCCGTCGCCCGTGCCTTTCGCCGTCTTCATCGGTTGCATTCTCATTCTCGTAAGTTTGTTCATTCTTACTATTAAATTTCAGTTTATAAAATCCTTTATCTAAAATTTGTGAATTAGGATATGGCAAGGATTTCAAATGATCTACAAGTACCAACATATGTTCATGATAGTTGCTTAATAAAGATCAATTATCTAGTTCACGGTGAGCGTCACCATTTGCCATTAATGAATAATTTCATTTACGGTGATGTAGAGTAGTTAAAACTAAATAATTTTATAAAAGTAAAAGTTGATGTATGATTATTGGAAAACATATATAGATGTACATCATTAGACAAATCAATGTTTTATATTGAGACTACGTATTAACAATGCAATTAATAATGAAGATATTACACACATTTACTATTAAAACAGAAATCCACAACTACTCAAACCAAATAACTTTCTAGCTTTTCCACAATTCACATCCCACAACAGTTTTTTCACAACTCATAGCTCACAATAGCTTTTTTTTAAATCTACGTATGAAACAAACACACCCTAAATGGACAGGTTCTAGCGATTTTACGCACCGTTGGATGTAAAACAGATGGCTTAGATTTTTGCTACAGTGGCGATCATCACAAACAATAGCTGCAGTGGTTTTTACTGTAGGAGAGAGCTACAAGAGGACGCATGTCCGGTGGTAGGATACCACGCAGCGGTGCTGCCGCCTCCTGCCCGATCCATCACTGCCATATCCTGCATCCAATTCGTCTGTCATTGTTGTGTCAGTCTGTTGCGAAGCTGTACTGAGCTTCCGTGCACGCTTGACGGCTGCTTGCTGAAGCTTGAAAGCGAACTCGGGCATGTCACAACACATGGTACGTGCCAACTTGTGCATTCACGAGCCACGTACGAACTCCATCTTGTAAAAGAATCCAGACCAAAACAGCATTAGAGGAATAACTCTCGTGTTCGATCATCTCATCGATCTGCTCCAGATGATCATCTCGGACGACATCGATTGATATAGATATGAACGCCGTGTTGCAATATAATGTACACCGCTGTACGCGTGCTAAATGTCAATTGCCATCAGCTCGAAGCCGGAGAGGGGAGCATGCTGAAAAAAGGAACCGCCGATCGAGCACAAGCTGACCGGAAAAAAAATATGGCACCGGTGTCATATAACTATATAGGGAAATATCATGTGCACATCGGCTAGCCGTGCATATGTGAGATCTCCACCTTCAATCTGTAATCCAACGGACAACAGCTTCACCAGATCATTTTGCAGAAAACATCTTCCACCTCCCCCATTCTGTTATTTTGCGATAACCCCCGGCTACTGTTGTCCGTTGGATTACAGATTGAAGGTGAAGATCTCACATGTGCACCATGTGCACGGCTAGCCGATGTGCACAGGATACTTCCCCAACTATATAAGCTATACGACATGTCCTGCCTAAACCTTGAATAAATTAAACCCTATATTTTTATCTAAAATTATTTTATGTTTTTATGTCACAATACTACAGTCTAAATAAAAATTAGCATTGGATATAAATATTTGTTAGGCATCCCACCGTACACAAATCTTAAAAATGATGATATTAGATATTAATATTTAGAACAAAAATGAAAATAACGTGAGTAAGTTGACACCGGATCCTATAAAAACATCGACGTTGTGTCCTCTCAGGCGAGAGTAGTACTGGGGATGGATGACTTCCAGAAAATCCTCGTATCACATCCCAACACATATTTTTCAAACAAAGCCAGACCCATGTGCCTTCTCCCCAAAAAACAAACAAAATACATGACTTTCAAACAAAACCGGTCAAACGACCTTCTTCAAAAAATATTTAGAAAAAAACTGTAACAACCCATCAAACTGAGGGTATAGGAATGGCCAGAACGAAAACAAAAGTGAATTAGCATAGCCGACACCACTCGTCCAAGAGCAAATCAACGGTATTTAATTACCTATCACTCCAAATCAATAATCTAACAAATATTTTTATTCAATATTATTTTTTTGCTTAGACTATAGTGTTGTGTATAAGGATCGTGAGCAACTTAACACCGAATCATAATCTGTTACAACTCTAAACTTATATGTATTTAGGAGAGTAGTAGCAGGATGAGTGGCATCCTAAAAAATCCTCGTATTACATCATTCCCACATGAGTTTCAAATAAAACCGAGTATGTGTTGATCTTCTCTTAAAAAATATGGCTTTCAAACAAAACGATCTTGCGGCCTTGTTCTAAAAAAGACCATAATGTTGTGATATGAAAATATAAAGTAATTTCAAATAAAAATATAAATTCTATATAAAGTTTAGATGAAATTTATATAGCTTATATGGGGCCGGTGCCATATATTTTTTTTCGGGTCGAGCGGTCAGAAAGGCAGTTTGCAGGTCAGAAAGTGCATGCAGATGCAGTATTGACGCCGCCTCCGTCGACCGGTGGCAGACCGTGGAAAAAAACCAGACCGGAATGAACCACTTCCTCCACTGTTTATGATGATTACTGGCTCCTTACCGTATTATAATTCGTTTGATTATGTTAAGTTATTTTTTAAAAAAAATGACTAATTATATCAAAAATATAGTAATAATTATAGAATCGAAATATTTTTATTAGACTAACTATGTTTTAATATTAAAAACGCTAACATGTTTTTGTTTAAAAATTATCAAAGTTGAAGGAGTTTGTTTTTTTTTTAAAAAATCAAATGAATTACAACGTGAAACGGGTATAGTATTGATTTTACGATGGTCCTACCGGTGAACACGTTGTTTCAAGAATATTATATTTTAATTTATTTTGAATTAAATTTTAGTTTTTACACTATGAATATTTCTTCAAACGTAACTAAAATTATACTCTTTCCGTTTTAAATTATAGTCATTTCTAGAGTTCAATGTGTTTATTAAGAAGCAAAGAGGAAACACAAAGTACGCTTCGACTAATAGTCTAAGCAATTAGTACTTCACTCCTACATAAAATAGAAATATTTAGAGAAAATAATTATAAAAGTTGTAATATTTTGGATAAAATTAGAATAGTTGTTATTTTTGAGATGTACGTAGTACTAAAAAAATATAGTACAAATATTTTAGAAACGAATTTTTTAGCCTGTCTATTCCATCTGTTTTTTTTTTACAATGGGCGCGATCTATGGAAAAGACCAGACTTTCCGTGTGCGCGCGATCCCGCGGCGCCAGCCGTTGCCGCGCAAGCGGGCAGCAACTTACGTCCCCGCCGCCGCCGCCGCCGCCGGCGCACGCGCGGGGAAGACGTTGCTCTGTCGCGACGGCGGCGAAGAAAACTAATAACTCCGACGAGCCGTGCGTCCAGAAAAAAAACGGCCTCAGCCACGAAAGGTCGTCGTGCTGGTGTACCGCTCCTGGGTTGTGGCCACGGTGCTCCGAGCGGCGAGGGACGGACGCCGTGGTCGAGGTCATTACGTAGGTCGTATGGTAATAAATTGAGTCGCTTGCTTCCAGAAGAAGCATGTACAGTTCCGAGGCACAGTTCATTTTGGGTGGAACAGTCGTGTTCAATTCAGTCATGAAGACAATATGCCAATTAAGAACTACTATATACTCATATTCAACGGCAAGAGCAAACGAAGTAAGCAAAACGAAAGGAAAAACAAACTGCCCCAGCTAGCTAGTTAGCTAGCTGAACTTTGACCACTGACACATCAGCTCATCACTGCTGATCAGTCACACAATTAACCTCGTCTGATGATTCCACGGTAAGATAAGTAAATTTTGTCAAACCTTGGAAACCACCGGAACTCTCTAGACACGCCCCTACAAACCTTCTTATAAGTTATAACCCCATCACTCATCAGCTCGTTCGATCGTAATCCAAACCCTTCCCGTCTCTGTTGTGATCGAGTCGACGAGCGTGATCAGCAAGACACGTACGCCAGCTTCGCCTCCACACGTCTCGGCAAGCAGAGAGAGCGCGGCGGGCGGCCATGGGCACCCAAGTCGGCCATGTCGCGCCGGGCGCCGGGTTCCTAGTCATCGGGCTGTGGCAGCTGTTCAACCACATCCGGCTGTTCGCGCTGCGGCCGAGCTCGTACGCGGCGCCGGTGTGGTTCCCGGTGCGCGGGGTGCGGTACCTCGAGCTCGGGCTGGTGATCGTCGGCACGGTGGCATCGATCCTGATGGAGCTCGTCATCGGGCCGGCGAGGCACCAGCCGTTCGACGACGACGGCACTATCCCGTCCTACCACCTACACAACTTCGAGCACGCGTCCATCTCGCTCGCGCTGCTCGTCTTTGCGGCGGTCACCATCCACATGGACAGGGTCAGGGCCCCCATGCGCGATGCCGTCTCGCAGCTGGTCGCCGCCGCGGCGTTCGCGCAGCAGCTGCTCATCTTCCACCTCCACTCGGCCGACCACATGGGCGTGGAGGGCCAGTTCCACTGGCTGCTGCAAACGGTCATCGCCGTCACGCTCGCCACCACGCTGCTCGGGATCCCCTGCCCCCGGAGCTTCGCCGTGAGCCTTGTCCGGTCGGCGAGCCTCGTGTTCCAGGGCGTCTGGTTCATCGTCATGGGCGTCATGCTGTGGACGCCCCCGCTCATCCCCAAGGGATGCTTCCTCAACTACGAGGAAGGCCACGACGTCGTCCGCTGCCGCACCGACGAGGCGCTCCACCGCGCCAAGTCGCTCGTCAACCTGCAGTTCAGCTGGTACCTCACCGGCACGGTGGTGTTCGTCGTCGTGCTCTACCTTCAGCTGATCAAGCGGTACCCCGAGGAGCCGAGGTACGTGCCCCTTGTCAAGGGAAGCGGCGACGGCCGGTTCAGCATTGGCGATGACGACGAGGACGACCTCGAGGCCGCAAAAGGTGGCATCGGACACGTGGCAAGTGGAGGGAATCCCATGGAGATCGACAGGTAATTACGGCCGCAATTCCGTGCAAGAAGAAGAAACGGTCAGGATGGCTTTGTGATTATAACGGACAGCGAGGGCCTATGTGTAAATAGTAGCTCTCTTTTTTTTTAATCTTTTAGCACCATACGGAATTGAATTAGGGATTTGTGTGTGAGTGGCCATCTCATCGACCCATAAATTTGGGTAAATTTCGTGCTTCGATCACTTCAATTTGTTTTGGTTATAAGTTTGCAGCCATGTAATGTATCTGAATGAGCTCCTGTATTTTTGTTCTCAGCTGCCATGATGCTGACGAATCAACTTGGATTTGGTTATTTTAGCATGAATCCACTTGATCAAACTTGGATTTGGATTTGGTAACTTGATAAACACCCGGCTACTGATAATCATTTCTGTCAGATGCAACAAGAACTAGATAGCAATCTAGCACAGCACAACACTTTTGTCCAGGATATAAAGCCCTCGTTGATGGCGAGCACTAAAAATAAAATTACCAAGTTGTGTCGGTACTAATCAATGCTCATGATGAATTTGGGACCTGCAAATATCAAGCTCCAACTACTAGTTCTTCAGATCAGCCTGAGACGTGCTAAGCTAATCAAGCTCGCATTTCTGGTCTCTTTCTGAATGAGACCGCGGCTGCTGCTGACTGCCGTTGGAGTCAACTCAGAATTTCAGATAGCTTTGATCAGCTTGGCATCCTCCAAGCATAAGCACAAGAAGAAATTAAATCCAAGTTGCATTGCCTGCTACGCTCAAGCAAATGAGTGGATCAAAGCCAGCAGGGCGTAGCATCTGCTAATGTCAGCCATATCTCGGTGAGAAGATCTCAGACAATTCTCTGTTTGCTTCCAATCCAAAGGGATTTAAAAGAATTGTCACAGGTGGTTTAGATTTCAGAATATGCATGGCTGCATGCCAGCTTATTCACAAGGATCCATCACTTGTAGTGTTCTTTATACGCTGGTTTAATTTGCTGGGAATTAGAGCTGCTACTGTTCATAAAAGGTTACAAGTTGATCAATTTCCCAATGGTAATCTTTATTTGATCGTCACTTGTAGTGTGGAAAAACTTGAGGAGAAATGTAAATGCAGGTATGTCACTAAAAACTGCTTTAAAAGCTTATTTGCAGATATATAAGCAGAAATACAAGAAGTATATGTAATATACGCTAGTATTTCCTCTAAATCTAAAACATTTACGTGAGAAATATATATATATATATATATAAATGCTATCCTACACCATAGGTGTAATATACCTGCCGCCCTCGCGCCCCCAACGGAGGCCGCCGCATGCCCTGTCCCTGCCGCCCACCACCGCCCCGTGCCCACCTCCGCTCCGCGCCTGCACACCCCTGTCCCTGCCACCCACCTCCGCCCCTGTCCCTGCCGCCCCGCGCCCCCACCGGACTGACCGGAGACCGCTGCGCGCCCCTGCCCCCTCCGCACGTCGCCACCCCCGCGCCCCCACGCCCACCACTGGAGGCCCCCACCACCCCCGCGCCCACGTGGTCAGTGGTGGCCGGCCGTCGTGAGGAGTTGGGTGAGAGAGAGGAGGAGGAAGAAGGTGACGTGGCGGGGTGAGGTGGCAAAAATGTGATGTGGCAGATGACGTGGTAAGTGACTGGACAACGAGTGACAAAAAATTAATTGGCTCACAAAGAGTGTGACAAAAAATTAATTGCAACGAAAAGGGTGACATTTGGAGAGGTGGCAACGAAGAGGATGATAAATAGTTAAATTTTCTATGTAGAATAGCTATTCTATAAACATGGTGTAGAATAACGCTCCCATATACACATATATAATATTCACATTAATATAATGTCTTGTTAAAAAACTTTTATAAGAAAACTTCACGTAAAACTCGTTAAAAGGAAAAACACAATATTATATATAATGAATGAGATTATATTGGTGCTGCCTAATATTAACTTAATTGAATTTGTTTCATACACACTTCATTCTAAAAGATATTACAAAATGGAAGGAGCCATTTTTTAAGTTAAAAATCGAACGTGAAACGTTCTGTCACTTGTGACTTGTCCAAGTCCAACCGTCGACCCTGGATTTTGTGAAACCGGTAGTAACCGACAGCCTCCGGCCTCCGGACACGTGCGCCGAATCAGCGCCTCCCCATCCGGCCACAGCACGAATCTTGAGGCGTGATAGATAGCTAAGCTAATCAGGGCGCGCCACGTCGGACCCACACCCTTCGCTTCCGCCTCTCACATCGCTTTGCTTCCCGATCTCCCCTCCACTCCCGCTGCTTTTATCCCACTCCTCCCCTCCAAAAACCCTAGCCGCCGCCCGCCGCCCACCGCCCGCCGCCACAGCCGCCGTGTTTGCTGGAGCATGGACCCGCTGCGCAGTGTCAAGCGTGTTTACCTTGTGGCTGTGTGATACGCCTGTGAGGAAGCCGGGGTATAGCCTATAGGAGTTGTGCTTGTGCAATCGTGCGTCGTGCCGCTTTCTTCCCGGTGAGCCGGCATGGAGGAGAGGCCATAGATCGACCAAAGGAGCCTCCGCCGCCGTCGGAAGCGGCGGCGGAGAAGGTGGATGGATCGCAGGAGCTGCAGCTCCCGGCGGAGATCGACTGGGATAGGCTCGACAAGTGGCGCTTCTTCGTCCTCGGCGCCGGCCTCTTCTCCGCTGTATCGACCGCGCTCTACCCGGCGGTTGTGCTCAAGACGCGGCTCCAAGTCGCACCGGCCCCGCCGCCAGCGCACGCGGCGTCCGGAGCGGCGCTCCCGCCGTCCGCCGCCGCAGCGGCCACCGCCATCCTGCGGCGGGAGGGGCCCCTCGCCTTCTACCGCGGCTTCGCCACCTCCCTCGCTGGCACCGTCCCGGCGCGTGCGCTCTACATGGGCGCGCTCGAGGCCACGCGCTCCGCCATCGGCCCGGCCGCTCTCCGCCTTGGCGCGCCCGAGCCCGCCGCGTCCGCGGCTGCGGGCGCCGCTGCGGGCCTCGCCGCCGCCGTCGCCGCGCAGGTGGTGTGGACCCCCGTCGATGTCATCAGCCAGCGGCTCATGGTGCAGGGCAACCCGTGCCCCTCCTCCCGCTACCGCGGCGGCCTCGACGCCTTCCGCAAGATCGTAGCTTCCGAGGGCCTCCGCGGCCTGTACCGCGGCTTCGGCATGTCCATCCTAACCTACGCCCCCTCCAATGCCGTGTGGTGGGCAACTTACTCACTGTCGCAGAAGACAATTTGGAGCGGAATCGGCTGCTACCTGTGCGAGTATGGTGTTGGTGTCCAAGAAATCGACGCCGGCGAAGGGGATTCTTCCTTGCAGCCGGGTTACAAGACTGTCATGGTAGTGCAGGGAGTGAGCGCTGCGATGGCCGGCGGTGCCGCGGCGCTTGTGACGATGCCGCTGGACACCATCAAGACCAGGATGCAGGTCATGGACGGCGGCGGCGAGCCGATTACCGTGGGGAGGACGGTGCAGAGGCTGATCAAGGAGGGCGGATGGGGCGCGTGCTACAGGGGGCTCGGCCCGAGGTGGGCGTCCATGTCCCTGTCCGCCACCACCATGATCACGACGTACGAGTTCCTCAAGCGGCTCTCGGCTAAGGGGCAGGAGAGCTTTGATGATGAGAAGAAGAATAGGCGATGAAAATAGGTGACTTTGCTTTCTTTCCTTCTTCTCCAACGCTTGTTTGATCTTTTAGGTGTTGCAAAGAGAACGGTGATCCAGTTGTTTGTAGATTGCCTTCTTGTTCCTCTAATCGAGCTTACAGATCAATGCAATCCACTCTTTTAGGGTGTTTTTCAATACGATCAATAGTTTTAGGTTCTGAACACTGAAATATCCTGTCATCTGAAAACAGCAGTTGCTCAATGCCTGCAATGTCTTACGATATGAATCATTCTCATTGTATTGCAGCTACAACTTAAGTGAGATGATCTCACTGATGTGACCACTAACAAAGTAACAATGTTACATGTTAAATACTTAGCTCCATTGAACATAAATTTTGCATTAGCAAGTTTCTTGAGGATGTTTAATCCAATTAATTGCTCTGTTACTGAAGGGCACAGTATAGATGTGATTCTTTATGTTCGCCATCCAAAGCTGAAGGGCTGAAGTTGATTCTATTATAGTGGGGCATGGCCTATTGTTGCCTGTTTGCTGCACTGCAAATCAAACATGTCATGCAGACACCTGTTCCATACCACTCCACCATGGATAAAAAACTCATTTCATTCCTTTTTTTCTTTGTTCTGATTATAACTCTGATTCTTATCGTGAACCAAAAGCCAACCCGGGAATCTGAATATGTTGATGGTCAATTGGGCACGGACAGTAGAGATCTCCGGAGGCTAGGATACAGTACTGTAGCCTACAGTCCTACACTGATCGATGTGATGCTTTTCTAACCTGTAAGTGATCTCCACTCCACAGGTGGCCATGAACAATACTTTTTCTGTCTATTGTTACTGTTTAGATTTGTTTACAATGCTGTGTCAAACTTGGTTATATATGCTACAATATTATTGGATAGAGAGAGTAAGTAATAGAAATGTTTGGATTGGTAGATGTATTCTTCTAGCATAATGCATTGCTCTTGGAAACTGGTAGGAGCAGGAGAGGAATTGATTAATTCCTTCTGCATGGGGGGAACTCGGCAGCGTGGAGGCCACCGGAGCCAAGCCTAGGTACGCTCGGAGGTTGGCAACAACCTGCTGCAAATCTGCGAGGGCCTGCATATCTTCTGCGGTTGGAACGAATGTCGTCATGGCGTCAGATCTTTGGAACCTGGCTGCTCTGATACCAAATTGGTAGGAGCAGGAGAGGAATTGATTAATTCCTTCTGCTTGGTTTATTCTATAGCCCTTAAGAGGTATTTATAGGTCTAATACAATCTAATATGCTAACCTTATCTCTATCCTTAAAACAAAAATAATCTTAACTAACTAATCTTATCTTACTAATTATGCCAATGCACATAACAGAAACATTGAAGATCTGCTCATGTTTTTCCCTTGAAAATTGGATGCTTTGGATAAGCATGGTACCAAAGTTATGTGGTTTAACAGTCTTTTCTTGGAATAAATAAATATACTAGCAGTTGATGATGTTCCAACTAACTGCACTTTGCATCCGTCTTAGTTTAACGTTGATTGGGAATTACAATCAAATCTCTGGTATTATTAATTGCTAACATTTGTCTATGACAGAGAGACGATTACCCGTTTGTTTAAGCAATCATTCTCGTGACAATGGGTTGGCTGAAATTAGGTACCCTTCTTTTCTATTATCCTGTTTGTTTTGTCTTGTCTTGGCTGAGTTGCACTCTTGGTTCCTCCACTTCCACCCCAATTCCAAACATCACAAGGATACTCTTGGACTTTAGAGTGCTAACCCTGCCTGTTAAACTTACTCATGATCCATTCGTTCGTGTGTTCTGCATATTCCTAATCTTTTGATGTTTGCATCGTTGCCTGCTCAGTTTTGATTTCTGAAATTTTCAGAGTACTAGCATTCCGGGTACCGTAATCTTATCAGATAAATGCTGATGATACGTGGGTTGTTGGCAAATGAAAAGACTTTGATGGATTACTCAATCTTGCAGTGTTATGTCTTGGCAGTCAGTAGTTGTGGGTTGTCGTGGTTCGAGGTTGTTTCTCTCTCGTCGTATACGATTCGAGACTGTTTTACTCTCGTCTCGTCTCTTGATAGATAAACATGACAGGAAGCTTTGTTCTAGTCGACTTGAACAAAACATAGAAAAATAGATGACTTTATTATTTTATTACTTATGTTTCCTGTTATAAACTACAGACTCCTAAACGCATAGGAGAAGGATTCTTATTCTAATCTGCTAATTAAAACCTGGACTGTAACTATACTTTAGGAGGCTGGAGTAGTGTCCATAACATGCTGCAACGACAGCAGTACTGCTTTATTGGTTAGTTCTTTACTGTGACTCTGTGAGTGAGAATCAGCTAGCCCAATGTGATTCGGCTGGTGATCTAGATTAGGACATGAAATGGCAGTAGTCAGTGCGGTACTATACCAGCCGTTTAATGGAATCCAATGTCCCCTTTGTGCGTTGTCCGTGCAATTATGGTGTAGTTGGCAATTGGCTTGCCCTATGAAAGGTGGAGTGTTGCACAAGCTGAGCAAGCCCTTTCATTTCCATGTCTTTTCTGCATCAGTTGTAAGAGCATCCCAATAATTTTCTAAATTTAGAACTCTATATTTCCTTCAATTTGGATGATCATCTAAATATTGTTCCTCTATATTTTATCACACTTTAACAGATTATCCATAATACACCCTTTGTACTATATTTTTCTATATTTTAGAAATATCTTTCAACTACCTATATAAACTTGATTTATCTTATCTATATTTTAAGATGAATTTTATCATCATTGAGGAAGAAGACATATTAAGTCTAAGTTGTTCATCTAACGGTTGAGATTAATGCAGTATCTTCTGGTACTTGGTGGGGATAAAATGATATCTCTTGAATTGAAAGGATATTTTCATATTTTTACGTGTGATTTGTATAAGGGCTATGAAATCACCGGGCCAGTGGGTAGCCAACGGGTCGCTGACGCGGTGTGGTCGTTGGTTGGTTGTTGGCGTGCCGTGGGCAGTGTGGCCGATGTAGGCATAGGCGGTGGGGCGGTAGCAGCGCGGGCGGCGAGCGGCGGCGGTGCGAGCTAGATTCGAGAGGAGGTAGTGGGATCCGTGCGGAGGTGAGGGGCAGTGGGATCTATGAGGAGGTGAGGGGGGAGCGGGGTTGTGGGGTGATGGCAGGGCGCCGATGGTGGGGCAGGGCAGCGGTAGTGCACCGGTGGGGGGTGGCGAGTTTTTGGTGGCAGCAGATCACCTGGGGGCGGTGAAAATGGCATACTCTATTTTTTCATTGTTAAATCAACGGTTAAATTTAATTTGGTAAAACTTCTCATATTTTAATAGTAGTCGAATAACGTGAGGAGAAAGAAACATTAAAGCTGATGTTTCTAACTCTTAGGGTGGAAATTAATTTTATGGAGGGAAACGATGTTTTGAGGATAGAGGGTATGATAGAAGCGATGCTCTAAAAGACTCGTTTCGCGGCAGTATGGTTGTGAGTTCTGACCCACACAACTAACTGGGTTTCGTTTCAGAAGGCAGAAAAGTTGAGAAAACTGCGTGCTTGCTTTGCAGAGACCGCGGGTTGCTTCCGTTGTCACCATGATTAGCACCGGGAAGAAGAAGGAAGAAGACGACGACGAGGTCTCCTTGTTTTCCAGATGTGCGTGACATGGACGCGTTTGCTTTCCTGCAACTTTGTTCACTCGATTGTAGTCAATCAAACACATCATCTGATCAAGTGGTTGTTGCCATCCACTCGAGTAGTACCAACTTGCTTCTTTATCTGCTGGTCACGCCACACTGATGAGCTTGTGCTATTGGCCATATGGCAGGTACGGACTATAATAATATACGGCCATACGGGACTACTATTGTATGGCGTACCATCTAGAAACTCGATTTCGCTCATAATTCATATAATCTTGTGAAATGGGGCTGAAGAAAATTTGATTGAAGAGAACAAATCAAGGGTATGAAACTGGTAGGAACAGCCGAACAGGCTTGCTTCTGCAGTTTTCGGGCCTATTTATTTCAGCTGAAAATTTTTAGTAGCTAACCGATGTAAGTATTTGGTTGGCTAGTCTAAAGTTTGGATTGCACTTGTTTATTTTTTTGACTAAAATTTAGTCTCTAAAATCTCAAACTTTTTAGTCTCTAAAGTTTAGTCCATAAGTCACCAAGAGGGTGCTTATGAGGATTAAAAGATACCATAGACACTATCTATCCTCATTTTTGACTATTTAGGAGAATGAAAAAAGATAAGAATAGTAATGATTAGAGGGTCATTGTATAAGACTTTATCCCTACATCCTACATCCAAACAGGAGACTAAACTTTAGGCTCCCTTGGGATAAAATGTAGCTCTCACTTTAATTAGCCCCTATTTTAGTCCTTAGGGAGCCAGAGTTAAAAGATGATAAAAAGAGCTAAAATGTGTTAAAAATGATCCTCCTGCATTAATTGATCTCCTTGCACATGTGCTAAAGGATAAAAAAAAGGAAAAAAGGATAAATGAGTCTTTTATACACCCGTATATTAGCGTTCCATTTAAGGGGCTAAACTTTAGCCCTTGGCTTACTAAATAAACAAGTTTTAGTGTTTAAAAATAAACAAGTGCAATCCAAACAGGGTTAAGTAACTAACTAGTTTGTAGTTTTTGATTAGCTAGCTAGTGAGAATCTAAAAAACTAGTATTTCTAAGCTTCTAAATTCGAATTTATTTTAAGATTCTGTAGCAAACGAATTTCATATGTCTATAATCTAAATCATTTGTATTTGTTTGAGTTTTAACTGACAGAGGCTACAATAAACAAGCTTACATGGCTAGGGATATATGGAACTTCTAATCATTTTTCTAGGCTAAACACCCTTTGAGAGTCTGAGTTCCTAACACATTCTTCCTGTCCGAATCGAAGACAAAAACAGCGGGGAAAAAAACATGTGAAACGAGAGCCTAAGGTCAGTGTAGTAGAAACAAAGCTTTATGCTCACATGCATGCACAATTAGTATCAACTGCGATGGCTGCTGCTGCTGCCACCCACAACTACAACAGGGCGCAGCGTTAGTGCCAAATGTACAACATGGATTCAGTGATTGTTCACTGTTCGCTGAAGAACCACTCGTGTGTCGTGCTCATGGCCGTTTCATCTCAGTCTCAGAGATACTGTTCATGTATCCTCGCCCGGTTCTCTTCCCACCATAGCCTGGCATGCATCTCGCTGAACCTCTCTCGGCTGCAAGTAGAAGATGATAACTGATAAGTCTCTCTCGGCTGCTATCTAGTAACAAAGTTGCTTCCGAATTGTTCCATCTTTCGTGGCCATTGGCAGTTTTAATCATGTAACTTTACTATCACTATTAGCACTACGCTACGCTGTTGTTCAGACTTCCAGTCTAATGCAAGCTCAAGAACTCAGATTGCTTCCCTTCTCTACTTTGATAATTTAGGGAATTTTGAGCTGCAAACAAGACAGTAATCCCATTCGCAAAGAAAGACGTCGTGAGAAGGACGGGAGACGAACCTGAATCGAACACGGCGGAGTTCTCTGATACCACCAGGCAAAGCTCGGATGGTAATGTACACACCAGGCTCGTCTTCCTCCACCCACTCCCTCTCTTGGTCGCTTGCATTGCTGATGGACACTGAGAGCTCACCAGATCTGTCGACCTCTTCAGGAGATGAGCTTGTCCTCATTGATGCGTCCATCGATGAGGTTTCTGTCTTAGCTCCACTTATACCTGACAGCTTTGGTGTGGATGCCAGCCCCACTGAATCATAGCAATGGTGTTCATGGTGGTGGTGGCCGCCATTACAGTAGTGGTTTGAATGATCAAGAGAATCTGATGAAGAGTAACCCACTGCACCACCACCTGACATTGGTCTATGGAAAGAACGAGGTAGCCGTTCCTTGCCCAGTGGTGGTGTCACTGGGCTGTCCTCCTTTGAACTCTTAGGACAAAAAAAATGGAACCATGTCAAGGTCATATACTCATATTACTAGCTGCAATAGCTAAAATGGTAGCTTGAGTGCTAAGCTCGTTTACCTCATCTTCAGATTTTGGAGTAGCAGGAAGAGGAACAGCTTGATGGTTAAATCTCTGTACGTTGTAAAGCTCCATAACTTTGTCATAATTTTCAGCCCACCATCTCTGTGCTTGCCACTTGTTGAACAACTCGCGGCTGTCATAAAACGTTTTAATGCATCAAACAAAATTAGCATTGTAAAACTACAGCTACAAAAAAAAATTATATCAGAAAAAGACAAGAAAACATGCATATTCATATGCAAGTATAGATTGCTTATCTTTGGACTTTCACATTCTAATTAGTTATACATTATGTTATTTAGGTTAGTATCTTGGTGCAAATCACCATATCACCATATTATGTGAAATAAAGGATGATCTCTACTGTGGCATTCCGTGCACATAATCAAATGATGAGTAGTTAAGAGATAAGCATGCCATATATTTATAACTACTAACCTAAATAATCAGCCAACATGTAGCGGTAAGGAGTTAACAATGTACGAAAAATCAAGTCAGAAAATTATCAGCATATAGCCATATACCGTACATCAATGAGACAATGATTACCACGGCCACTTGCCGTAGTTTTATCATCAATGAACTTACTCAAAGATTAATTTACAAGGAACGAGCCTTGTGTGGCCTTAAGAGAAGAAGGAAGATAGCAATATAAATCAAGCAGGTCAATCAGAGTGCGAATTTATTTCAATACTTCAATCCAAAATCGATGACATTACATGCTTCAGTTTTTCTTGGCTGATAAATCATGATGAATACCTGCCTTAGAGTTTGTCAGTTTCCTGAGTTTCATCTTTGCAGATTTCTAATTGGTCATGTATAATTTACATGCTTATCAGACTCATAGTTCAGCAGAAATCCACAATCAACTGCGCAGCACAAGTGGGCTTGCTAGTCTAGAGCAGATTAATCAACTGATGAAACGTATATGACAACATTGGCAGCCAAACCAATGTTACAAAACCCAACCATGGATCCACTCATTAAATTTTAAAAAGTCCCTACTTGCCTTAGATCTAGAACCAATAAACTAAATATCAAAAAACACTGCACCCATCTTAAGATCCAGCTTGTGTTCCATCCATAAAGTAGTATTCCATATCTAATACTAGTGGGGCCGATCAACATTGCTGGCCACGAGGAACTCCTCCCAAGAATATTATTTTAACAATATATCATGATTGTAGATAAATCTTAAAACAGTCTCATGAACTCAATCCGAACACTACAAATTTATAATGAGCATATTTTCACATGCACAATATTCTTTTATAGTGTCCGGATTAAGTCCACAGAGGTTGTTTATAAGATCTAATCGCGAGTGCAGCTGCAGTAGAACCAGAGGTCCATACATTAGGAAAACTGCTGCCAATCAGAGGTCCAGGTTGGATGGCTCCCCTGATAAGCAGGTGTGGAGGGACCCTGCTACATATTAACAAGGCCACAAGCTAACACCAGCCATTTCTCAATTACAGATGGCCAAAGAAGAGAGAAGGGAAGAAGTTACACTTCTTTGTCCCTTTGCTCTCTTTCCATTTAGCTTCTTTATTGAGTGGCTAGATGAAATGTGGCTTGTGGGTCTCTCCTGTCTCTACCCCATACTAATACTACCTCTTCCAGGAGCAAAGAGGCATCTACAACAAATGAATGATATAGATAGAGTAAAGTACAGATGTGCAAGATGGACTTGCCCCCACATACTACTGGTAAGCTCAAATTCATAGTGCCTGTTGATGCACTAGATCTTCTAGTCCTCTACACCCTCTGTGGTGAGCAACTGACATGATCCCCTAACTTTTATAATGACTGGACATAACATGCATGCCTGACACATCTCACATCTGGATTTCGACCTGGCTGCATCACATGAGGTGTTAAATGAGGTTCATTGACACAGAGTTAACAATCAAAGCATGACTTTCTGAAGTAATCTCCATTAACCTAACACCAGATTGTTCCCATTTAGATCATACCCGGACTTAAAATCTAAAACAATGAGGAATTTACTATTTGGTTAATGCATATCAGCTATGATGTTGCATATATAGGAGTGTGGGGAAAGGTGAAACAGTCAATTGCTATCTCATATGAAATTTGCCTTTTCAAATAGCTCAACAGGTAATACAAATAAAAAGCCATAAAGTAGTACCATGACAAGTAGACTGGCAACAAAATCATAGCAGAACGTAAAGAAGTAACAGAAAGATTGATGGAAGAGAAGCTGGCAGCTGAGTGAAAAAACAATAGAAAGATTGATGGAATAGAAGTTAGCTATTGAATGAAATTTGAAGTATGAAGGTTAACCAAGTCACTTAGATCTAAGAACCCTATTGTGCAGTTCTCAACAAATTGTTAGTGACCCTAGGCAAATGATCAGTGAAAAAAATTACTGCCACAGTCTTTGGTTTTGTCCTGTTATAAAATTAAAAAGTAAATGCAGATCCAGGATAAGCTCCATAGCATGGCATTTAGTCCATGCAAATTACTATCCCAATTCCATTTTCAAAGAATTACTATCCCAATTCAATATATCTTGCTCTGTTTCATGGTAGGACAAACCAAAATTTCAGTCATTCATATGCAGGATAAACCAAATTTTCAATCATATATGCTCATGAGTAAGGCGCGTAGAATTTTTACTAATCAAGGAACCGAATTGTGTATTGAAAGGATGGAAATGCAAATTTAATTCGAGTATGCGCAAGAACAGACCTGAATCGAATGCGTTTGAGGTCGTTGCCACCTTGCGGCAGTGAGACGAAGGTTATAAGCACGCCGGGCTCCACCTGCGCCACCCACTCCTTCGCGTCGTCCTCCTTGCCGCCGCCGCCGCCGCTTGACACCATCTCGTCGTCCTCCTCCTCCTCGTCTTCAACCATGGGGAATTCGGAGCGCGCACTCATGGAAGGCGTGGCGTCCCCGCTTGATAGGGCGCCGCCGCCACCGCGCAACCGCGGGGTCGAGGCCGCCGAGCTCGCGGCACGCCGGTACGCGTAGTGGAAGCGCTCGGAGCCCGAGGCAGCGTCGGAGTCGCCGAACCCGCTGCCGCCACGGGGGTGGTATGGGTGGTGTCTCCGCGAAGCCCCCGCCGACGAGCCGGCGCAGGGCTTGCAGTGCCGGTACGCGTCCGACGCCTTCAACGCCAAGTCCTTGATCTGAACCAAAGTAAGACATCCCCTCCGATTAAATTTCAAACGCCCGGTTCCCTCTCGATCTGATGATTACGACCTCAAAACAAGATTCAAAATGCTACAAGGGTTCAACATTGAAACAAGTCTCGACAGATTAGAAAATCCGAAGAGCTTAAAAATCTCTAATAAAACTGCATCTTGTGTTCTTGTGGATGCTCCCAATTCCACGATTAGAAACAACGCAAATCGAGAACTCCACTGGCAAGAGTGAATACACAGTCTCTGAGAACCCACCTGCGCGGTGAGCGCCTTGATGGCCTGCCGCGTGCTGGGCGTCGCGGCCCCGCCGACGACGCCGTTCTCGTCCTCCGGCGGCTCGTGCAGCGGCGGCCCACCGGCACCGCCGCCGGAGGGCTGCTTCGAGCACGCGATGCACGTGAGCATCCCCTCCTCCACCCACGCCCCACGGACACCCGGTGAGTGACAGCAATTCAGCAACAGGTGAGCTGGCAGACTTTAGGTGGAGACCCGACTACCCGAGCAAGGCGTGAGCTTTAAAAATGGCGGGGGCGGCGGCTGGGGCTGCCGTGCTGGCTCGCAGCCTCGCACGTACTCTCCCTCTGATCTCGAGCTGGAGTTAAGGGCATTAATGGCGGATGAGGCGCAACTTGAGGCTTCAGGTGGGGGTTTATTTATGAGCGGCGCCGGCTGCTCGGCCGTGCTCCCGCTGCCCCCGCCCCTCCATTAAAGCCTCTGCTCGATCGATGCAGAGCTGCCTGACACATCGCCGACGCGTGGAGGGCCCCACGCGTCATGGGTGGCCGTGCGCGCAGGGTTTGTCAAGTACTCATGTGATGTGAAGTGAATGTAGCAACGGTGGAAACCTTTTCCATGGTTGCAGCCTTGTTGCAGTAGCAAAGAGTGGAAGAAATCTCTCGAGGAGGAAGAAGAAAATATAGTAAAAGATTCAAACAATCAAATACGGGTAACAATGTAAGGTGTAGTTTGTTTCTTTAATCCAAAAATTTAGTCGGAATATTAAATTTAGAATATTTATAAAACACATTAATAATCGATAGATTATTTACGAGACGAATCTAATGAATCTAATTACGTCATGATTTGACAACGTGATACTATAATAAATATTTGCTAATCATGGATTAATTAGGCTTAATAAATTTGTTTCTGAATAATTTTTTGATTCTACAATTGTTTTTATAATTATTTCACGTTTAATCTTTCGAATTGATGTTCAGTCCAATGTAATACAAACTAAACTTTAGTCCGTGAAATCAAACGCCCCATGTGTCTTATGGCCGAGGAACTATCTAGAGCTCTTGGTTTCCAAGAAACTTTAACATTTTATTTGTTATAATACAATAATCTAATACCGAATTTGACATTTCATAAAAATAACGAATATGGATAGAAATACAATTTTAAATATTAAATCTAATACTAAATTGCTATATTGCAAGATGAATGGAATATATTGACATCTATTAATATATTAACATATGAAATACAAATATTAATGTAACATGTATTATTAAACCTAAATGTTTAGTGTAATTATTATATTGAGCCCGGAACTTTAATGTTTACATCAGTAGTTTTTAGAGGTCGAATGACTTTATACCACTGTATAACCTTATGTTTATTTCATTCTCACGAGTCACGGCTCATCCAGAATTAATTTTATAGAATAAACACATTCATCGTTTAGAAAAAACATTTTTTATAAAACATTTTTTATGATAGAGACTTTATCATATTTTATCCGTCAATCAAATACTTTAAAAATAATATGATAATTTCATCCTTCCATGTCCGTCCAGTGAAACAAACCCAAAGCGGCTGCCGGCCGGTTCCGCTAGAGGTCTACCACGAATTGTTTTAAAATATACATTTTGTAAAAAAAATTAAATCTGGTACTTTTAAAAAATTACAAAACTAACTTCCCGTCGGTTGACGAAGTATCGATATAGACTGTACAAACTGATCAGGAGAATCTAATGCTTTATTAGCATTTCAAACACCTACAAAGCGCTGGATTCGTCCAATCAGCGTCGATCCATCGATACGTCCACCGATAAAATGCTGATCTTGCACTTCGTCGACGTTTCATCTGTCAACATAGCACGGGGCCGCCCGATCAGTCTAGATTGACTGTAACACCTTAATTTTTTTTAAACAGTGAAACCATATTTTCAAACTAATTTTGAATTTAAAATTTGTTTAGATGAAGAAAAGCTTTGTAAATTAAAACCCTTGGATAAAATATTGAATTTTGAGATTTTATAATTTTATTAGGGTCTTTGAACCTTAATCTATTTTATAAAATTATTTTGAAAATTGTTAGAATTCAAATTCATAATTTAAACTTCAAAACTATTTTTCGGAATTAAATTAATTCGAAAAGCAATTTTTATTCTTTGTTGGGCCGCACCCTCCCTTTTGGCCCAGCCGGCCCGGCAGCCCGCCTCCTTTCCCCCTCTCTCTCTGCCGCGTGGGGCCCGCCTGTCGGCGCCGCCTCCCCACGCCGGCCTCCCTCTCCTCTCTCTCTGCCGATGGGGCCCCCCCCTGTCAGGCCGCCCGCTCCCTCCTGCCCGCCGGGGCCCACCTGTCAGCCCCCATCCTTCTTCGCGCCGGCCCCTTCTTTTTCCCTCTCCCCGCGCCGCCGGCAACGGATTTTCCGTTTTCGCCGGAGCCAGCTCACGCCTTCTAGAGCCCAAGCCCCGCCTCCTCCGGTTCCCTTTTATTGCGCCGCATCCGCCCCCGAAGCCATTTTTCGCAACCGTTCTCCCCCTCTCGCGAATTTTGCCGAAGCGTTCCCCTGCCGCCGTCGCCTCCAGCCGTGCGCTGCCGCCGCCGGTGACCATCTCCGTCGTCGCCCGTCCGCCGAGCTAGCTTCGCCGTCCCCCGCCGATCCCCGGCATCCTCTCCGTTCGGCCTCCCCGCCGCCGGAACGCCCTCCCCGCCGCCATCCCGAAGTCGCCGCCGCCTTCTTCCTCGCCGCCGGCCACCCTCTCGCCCGGAGCTCGCCTCCGTAGGTATATTCTTGCTCCCCACCTCGTCCTCTATCCATTTTTGCGATTAATTTGGGCCTTAGGCCGCTCCTCGCCGTCGTCGCCACCTTGCCGGAGCCGGGGAAGAAGACTTCGCCGCTCCTGGGCGCGTGCGTGCCGCCCGCGTGCCGTACGTGCGCGTGGCCGTGGATCTTTGATCCAACGGCCCGCGTGGCCGGTTCATGGCGCCGGTGTGCGCGGGTGCACCGTGCACCCGGTGCACCGTGAACCCCCCCGTCGCGCAGTCTGCGGTCCACCGTGGACCGGGTGCGCGGGCGTGCGGTTCACGAGTCCACCGTGAACCATTGGCGATTGGTTTAGGGTTTTAAATTTGGCAGAAATACTTTAAATCTTGTAAAATGCTTTAAAAATCCAAAATAGCTCCGATTGAGCCCATTCAAATTTCTAAATATTCATAAAATTATTTTCTACATACTGGTGTAATTATTTTGTACTGTTTACATGGAATATTGTATTGTTTATTTATTTGTGGTGTTGTTCGACGCGTTGTAGTCGAAGTCGAGGCAACCGAAGAACTCCCAATCGCCACCGAGGACCCGAATCAATACTACGAGAACCAAGGCAAGTCACCGGACCCTCTCGTGGACATAGTTGATCATGTTGAACCTACTTTTTGCAATAATTGCTATAACCCATAGGTTAATAACTGCATTAGCGATAACCTGTTCACTCGTTTATTTATTTATTTAGCTAATGTATAGCTTTGCTCCCTGAAGTGTAAACCCAAGCCATGCTTGTATCACCGTCTCCTTGTCGCCAGTGTCGCTTAATAGTTAGCGCTATATATACGAGGCGCATTAAGAGCTACCTTAATTACAATTACTATTAGTCATCAGGTTATTCTCTTTATACTCCTTTGGATATATATATGTCTTTGTCTCGTCGATATTCTGGATTGTGGAAAGCGTTGTGGAGTCGAAGTGATATTGTGCATGGTGGGTTCCGGGTGCAAGCTAGGGCATTGGTGGTCGCACCCGGGGCACTATAAGGACCGGTCTGCGGGATCTGTCGCGAAGCATAATCGTGCTAGCCACAAGTCTATGGGTAAGACCTAATCCGTAGTATGGGTCGGTTCAGCCGGATGCACCGAGCGGAGGAGACAGGATCATCTATCGGGAGTTGCCCAGTGATGACTTGTGCTGACGAGGCACTAATGGGGGTCGCACGTCTACCAATCGGGGTCTACTCAGACGCATGAGTGAGATCCCAGTGGAGCGTCGATGAAACCTAGTGAGGTTGTCCTCTTGCTGAGCCGGACATGCGAAAGGTTTTGGCATGAGTTCCTTCGGGGTGACGTGGTGTCATCTCGACACATGGTTGTGTGCGGGAGCGAGTGCCTTGTGGGTAAAGTAGTACACCTCTGATCAGAGTATAAACTTTTCGAAAAGCCGTGCCCACGGTTACGGGCGGCCGAGTGATGTTCTCCGCAGTTAGCTTTCTGTGTTAAAGTTGTGAATTGCATGTCACGATCAGTATGGGTTTGAAAGAGCGAGTGGGCACAAGTGTGCAACTCGAGGTAGTGGAAAGTTAAGTTCTGTTATTTAATTCAGCATGTTTATTTCTGTTTAACACTGCTCATTAAATATTAAACAACATTCAATCTGCTTTTATGCAATTAGCCTAGTTATGCATCCTTGTTCAACAACCATCATTATTTGCATGTCAGTGGCTTGTTGAGTACTTTGTACTCACCCCTCGTGGGTTAATTCTTTTAGATGTTGTTTACGAAGAAGAAGTCCAGGAGTAGCGTCCCAGGCGAGGAGTCGGATCCTTGGAGCCAAGGCGTTCTGCAGCTGAATTATTTTGCTTCCGCTTTAGTTTGCTTTGTAATCAGTGTAGCCTATGAGCTACGTACTCATTTTATTTCCTTTTATTCGTTGTCAGCTGTGATCGTCTTGTAATAATGACATTTCATTTATATTCAATGAATTTGCGGTTCGTGAGAACCCGGGTCGTTATAAGATGGTATCAGAACCGACTCGACTGTAGGAAGCCCCCCTGGACCGCCGATAAAAACTATTTAAAAATCTTATAAAAACTTATTTTGGAAAACTTTGTTATACCTCTTGACTACTCTTGTTTTATCATATTCTGACACTTTCCTCGACTTTAAAAAAATTTCTTGTGTAGCATGTCGACTCCGCCGGAGGTTCGCCACAGCTACTGCCGCCACCTTGGAGGCTTTGTCCGGATGCTGAGGATAGTTGCCAGAGTCCTCGAGCTTGAGGACGAGCCCTCCTACGAGGGATATTTTCCCCGTGTGGGAGGCGCTAGAGATGAGCGCTTTGAGGTGGTGGTCACAGTCTTCGGCCCCGAGGAGGTGCTACTTTTTCACTCTGCGACCGCGACCGCCTTTGGGTTCGAGACCGCGTGTCAGGAGGCAGCTTTCCAGATGTTAGCAGAGTTGCGGTGCATGTTCGATGCCCGTCTGTGTACATCCATCTTCCGTCACCTGCCGTCTCGCAGCCCCGGCACAGGTCAGAGCGTCTACATGGGTCCTTCCTCTGCCAGTGACCCAGTTGGAGGCCAGACCTTGTATATGCTCAGCGCGTTGGATACTCTTCACTCTGAGGCACTTCGGCGTGCAGACGAGGGTGACCTCGCGACCCAGTCCCTGAGAGCGGAGAATGAGTCCCTCCGTCACCAGCTTCAGGAGGCTCAGGCCAGACTTGCTTCTACTCGCACCGGACCTCGCATCAGGAGGACTGCGAGGAAGGCGACTGGTCGCCCGCCGCGGCTGCAGCACCAGCCCCCGCAGCCAGCTTCTACACCAGCAGAGCCGAGATCCCCCGTGGTTGACGCGGAGGACGTCGTCCGCGACATCGAGATGATCCCTTGATTTGTCGTGGACTGTCGCTTGAGCTTTGGTCGTTGGTGTCTGTTAGTCTGATGTCTGCTAGTCCGTTGATTGTATTCGCCTGCTTGGATGTTTGTTAGATTGTTGTTTGGAGTCAGTTTGTGTGTGCAGACCCGACAACCTGTGTCGAGAATGTACGCGTTGTAATATCTTTTTGTTAGAATAACTCTTCGCTATTTCAGTAATAAAAGAGACTAGTTGAATAAAAGTTGTTATTTTCTTTGTTCTGTTTCCTCTACTTTACTTCTGGGTGGGTCCGCTTATCTTCTTCAGATGTCTTCCAACCCGAGTGACAATCCCGAGGCTAGCAATGCCAGACCAAGTCAGCCAGCTGTTGAAGATCGCCCTCAGGCCGCCGAGACCCAAGCGAACAGGATTCTGAGGAACTTGGGTGGGCCCAGCTGGGGCGCCACAGGGCCTCGCCAGGCTATACCAGCACCGGCGCCAGCCCATCCCACTTTAGCTGAGGCCATGGTTCATCAAAGCAGTTTGATGGCTGCTCTTATGACTCAGATGCAGCGGCAGCAGGAGAAGCTCGAGCAACTAGAGCGACAGTTGACAGCAAGAGAGCAACAGGCTCCCCCTCCAGCACCAGCACCACTACCTGCGCCAGCCCCGGTCCCACCTCCCGCACCGGCGCCGGCTTCTCAACTCTCGGAGTTTCTGCGGGTCAGGCCACCCACCTTCTCCAGCACAACTAATCCCATGGAGGCGGGTGATTGGCTTCGCACTATCACAAAGAAGTTGCAGTTGTTGCCATGTACTGATTGGGAGCGTGTGGCATTCGCCACCCACCAGCTTCAGGGACCCGCCGCTGAGTGGTGGGATAACTTTCAGGAGGCCCAGCCAGTTGATCATGTGGTTACCTGGGCTGAGTTCACTGCAGCATTCCGGGCTACCCACATCCCGTCCGGTTTGGTAGAACTGAAGAGACAGGAGTTCATAGATCTGCAGCAGGGCAATCGTTCTGTTACGGAGTATTTGCACGAATTCAATCGTCTAGCACGCTATGCTCCCGATGATGTTCGCACTGATGCGAAAAAGCAGGAAAAGTTTCTTAAAGGCATCAAGGATGAGTTGAAATCTCTGTTGCTAGCCACTGACCACGCTGACTTTCAGAGGCTGGTCAACAGAGCCATCATTCAGGAGTCAGAGCAGAATAGGGTGGAGAATAAAAAGCGCAAAATGGTTGTTTATCGCTTCCCACCAAACAGCAACCAGAGGCCTAGGTTGACACCAACTACTCCAGTGCCAAGCTACCAGCCTCGACCAGCTTACCGGCCCTCAACTATCAGTGGCCCCGGTTCGGTAGCGTCCCTTCCCGCTACTCCTTCAACCCAGAGTACAGCTCAATCACCAGCTCAGAAGACCGATGTACTGAAGGACAAGTTTGGTAAACCAGTGGTGTGTTACAATTGCCGTCAGGTCGGCCACTATTCTTCAGCTTGCCCTCATCCGAAGCGACCCCAGGCACCTACTCCAGCTCTCACCAACCAAGTGGTTCGTGCCCGGGTGAACCATATTACTGCAGAAGAAGCTCAGGAGGCACCAGAAGCAGTTTTGGGTATGTTTCCTGTTAACTCGGTATCTTCAGTTGTTTTATTTGATTCTGGGGCAACACACTCGTTTATATCTGCATCATTTGTAAAGAAGCATGATTTGAAAACTTTGCTACTATCTATGCCTATGATTATAGCCACTCCCGGCAAACAGACCCCGGCTGACCTATTTAGCCCAAGGGTGCTAATAGAGATTCAAGGGGTACAATTCTAGGTAGACCCTGTTCTAATAGAATGCAAGGGCTTAGATGTCATCCTAGGGATGAACTGGCTGGTTAGACACAAGGGAATGATTGATTGTGCCAGTAAAGAAGTTACCTTGACCAGTGAAGATGGACACGTCGTCGTCTTCAAGATGGCAGGGAAAAGAATCGAGACTCCAATGGTGAACCAGATAGCCTTGGAAGAGGTACGTGTGGTCAAAGAGTTCATGGATGTTTTTCCTGAAGATCTGCCAGGGATGCCGCCAAAAAGGGACATCGAGTTCAGAATTGACCTTGTGCCAGGAACCACTCTCATCTCAAAGCGCCCGTATAGAATGGCCGCTAATGAGCTAGCGGAGGTAAAGAAGAATATTGAAGATCTTGAGCAAAAAGGGTACATCAGGCCGAGTACTTCCCCGTGGGGAGCACCGGTAATCTTTGCAATGAAGAAGGACAATACAAAGAGAATGTGTGTTGACTACAGGGCTTTTAATGAAGTCACCATCAAGAATAAGTATCCATTGCCTCGCATTGATGATTTGTTTGACCAGTTGAGAGGAGCTACAGTGTTTTCTAAGATTGATCTTCGATCAGGTTACCATCAGTTGAGAATCAGAGAGGAAGATATTCCGAAGACTGCTTTCACATCAAGATATGGTCTGTATGAGTATACCGTGATGTCGTTTGGACTTACTAATGCTCCAGCATTCTTTATGAACATGATGAATAACGTCTTCATGGACTGTTTGGACAAGTTCATTGTGGTGTTCATCGATGATATCCTCATTTACTCCAAGACCCCAGAAGAACATGAAGAGCATCTTCGTCTGTCCCTGACGAAGCTAAGAGAACATCAGCTATACGCCAAATACAGCAAGTGTGAGTTTTGGACGTCTGAAGTAAAGTTTTTGGGACACATCATATCTGATAAAGGGGTAGCAGTGGATCCTACCACTGTTGAAGCGGTGACAGATTGGTTGCAGCCTACATCAGTTTCGGAGATTCGTAGTTTTCTTGGACTAGCGGGCTATTACCGTCGATTCATCGAGAACTTCTCCAAGATCGCCAAACCCATGACCAGATTACTTCAGAAGGACACCAAGTTCAAGTGGACACCAGATTGTGAAGAGAGCTTTCGTACCTTGAAGAAAAAGTTAGTCTCAGCACTAGTGTTGACTCTGCCGGATATCCGAAGCGATTTTCATGTCTATTGTGATGCGTCTCGTCAAGGACTGGGTTGTGTATTGATGCAAGATGGAAAAGTGGTATCTTATGCCTCACGTCAACTTCGCCCTCATGAGCTGAACTATCCTACTCATGATCTAGAGCTAGCAGCTGTAGTGCATGCCTTAAAGATTTGGAGGCATTACCTCATCGGCAACAGATGCGAAGTGTTCACCGATCACAAGAGTTTGAAGTATATATTCACACAGCCTGATCTGAACCTAAGGCAAAGAAGATGGCTAGAGTTGATTAAAGACTACGACATGGGAATTCATTATCATCCAGGCAAAGCTAATGTAGTGGCGGATGCACTGAGCCGAAAAGGGTATTGCAACACCATAGTTCTCCAAGACAGAGCCCCTATGTTGTGTCGCGAGATGGAAAGATTGAACCTGGGAGTCGCCACCCGAGCATACCTTGCTACGCTCGAGGCAAAACCAGCTCTCGAAGATCAGATTCGTGAAGCTCAGAAGGAAGATCCAGATATGGCAGATATAAAGAAGAACATGAGGAAAGGGAAAGCCCCCGGTTTCTCGGAAGATGAAATGGGAACAGTTTGGTTTGGGAATCGTCTCTGTGTACCAGATAAGCCAGAGTTAAAGACCATTATTCTAAAGGAAGCCCATGACACCTTGTACTCTATCCATCCCGGAAGTACGAAGATGTATCATGACTTAAAAGAGAAGTATTGGTGGGTTAGTATGAAAAGAGAGATCGCGGAATATGTGGCAATGTGTGACACTTGTCAGCGGGTCAAAGCGGAACACCAAAGGCCAGCAGGACTGTTACAGCCTCTTAAGGTTCCTGAGTGGAAGTGGGAAGAAGTCGGTATGGATTTTATCACCGGTCTGCCCAGAACTCAAGCAGGTAATGATTCAATATGGGTGATCATTGATCGTTTGACTAAAGTGGCTCACTTTATAGCAGTCAAGACAACTTACAGTGGACCAAAGTTGGCAGAATTGTATATGGCTCGGATAGTGTGTTTGCACGGTGTTCCGAAGAAGATCGTTTCAGACAGAGGAAGTCAGTTTACTTCAAAGTTCTGGAAGAATCTACAAGAAGAGCTTGGTACTAGGTTAAATTTCAGTACAGCATATCATCCTCAGACAGATGGTCAGACAGAAAGGGTTAATCAGATTCTCGAAGACATGTTGAGAGCTTGTGCTTTAGACTTTGGAGGTTCTTGGGATAAAAATTTGCCGTATGCCGAGTTTTCTTACAACAACAGTTATCAAGCCAGTCTACAAATGTCACCGTTTGAAGCTCTGTATGGTCGCAAGTGCAGAACCCCTCTGCTTTGGGATCAGACCAGAGAAAGTCAGGTTTTTGGAACAGATATCCTTCGTGAAGCCGAAGCCAAAGTCAAGGTTATTCAGGACAGGTTGAAGATAGCTCAGTCTCGTCAAAAGAGTTATGCCGATGTTCGTCGCTAGGATTTGTCCTTTAAAGAAGGAGACCATGTTTATCTCCGAGTGACCCCGCTTCGTGGTACTCACAGGTTTAACATGAGAGGCAAGCTCGCTCCTCGCTTTGTTGGTCCGTTCTTGGTTACCCATCGCCGAGGAGAGGTTGCCTACGAGCTTGAGCTACCAGCGTCATTGTCAGGTGTGCACAATGTGTTTCATGTCTCGCAGCTGAAGAAGTGTCTCCGAGTGCCTACTGAGCAAGCCGATCATCAGCAGCTAGAGATTCAAGAGGATCTGACTTATGTGGAGAAGCCTATCCGCATTCTGGATACCAATGAGCGAGTTACAAGGAGCAGGGTCATCAAGTTCTGCAAAGTTCAGTGGAGTAACCATTCGCCGGAGGAAGCGACGTGGGAAAAAGAGGACGAGTTAAAGGCTTCGCATCCCGAGTTGTTCGAAGGTCGTTCCGAATTTCGAGGACGAGATTCTCTTTAAGGGGGTAGGTTTGTAACACCTTAATTTTTTTTAAACAGTGAAACCATATTTTCAAACTAATTTTGAATTTAAAATTTGTTTAGATGAAGAAAAGCATTGTAAATTAAAACCCTTGGATAAAATATTGAATTTTGAGATTTTATAATTTTATTAGGGTCTTTGAACCTTAATCTATTTTATAAAATTATTTTGAAAATTTTTAGAATTCAAATTCATAATTTAAACTTCAAAACTATTTTTCGGAATTAAATTAATTCGAAAAGCAATTTTTATTCTTTGTTGGGCCGCACCCTCCCTTTTGGCCCAGCCGGCCCGGCAGCCCGCCTCCTTTCCCCCTCTCTCTCTGCCGCGTGGGAAAGAGTGGAAAGAGAGGAAGAAATCTCTCGAGGAGGAAGAAGAAAATATAGTAAAATATAGTAAGGTGTAGTTTGTTTCTTTAATCCAAAATTTAGTCGGAATATTAAATTTAGAATATTTATAAAACATATTAATAAACGATAGATTATTTACGAGACGAATCTAATGAATCTAATTACGTCATGATTTGACAACGTGATACTATAATAAACATTTGCTAATCATGGATTAATTAGGCTTAATAAATTTGTTTCTGAATAATTTTTTGATTCTACAATTGTTTTTATAATTAGTTCACGTTTAATCTTTCGAATTGATGTTCAGTCCAATGTAATACAAACTAAATTTTAGTCCGTGAAATCAAACGCCCCATGTGTCTTATGGCCGAGGAACTATCTAGAGCTCTTGGTTTCCAAGAAACTTTAATCATTTTATTTGTTATAATACAATAATCTAATACCGAGTTTGACATTTCATAAAAATAACGAATATGGATAGAAATACAATTTTAAATATTAAATCTAATACTAAATTGCTATATTGCAAGATGAATGGAATATATTGACGTCTATTAATATATTAACATATGAAATACAAATATTAATGTAACCTGTATTATTAAACCTAAATGTTTTGTGTAATTATTATATTGAGCCCGGAACTTTAATGTTTACATCAGTAGTTTTTAGAGGTCGAATGACTTTATACCACTGTATAACCTTATGTTTATTTCATTCTCACGAGTCACGTCTCATCCAGAATTAATTTTATAGAATAAACACATTCATCGTTTAGAAAAAAACATTTTTTATAAAACATTTTTTATGATAGAGACTTTATCATATTTTATCCGTCAATCAAATACTTTAAAAATAATATGATAATTTCATCCTTCCATATCCGTCCAGTGAAACAAACCCAAAGCGGCTGCCGGCCGGTTCCGCTAGAGGTCTACCACGAATTGTTTTAAAATATACATTTTGTAAAAAAAAATCTGATACTTTTAAAAAATTACAAAACTAACTTCTCGGGTTGACGAAGTGTCGATATAGACTGTACGAACATCGATCCATCCACCAATAAAATGCTGATACGGGGCCGCCCGATCAGCCTAGATTGACGGATGAAGTACCAGACCTAAATCCCTAGATCGACATTAAGATTAGTTTTGTATTTTTTTTAAAAAAAACATGTACCAAGTTTGAATCTTTTTTACAAACTAGATTCGCACATTCGGCGCCAATCCAGTGATCTAGCACTCCGTCGACGTTTCATTGACCGCGGGAGCCACCAAATCAACCTAAATCGCCCGACGAAGTGCCGTGCCTAGACCCGACGCTTGAAATACTGATAAAAGATTACATTAGTTTTTTTATACAAAATATATCATTTTAAAAAAATCGCTCTACCCCTGCATTCGGCAACGCCCCAATTAAGCCCACAGTCTTTCTGTCACGTATCCCGTATGGATCGTCGGTTCGTCGCTCGTCCGGGCCGTCGTTCCCGCCCCGCCGCCCGTGCACGCTCTACCTCGCCGCGGGCTCATTCCCCACTCACCAGCTGCCCGCACGAGCACGACGCCGCCACCGCCGCCGCGGCCGCGGAACGCGCACCCATATATCCATCCGACGGCGCGGCAGGCTGCAGGCAGCCAGGCAGCCATCATGGCCGCTGGAGCGCGTCCATCACGGCCACGCATCGCCCGGCCCCCCCGGCCGGAACGAACCGAACAGCGCGCGGCGCCGCTGCGTCGCCACTCAGCTCGCCACACAGGACACAGCTAAGCGCGCGGCCCCCCGTCGCCTCGGCTCGCCGCTCGCCGCCACGCGGTTCTCGCCACCCGCCACCGTACTACGCGTCGGCGAATGAGCGATCAACGAACGGCACACGCGCGTTTCGCCGCCAGAAACCGACGACTTCGTCTAATTTTATACAAAAACGAATCAAAACCGTTCCACGAAAACCGAACGATTTTCGTAAAAAATAAACAATCTAAACCTGATCCCAACCGACGAGGCCAACAGAGCCACTGAGGCAGTAGCTGATGATGCAGCTCGCCACTCGCCAGCTCTAGCTCTAGTGGTGACAAACTGATGCTCCTACTATCATCTCCTACCTTTAGGAATGATGGTACTAACTACGCCATGAGTTGTTAGCGAGTTCTTTTCCGGGTGGGGTTTGGTTGCTGATGGATGGCTCTAACTACCACTCGTGCATGCAGCCTTTTCTCGTCTTACTTGCAGGGATCGGTTGCTCTGAGTTCGTCTTGTCTGCAGCTAGGCTTGCACGCACGTACACTAACCAGTAATAGTGGGTATGCTTCTATTGATTGATTTATGTTTATATGATTATAATTGAGTCATCGATTGATCATTTGATCAACAGAAAGGTGACATCTTTGGGTTCTAGTTTTGAAGCTAATGAAGGTGATATGCTTGGGCTGAATTCCTCTCCAGTTTGGACTTTGGAGTTTGGACCAAACATGGCCTGGTTTCTGCCGTCAGCTGAGCACGTTCTCTCCTATCTCTGTAAGTCGTCAAATGGTCGGAAAGATGAAGACTATTACAGAGAGGATGAGAAGAAGATATGAAAAAGAAACATTGCAAATTTTTCTCAAGCTGATTTGGGTTGTGTTTGGTAAGAACTAATATCAATGCTAATACTGCCGACGCGTATCGAGTGGAAGGCAACAACTCCAAAGAGCTTTTCCGATCGCAATTCGCAACCATGGCTTCAATTCTTTTCCCCGGAAAAAGAGATTTGCAGAGTACGTCGCCATCCCCTGACAGCAGTGACAGCAACAGCCAAAAGGCCTGCATGTGTTCTCCCGGTTCAATCTTCCAGTGACTTTATTATAAGAAAATAGTATTATAAAACAGTAAATAAATGATATATGTAAATGGTGTAAAGGAAAAATGTTTGATTTACAAACCAAATATGAATAGAAATGGAGTTTTTTCAAGACAAGAACAAAGTGATAGAAATGAAGTCTGAAATTATTAGCTGCACCCAGTAGTGCAATCTCTGGCTTTGCAGTTTACAGATGATTGATGGATGTGTTTATGCAACTGGTGATTTCAGAAATGAACACTTTATAATCAGATCAGATTCTTCAGCTTGACTGAATGACTGATGAATCGCCACTGTTTTTCAGCAGCAAACGCTTGGCCCCAACCCCAGCCTCATCGCCTCTGACCACTTGATCCGGCCAAGCTCGCAGCCCGTGTCCACTGCTTACCTGCACCGAGTCTTCCTGCACCGCCCGCTCATTCCAATCGCTTTTTCAGCTGGGTCCCACCTGAGCTGTAGGCTGCTCACGTGCACCGGGTTCACGGGAGAGGTCGAGAGGTCGGGGGCTCTCCTCTCTCTCCTCCCGATCTCACAAGCGCGAACCCCGCGAAGCCGCCACGCCGCGACAGGGCATCGAGACCTCTCGCCTCTCCCCCGCCTAGGGTTTCGAGGGCCCGGGATGCGCGTGTGCCCGCGAAGGTAGGGCTCCCCCGCCGCCGGTACAGGACTCCGTTGTTGCGCCATGTCGCTCCTGCGGCGACGGAAGCAGCCGCAGCGGGAGCAGCCGCCGTCGCCTTCGCCGCCGAACGAGGACAGCAGCAACGGCTCCGACCACGACGAGAGGGGGAAGGGAGATAAGGGGAAGAAGCCGGCGCCGCAGCCGGCTTCCTCGTCCTCGCCGCCGCCGCCGTCGTCGAAGGATGCGACGAGGCGGACGAAGGCCAAGTGGTCGTGCGTGGACAGCTGCTGCTGGCTGGTGGGGTGCGTGTGCTCCGCGTGGTGGCTGCTGCTCTTCCTGTACAACGCGATGCCGGCGTCGTTCCCGCAGTACGTCACGGAGGCGATCACGGGGCCTCTCCCCGACCCGCCCGGGGTCAAGCTGCAGAAGGAGGGGCTGCGTGCGAAGCACCCCGTCGTGTTCGTGCCGGGTATCGTCACTGGCGGGCTCGAGCTCTGGGAGGGGCACCAGTGCGCTGAGGGACTCTTCCGCAAGCGCCTCTGGGGCGGCACATTCGGCGACGTGTACAAGAGGTTGCTTTCTTCTCCGCCTTCTCTCTCTCGAATTACTCCAATCAACCAATGCCCACAAAATTAATTTATGCTAGTAGCATTGGAGATTCTCTTCGAGTTATGGAGTATTGATCTTTAGTTTTTCACTGGTTGTATAGTATCTATGGGTTGGATGTGGCTTGACTTGCTTCCATCGTTAGTGCTTTACTTTCTTCTTTTGTTTGTTCATTACTGTTAGTTTTAGAAACTACTGATGTGATGCTTTAATTGGAGAAGTGTTCTGTTACTCTTTTGGGTGCTTTTTTCCAGCTTGTAACTTGGGACTTTGAGAGGAGTCGTATTCCTCATAATGTCAATCCTTTTTTGGTCTCAAAATCCTCTTTTCAAGTGTTGTATTTCGAAGTGTCTTTGAGATAAGGGATTGGGATTCATCCTGGTTCTTGTAAAAGCTGACCATGTTGTGTTGTATGATGTCAAATGGTCTCGTACTAAATGCAAAACTAGTTATTTGGCCAATAGCTATTCAGTAAGAACGTCAGTTTTTTTGGTGTTCCTCAATACGGGTCTGCTTTGTAATTGCCTGAGATATTTCAAATTTGTTTGGGAGGAAAAATCAATTCAAATGCTAGCGCAACAGTCTCTTTCATTTGTCTTGAAATGTTGTGATTTTTTTGTCAGTGTGAGGAAAGTGGGATTGTGAGTAGGCAAGAGGTTCTTTTTAGAGCCACATGGAAAACTTGTAAAATTGGATAGTTCTCTCGCTTGTCTTTCACTATTTGATTTCACTGCCTACTATTACCAGGAGACTCAAACGGTGATGATTTGACCAGATATAGGACAGTATTATCAAGAGAAACGAGACACTTCTATAGTTCTATATTGTGTGCTTTCAGGGTTTTTAGAAGAAAACTGCAATTTGCACGAAAAGGAGCTTTTGGTATGGTTTCTTTTAGGCATGCATATAGATTTTGACAGAGGGATCTTGGCTGTCCCATCATTTAAGTATTGCTTTTCTTTAAAGATCCATGTTACCTACTTTCTGGTGAGAGTACTCACAAGGTTTCTGAACAACTTACCTGCTAGTCCTTGCTTCCAATCCTTGTGTTGTTGAGTTAGAGCTGTCCATACATATGTATTGACAAGTAGATAATCGATATTTTATTAAATAGTTAACTATGTTTACACAAGCATTTTAGAAGGGGCTGTAGCACTGCTCTTTTGAAAAAATTAGGATTCTAAAGTGAAATAACTAAATAAGCCTACTCTATGAATAATTAACCAGTTTAAGAACTCAATGGTTTTACAGTTTATGAATCACCTGCAGTAGAACAGTAACTCAGTTCTCACAAAATGGGAAAATAGCAAAAATATTGCAAATAGCATTCTTCAGTTAAACTTATATGTGTCATGTGCACAGTAAAGGTTTAAAATATTCTAATAATTACGAGTGTCGAAATTTGACTGGTTCTTGTTACTTCAAATATGGGGAGAGGGTGTTGCATTTTGAGAAGCCCTGTGCTTGCTGTGTTTGTTATCGCCTTGACTATTCTTTATAATAAAATGCACCCAACCCCTGCCCCCCAACAGAGAGGATGATAATATACATATTAAAAATAATACCTAAACATTTATGGCATAGCTTTGGCCTAAATGCATCCGTACAAATAATAGATGCTAATATGCTGCACTATTTAGTATAAAAGCATAATCGACGCATTGATGTGGTATTATATTCAGTTAATTTTATTCTTCATGACAGCAACATTCATTGCTTTTATGTTTTTGTTGATGGTTTAGCACGGAAGCAGAATGGTTACAAACTGTAATGATAAGTGAGGAATTATGTATCATGTTGTGTTTACTTCGTCTGATACAGTATTGCGGTCACAGATTGTTACTTTTAGACTTTTAGTTTATGTTTCCACTGATTGTTTTTTGAGGAAAGCCTTTACTTGGATATGACTTCTCTAGCTGTCACAACCTAAAAAAGGGCTATTAGTGACGGGTCATAACGGTCATTAGTAACGGACATCGTACATGTCACCCATATCGCGTAGATCATTAGTGACGGATATACACCCGTCACTAAAGGTTACATCTTTACCCGTCACTAATGGTCACCTTTAGTGACACATATAGATGTTCACGCGTCACTAAAGGTCACCTTTAGTGACACACATATATTTATACCTGTCACTAAAGGTGGAGCATTAGTGACAGGTATAGATGTTACGCGTCACTGAAGGTCAAATTTTTTTTCATTTCAGATCTGTTCTATACGATTTCGTTTAGTTTCTTTCAGTTTAAATGAGTTAACAATTAGATCTGAGATGATCATCTAGGTTCTCTTTTCATCATTTTTTTCATAGTTCCGATGTGATTTCCATGTGGACATGTGGTCATCATCGGTGAGGCCTCTACCCCGATCCATAATAGAGGAGAGACGATGATGATGATTAAGAATAGGTGGTCATGGAGGCGCTCTTTCTATTATTTGTGTCGTTGTTCTGATATGCTTTCCATGTGGTTATCATCGATGAGGCCTCTACTTTGAGACAAAATAGAGTAAAGGTGATGATAAAAGAGATAAGAGGTGATAACAATGGAGGAGAGCAAGCAATAGGATTTGGTGAAGCAATGGTAATAACTATACCATTTGTTGAAGTAGTTCAATACTGATGAGCTCATAATCGGGTGGAGCATGAACTAAAACTGGTTGTCATTGAGTAGATCTTGTAGTGATGCCGGCCACCATCGATAGAGCTCGAGATGAAAATGGTAAATATCAAGTGGAGAGAGCAAGGGAGGGAAGTTATAGAATGGTTGAGAGTAAAGACTGAAGAGATGATACTGGGCTTTATAATAGTGTGTATGTTTTCAGGCTAGTGTTCTTCTGTCCGCCCAAATTTTCAAAAAATTTTGTATGCGTCGGTCTTTAGTGACGGCTCTAGATATTCATACATTATTAAAGATAGATCTTTAATGACGGATCTAGATATTCACACGTCACTAAATGTAGGTCTTCAGTGTTGGGTCTCACACACGTCATTAAAGATTTGTTTTTAGTAACGAGTCTCAATGTTGCCCGTCACTAAAGATTAGTTCAGAATTTTGGCAACTTATTAGTAATGGACATCATTAAGACCCGTCACTAAAGATAGGTCTTTAGTGATGATTGTAAACATACCTATCACTAAAGGTATATTAGTGACGTATGTGAATGTCTTTTATCCATCACTAAGGGTGTGTTTGGTTGAGCTGTAGATTCTGAAAAAACTGCTATAAACTGTGAGCTGTAGAAAAGCTGAATTGATATATTTTACTAAAATTTCATTTTTTTCAAATTTTACATGAACATATATGTTTTAATAATATGGTAGGTAATATTCATTCAACATTGAACTAAGAAGTTGTAAAATCTGTGTTATATCTGTTTTCAAATTTGTACTACAAAAATCTGAAGATTCTGGAAAAATTGGGTAACCAAAAAAACTATTTGGTTTAGATTCCAGCTTTCGAGCTAGGAAGCTGGTTCAAAAATGTGAACCAAATAGACCTTAAAGGTCATTTGTGCGGTAGTGTGTAATAGTTGTGGTAGAGGTGAGGGCTACTAGGACTAATCGAAGTGTTCCTTGGCCAAAGCGGTGGGATAGTGCCATTGTCACAGTTGGACCTCAAGTCCTCAAAATGAGGGGATGATGGAGAAACTAAATACTCTTGTTTATTTCTTTCTTGTCCAGCAATGATCACATTAGACCTGTTTATATGTTGGACCCTCCAAACACACACACACACAAGTTTGGGTAATATCTTGTCTTGCTAAGAGATAATAAACCTAACAAGCTGATAGACATTTATATTTCCTAATCCTTGCAAGGTGGTCACTTTCATGTGGTACATTAACACAATCCCTGGGAAGGTACCACTACTTTTTTTCTCTATCACATGGGCCCTAATGGGTTGCACATGACACTGATCAGTTGATTGGTCCTCTTCTTGTTTCAACCTGCAGCCATTGAAGCTTTGCTCTTTAGTCTATATATGTTGTGATGGCATGCTGTCCTATTCTTCTTCTGTTAGTGCAACACACCTTTGCTACATGTGCTGTTGTGCACTGTTACTTGAGCTGCATAGTCATGCTCTGACTTTATCATTAATTTTCTTGAAACATTTCCAGGCCTTTATGCTGGGTTGAACATATGTCATTGGACAATGAAACTGGATTAGATAAACCGGGAATAAGAGTCCGACCGGTCACTGGTCTAGTAGCAGCAGACTATTTTGTCCCTGGCTATTTTGTTTGGGCTGTCTTGATTGCAAATTTAGCTCGTATTGGATATGAAGAAAAGACCATGTACATGGCTGCATATGATTGGAGGTTATCTTTTCAGAACACTGAGGTAAGCCATATTTAATGTACTTATGCAATGTGAGGAAACAGCATGGTTGTCTCTTGGACTTCCTTTGATACCTGACTATTTTCCTCAGGTTCGTGATCAAACTTTGAGCAGGATAAAAAGTAACATTGAACTCCTGGTAGCGACTAATGGTGGAAATAGGGTGGTGGTGATCCCACATTCTATGGGTGTTCTATATTTTCTGCATTTTATGAAGTGGGTTGAGGCTCCTCCTCCCATGGGTGGTGGTGGCGGTCCAAATTGGTGTGCAAAGCACATCAAAGCTGTAATGAATATTGGCGGACCTTTCTTAGGAGTTCCCAAGGCTGTTGCTGGACTTTTCTCATCTGAAGCCAAAGACGTGGCTGTTGCTAGGTAATTGAAATTAAAGGTCTAACTCTACCATGCAATTGTCAGGGTTATTTGAAGTTTACTATGACCTTTGAAACCATATTATTTCATAATGCAGTTCTTTATACTTTATAGGATTATATATTTATTGATTCAATTTATATCTATTATGTTTAGCATGTAGCAGCATCCTACAACTTGGATTTTTATCCAGTTATCCAAAAAACGTAGTATCTAACTGTGCTGATAAAAGGATTTGAGTCAGTACTTAAGTTGTGAATACTGAATACATCACTATACCTTACTGTATGATTTCACCATGGGGATTGACCTGTGCTCTACTGCTCTATCATAAAGTTAGTGGGAACCATGGAAGCGCACTGGAGAATACCTTCTGCCGTTGGTCATTTCTATTATTCTGAAGAAATTTGTTGTTGTTGTTATACTCTACCAGTGATGCTATTCAGAGAGAAAAACAAAGATTAAAAACTAGTGATGCTGGTCATTCCCTAAAATCTTCATGTTTTTACACCTGGATGAATGAAAGTCATGTGTATATTCTATGTATGTTGTATATTAGTATGCCACAATGCCAATGAATGGCCATGATCACAACTTTGCATTTGCCTACCTTAGGGCCAAACTTGATAGGGTTACGACTTGTGACCCTATGATCCCATAAAGCAAATTCTTTCTGAGCTTAAATGAAATATCACTAAACTATTACTTACCAACAACTAGCCATCCGAGGTATAAGACTAAATTTTTACTTAGTTTCGTAAACCATACTGTAGTAATATTTACTTTCTGATTTCACATGAGCCATAAATTTTCTGCTGTAGATGGTACGCCTATCCTGATTTATTTTCCTTTGTGTGGCCTAATGATTATTGCCCCTCTAAAATTATGTTATTCACATACAGAGCTATTGCGCCAGAAGTCCTAGACTCTGACTTTCTTGGACTTCAGACCTTACGCCATTTGATGCGTATGACCCGCACATGGGATTCAACAATGTCAATGATTCCTAAAGGCGGGGACACTATTTGGGGAGATTTGGATTGGTCTCCAGAAGATGGTTTTGAATGTAAAGCTAAGAATCAGAAAAGCAATGACTCTGATGTGTCTAAGGATGTTAATGGGAAAAGTGAAGAAGTTCATCTAGAGCCTGTTAACTATGGAAGGATCGTCTCTTTCGGTAAAGATGTTGCAGAAGCTTCATCTTCAGAAATTGAGCAGATAGAATTTCGTGTGAGTATTCTGAAGTATATTAGTATTTAGTATTTTCTTGTGCTACTTGTTAATGCATCTATCAGTTTGCTTTAATTATCCTTTTTTCAGAAACCTTGTATGTGATGTATGTTCCATTCTGTGACATTATTCCCTCCTTTAGTGATCATTGCTTTCCACATTATGGTTGATATCTTTGCTCAGTCTATGTTGTTGCCTGAGCCACACTTTTTCGTAGTATTATTTAAGAATATATTCAAATTGTTCCTATCATTCTGTATATAGGACAGAGTTTATACTTGACTACAAGCCTGCACATAGATTAGGAATTTGTAGTTTGTATTTGTTGTTTTATGAATAGTGTGCTCTTATGCTCCTGGTTTTATGCACTTATGCAGTTGCTCCGTTTTGATTGTTTTAATTCCCCATTCAATAGTTTTAGGTTCAAATATGCTAGATAGTGCTCTACATAGGATGGTTTCTTTGCTGAAGATGGGGCTGTAGCAAAATCTTAGTGCTATACTTGTTTCAGGATGCTGTGAAAGGTAATAATATTGCTCATTCAAATACATCATGCCGGGACATATGGACAGAGTACCATGAATTAGGATGGGGTGGAATAAAGGCTGCTGCAGACTACAAAGTTTACACTGCTAGTTCCATTATAGATCTTCTTCACTTTGTTGCACCAAGGATGATGCAGCGTGGAAGTGTTCATTTCTCTTATGGGATTGCTGATAACTTGGATGATCCAAAGTACAGCCACTACAAATATTGGTCAAATCCCCTGGAGACAAAGTAAGAGCCTTTTGCCAATATTCTCATTCTAATATTTTATTTCGCAATATGTAGGGAATTAACTGCTAGGCAAACACGTTTGCATTCAGCAATTACACCACCAAGCTAAAAGGCAAAACATGCAGACATGTAATTTATTGTGAATCGAGTATTTCTTTTCTACCTGCACGTCTGTTCAGTTTTTTTTGCATATGCCATATAATCCTTTCATCTGCAGATTACCAAATGCACCTGAAATGGAAATATTTTCAATGTACGGAGTCGGCATTCCCACAGAGAGAGCATACGTCTACAAACTGGCACCACAAGCAGAGTGCTATATACCCTTTCAGATAGACGCCTCAGCTGAGGGTGGGGATGCCAATAGCTGTCTGAAAGGCGGTGTTTACCTGGCTAATGGCGATGAGACGGTACCGGTTCTTAGCGCAGGATATATGTGCGCAAAAGGATGGCGAGGAAAAACCCGATTCAACCCTTCTGGCAGCAAGACGTATGTGAGGGAATACAGCCATTCTCCACCCTCAAATCTCCTTGAAGGCAGGGGCACCCAGAGTGGTGCCCACGTTGATATTATGGGGAATTTTGCTTTAATGGAGGACATCATCAGGATTGCTGCTGGGGCAACTGGTGAGGAGCTTGGTGGTGACCAGGTTTATTCTGATATATTCAGATGGTCTGAGAAGATCAAATTGAAACTATAAAAATGTTTAGGAGCTATGAGATTCATTTGTGTATTATGAATGCAAGGGTTATTTCTCCTTGCTCAAATTCTAAGTTTTGAACTGAAGCTGTAATGTGTTTATATCGCTTTTCCTCCCTTCACCTCTCAGTTTATGGAAGCCTACCTGATGATTTGTACTTTAAAATGTACAGATATAATCGTGCCAATTGTGGTGATTACAAAGTGTACAGCCTGTAATTTATTTAAGAAATCAGTATTCTGGCTACTGGGTCTAAGATCTTACTAGAACTGAGATTTGTAGCACACTTATATATTATAGATAGATAACAAACGTTCATACATCACTTATACTTTTCATCAACAGATTATTTTTAGTGCGCTTCAATTACATATAATAGGTAACCGTAGTGTTCATCAGATATGTATGTCACTACTACTCGTCCTGCTCGTCTTCCTCGTCATCTGTTCCGATGTGGAGGCCGGCGTTATATGCGTCTTGAAGGTTGTTGACGATGCCATCTATGCCCTGTAGCTCCTCCGGAATGTCAGCCATGATTTGCTGGTACAGCGCCTCTTTCTTCCTGCGTATCTCGAATGCCTTCGTGACGCCGTCTACTGTCTTGCCAAGGTTTGACGATTGGGTTATTTTCTTCTTGAGGCTGTTGTCGAACTCGTTGTCGATCTTTAGGATCTGAAGGTATATACATTCGTATATGTTAGCAAAATGAATAAACTTTTGATCTCGCAAAAATGTATATAAAATTAACATTCAGAGTTTACCTTTCTGTATGGCCATTTGGGCAAACTATTAGCCCTGCAGATGCTTTTGAGTGCAGTTGTCCCAATGCTAAGACCAATGTCGGCTGCTTCCTTTTGCGTCTTGTGCAGGTAGTACTCTAGGTCACTTTTTGTCATGGACTTGATCCTCTTGCGCTGTCAGTTTAGATATTTAGGAACCATAATCAAAAATCTGAACCTTAAAAACTGTATATTTTCATTGCCATTGCCGTACGTACCTGATCGGGGAAGCTGAACCTACGCCTCTTGTCAGTAGACGTCGTCTGATCTGATGTCAGGAGAACTAATCCTGGGAGAGTTGCTCCAGCTGCAGAAGAACTGCCAGCAGCTGCAGGATCCTTCTTCTTGGGAGCAGGCAGGATGGTAAGATAACGAGGCAGATCTACCCCAGGGTGTCCTCTCGGCACGCCATATATCACTGCTCATATATACATGCATGAATATGAGTGTGTGTGTGCGCGCGCGCGTATGTATGTATGCATGCATGCTGGAGAGAAAGAAGAGATCGATTGAAACCATTTTCCTTAGAGTCGTAGAAGACGCCTGTTTTGTCAAGTCGGAATGCGCTGTACCACCCATCCATCACTTGAATATAGTCTTCATCGCTCCCATCTGACACACTGCATGCACACAGGAAGAAGAATGAAGGCTTATATATATATATATATATATATATATATATATATATATATAGAGAGAGAGAGAGAGAGAGAGAGAGAGAGAGAGAGAGAGAGAGTGTTGGGCAGAAGGAGTTTGTACTCGATGCCGTAGGTTGTTTGCACGTCTTCATCGTCGGTTTTGATGTTGACGACTATCACGTGATCCGGCTGCCTGTCCCCGATGGCGTGCAGGATGACGATCACCTTGCGATGATCTGGCGATCGACCGATCGAAGCATCGATCGCGACGTCGAGCATCAAGAGAGAAGCATCATGCATAAAGGTGGTAAGAACTTGAATGCACTCACGTACGTACACCATTGACGATGTAGGGCGAGAAAGAGTTGTTACTGGTACGCACCATTGACGTGGACGAGCACTCGCACCGGGAAGCAGTCCTTATTATTGCAGCCGTCGGGGTCGGGGAGACGTAGCCGTTCCTTGAGGTCAGCGGAGGCTGAGCCGGCGGCGCCGCCGCTCGGGACGCTCGAGGACGATGAACCGCCGGTCGCCATTGCTGAGGACGGTGAAGGGAGGACGTAGTAGTAGTCGAGACGATCGACTGGAGAGTAAGTACGGTGAAGCTTTGCGTACTGCGGCTACGGAGGAATCTCGACGAGGGCGGAGGAGCTTTAAATAGCGCGGGAAAGGGTGGCGGTTCCGCGTGGAGACGCGTGCCGGCAGGGAGGCGTCCGTGTGCGTCGTCGTTTCGCGCGGCAAGCACCGGTTTCCGTCGCGACGGTTCGCTCGCGCGCCGCGCGCGCGCGCGCGCTCTCGGCCCCGGCCGGCGCCTGAGCTGAGCGGTGCGGTGTGTCGATCGACACTCGACATCATGCATGGGATCGCGCGCGCGAGGGGGAAACCGCCTGGCGGCGCTCTCTCTCGCGGGCGGCGGTTTGATGGGTTGTTCACGTGCGTGAACCGGCGCGGCGGCGCAAGCAAGGGACGCCTCAAACGACACGCCAGTTGCCGACGTTACGTCGCTCGGCAACTGCCACGGCCGGCGAGACGTCGGCGACACAAGATCCATGGGCTAATCCCAGTGGGCTGACAAAATTCTCCTATTTTGGGCCGCGAGTAGAAGGCCCGGCCCACTACCAATCAGCCCACGCGTTGACAGGATGCGTTTTTGGAATTTTTTATTTTATATACCGTTTTATATTTATTTTTTAAAAAATAACTCCTAAAATTATTTTGTTAAAACTATATCACAATATTTTAAAAACAATCGGATAATAATTCAACACCTAGTGCACAATATTTCATCAGTTCATAAAACATTCGATAAAATAAATAAAGCCAAACATAATCAAACCTAAATCTAACTTAAAATATTTCTTAAAATATTTCACAGCGTATAAAACATTGAGTTTTAACTACCTAAACATAACAATAAGGGCCTGTTTGGAAACCCTAAATCCTAGCTCATCCCCAAGGAATGGGCCAGAATTTGAAATTCTCAAACAGACCTAAGGATGTTTACATATTACTTTCTAAACGGTAACATGTCACTATCTTTAATCCTAGCTGTTAGATCAACATAAATAGATGGTTCACATTATTTCTAGTGTACCATAAAATTTGCCACGTATAATTGTTTATTTGTATTGCAAATAATATTATCGAATGATATGTCTATTTGAAATATTTTTCGTCGATGTAACGAAACATTTTTCGGTAAGTAACGAAGTGTAGGAAGTGGTAGATTAGATTCCTCTCCCTAGGATTGGGAGGATAGAAGAAGAAGGGACTTACAGGAGGGGCCCACACACAGACACACACACTCTAACACCCCCCGCAGTCGAAACTCTAGCGCCACGGATGTTGAGACTGGAGCAGAACTCGGAGAAGGTGGAGGAAGGCAAGCCCTTGGTGAAGATGTCGGCGAACTGGGAGGTGGTAGGCACAAGTAGAACACGGACATCTCCCACGACGACACGATCACGAACGAAGTAGAGGTTGATTTCCACATGCTTGGTGCGTTGGTGCTGGACGGGGTTGGTGGAGAGGTAGATAGCACTGACGTTGTCGCAGTAGACCAAAGTACTCCTGGCGAGGGGGCTATGGAGTTCCCCGAGGAGCTGTCGGAGCCAGGATGCCTCCGCCACCCCGTTGGCAACAACGCGGTACTCAGCCTCGGCACTGGAGCAGGAGACAACAGGCTGCTGCTTAGATGACCAAGATACGAGGTTGCCACCAAGGAAGACGGCGTAGCCGGAGGTGGAGCGACGCGTGTCCGGGCAGCCCGCCCAGTTGACATCAGTGTAAACCACGAGCTCAGCAACTGGAGAACGCCGAAGGTGAAGTCCAAAGTCTAGGGAGCCGCGCAGATAGCGGAGAATCCGCTTCATAGCGGTAAGGTGCGAGTCCCGTGGGTCGTGCATGTGAAGGCACACCTGCTGCACTGCATAGGAGATATCCGGCCGAGTGAATGTGCAGTACTGAACGGCACCAGCAATGCTTCGGTAGGCAGTGGGATCATCCACTAGTGCACCCTTGGTACCAGAAATCTTGGCCTGAGCATCGACTGGAGTGGAACAGGGCTTGCTGTCAGTCATCCCTGCACGGTGAAGGACATCCAAGGTGTACTGGCGCTGGTGAAGGAAGAGGCCATCAGGGCGGTGTTCCACTGTCACTCCCAAGAAGTGGTGGAGCACACCAAGGTCCTTCATGGCAAACTCCCACTGCAACAAGGAGACAATCCGTTAAAGTAGAGACTGACTAGACGCAGTGAGAACAATGTCATCCACATAAAGCAGCAAGTAGGCTGAGTCAACACCGTGGTGGAGGACAAATAGAGAAGTGTCATTCTTGGCTTCGCTGAACCCCAAAGACACCGGGAAGGAGGCAAACCGACTGTATCAAGCCCGAGGAGTCTGCTTCAAACCATACAAAGACTTGTTGAGCCGGCAAACACGCTCAGGGTGAGCGGGATCCACAATGCCCGCAGGCTGGCTGTAGTACACAGTCTCCGTCAGGGTGCCATGGAGGAAGGCATTCTTCACATCGAGCTGGTGAACTGGCCAGGACCTCGAGAGTGCCAGGGAGAGAATGGTCCGAATAGTAGCAGGCTTCACCACTAGGCTGAAGGTCTCATCATAGTCAACTCCAGGGCGTTGGGTGAAACCCCGAAGGACCCAGCGAGCCTTGTAGCGATCCAACGAACCATTTGCTTTGCGTTTATGTGTCCAGATCCACTTGCCGGTGACCACATTGCAGTTATAGGGACGAGGCACCAGGTCCTAGGTCTGATTGGCTAGAAGGGCCGCATATTCTTCCTCCATCGTGTGGCGCTAGTGTGGATCCGCCAGGGCGCCACGGACGGTGGAGGGTATGGGAGAGACCGGCGGCTCCGTAGCGGCGGAGAGGACCAAGCAGTCAACTGGACGAAGGACCCCCGCAGCCCGCCGAGTCACCGTCGAGTGAGTGTGGCGGGGATTGCGGTGAAGGATGGGCGGGTGGTACACCGGTGGCTCGGCGCTAGAGCGGGCCGGTGCAACACCCGTCGGGCGACGCTGGTAGACCCGAATAGGGTCGGCGTAGCGGGAAGAAGATGTCGGGGCCGCGCATGGCAAGGCAGGTGTCGCGGGGACACGGGGCACGTCCGTGGCCGTGTCAGGGGCGGCAAGTAAGGCCGAGGCCATGCACGATGCCAAAGGCAGCAGCGGGCCGACCCCGGGTGCAGGAGACGACAGGGAAGGGGCCACGTGCTGCACGGACGAGGACTCCGGGGCCGTGCATGGCGCGGAGGGCAACGTCGGCTGGTGGGGAGTGGCTGCACGTGGCACAGCCGGGGGCACCGGGGCCGCGGGCGGCACGGCGGGTAGCTCCGCTGCCACACACGGCTCACCAGATGGCGGGAGAGCTACCGGAACAGCCAGTGTTGTACCTGCAGAAGACAAAGGTGGCTGAACCACCGGGTCAGTAGAAAACAGAGAGTCCAACTCAAGGCTGGTGGTGGGGGTGGAGTCGACGGAGAAAGGAAAGACGGACTCGGCAAAGATGACATGTCGTGAGATAAGAACATGACGAAAGGATAGGTCAAAACAATGGTACCCCTTATGATCGGGGGAGTAGCCGAAAAACACACACAGGGTCGAGCGGGGCGCAAGCTTATGAGGAGCAGTGGCAGAAGTGTTGGGATAGCAAGCACACCCAAAAACATGAAGGTGAGTGTAGGAAGGAGGGGTACCAAACAAGACATGGTGAGGGGTGGGAGCACACGTGGCCTTAGAGGGCAGGCGGTTGAGCAGATAGGTGCCAGTACGGAGGCTCTCAGCCCAGAAGCGAGCGGGAGCCGAAGCCTGAAAGAGCATGGAGCGCATAACATTGTTAGTGGTACAAATCATGCGCTCAGCCTTGCCATTCTGAGGGGAGGTATAGGGGCATGACATGTGCAATTGGACTCCCTTCGAGAGGAAGAAAGCCCGGGAAGCAGAGTTGTCAAACTCACGACCATTATCACACTGGACTGCCTTGATAGTAATCCCAAACCAAGTATAAACCCAAGCAAAGAAGTGAGTGAGCGTGGGAAAGGCATCCGACTTGGACCGCAAAGGAAACATCCATGAGTAGTGAGAAAAATCATCGAGAATAACCAGATAATATTTATAACCGGAAATATTCATGATCGGAGAGGTCCACAAATCACAGTGAATAAGGTCAAACACATGAACAGCATGCGAGGAAGAAATAGGAAAAGGTAGGCGAACATGATGACCTAATTGACACGCATGACAAATGTGCTCACTAGTAGCCCTAGTATAAGGAACAGAGGAGCTACGACAAAGCTAAGCCTTTGTCGACACCGGGGTGACCAAGCCGGCGGTGCCAGAGTGTGGAGGACGCTGTGGCGGCAAGGGTGGATGAGGGTGGAGCAGCGGAAGGTGGAAGACGAAGCGTGTAGAGGGGTCTGGTGCTGTCACAGCGGAGAAGAGGATGCCGAGTGACCATATCCTTCACAGTCAAATTCAACAGAACAGGAATTGTCAGTGATGAATTGACGAATGGAAAGAAGATTGTGAATAATGTTAGGAGTAACAAGAATATTTTGCAGGCGAAAAGACCCACAAGGATCTACATCACCCCCGGAGGTGACCGGAAGACATGAGCCATTCCCAACCATGATGGAAGAAGGGTGAGATGGGTGGGGTGGCTTGTGAGATGAGAGAATACCATCATGAGTTGTGTGGAAGGATGCACCTAAGTCGGCCACCCAATCCGTGGCAACCGGCGGAGTCAACGCCATGGTGTTGAATGACTGCGCGAGGGCCATCTGGTCCCACCCACCGGGCCACGGGCCTCACGTCGAAGGAGCATGTTGTACCGGCCACCCGGTGAGCATGGTCGCGGGTGGGGTAGGAGGCCGAGGAGTAGCTGGGAACTATCCCGGCCACATGGAAATGCACCCCATCCATGGGTTGGAGAAGGATGGCCAGGGCGCACTCCCGACACTTCCGGTGGCAGGGGCTAGTGTGGCGGAGGTAGGAGCCGGAGCACGACCGGTACCACCACGGCGCCCCACTCCCCGGCGACGACGATCGCCACCATGGCCCCCCTCTAGTGGTGGAACTGGCGGGAGGAGCACTGAGAAGGGAGGGAGCCGGCGACGACGGTGGGTGGGTGGTCGTCCTGCTGGAGCCGGAGGTGACAAGAGCAGTCATGGTAGTAGATGTGGGAGCGAGGCCCCGGGTTAGCTCCTCGAGGATAAGGTCATCACAGACCTTGTGGAAGGAGGGGAACGGCACAGTCCTGGTAATCCATGTCCAGAGATGGGCGTAGTTGTCACCGAGACCGCGGAGGATGTTGAGGACAAGAGTGCGCTCCGCAACAGGCTCTCCAAGGTCACGAAGGGAATCCGCCATCCCCTTCATACGACGGCAGTACTCCGAGATGGAGAGATCTCCCTGGACGAAGGTGCGGAAGGCAGCGTCCAACTGGAGAGCACGAGCCTCACGGTTGCCAAGGAACTGCCCCTCGATCGCAACCCAGGCCTACCGAGCGGTGCCACCAAACTCCCACACGATGTCCTGGAGCTCGATAGTGATGGACCCAAGGATCCATGACAGCACCACGCTGTCCATGCGCCACCATACCGACCCCTGGGTGACCACTAGAGTGTCGATGAGGACATGGTCATCCAGGGCATAGCGCTGGAGGGTGAGGAGCACCATATCGCGCCAGCGCGCGTAGGAGGACGATGAGGGATCAAGGGTGACTAGCACGAGCGCCCGAATGTTCTGGACACCGGCCGCCTGGGCGTGGAGCTGTGCGACACCCAGATCTGCGACGACAGCTGGAGTCGCGGTGGCAGCGGGGTCAGCAACCCCGAGGTGACGCTCGGCCTCAGCAACATGCTGGACCAGTGCATCAGCGGTCTGGCGTGCATTCTCCCAAGCAAGAGCGGTCGCCCGCTCGCGCTCCCGAGCAGCGGCGACAGCGGTCTTAGCAGTGGCGAGGGTGGCAGCAAGGGCAGCGTCGGCAGCCACCACATCGGTGGGGCCCGGCCAACACGCAGGGCCCACATGGGAGCTAGAACTAGCCCTGGTATGGGATGCCAGCGGCGGTAGCACGACAGGGAGCAAGGTGCCGGCAGTAGCAGCACCAAGCAGGGGCGGGAGACCAAGATGCGCGCCTAGGGCCGGCCAGCCTGAGGCCACAGCGGGGGAGGGGGGAGGAGGAAGGGCGGCAGCCCACCCATGGCCAGCCAGGCCATGGCCGTGGCGGGGGGAAGGGGCGGCGGCGCCCAGAGGCCGGAGGGAGGCCAGCGGCAGCAAGAGGGGCCCCCCATGGTCGGCCAGGCCATGGCCGTGGCGGGGGGAAGGGGCGGCGGCGCCCTAGAGGCCGGAGGGAGGCCGACGATAGCGAGAGGGAGGTCGGCGGCGCTAGATCCAGCCGCCCCGGCTTTGGGTCCAGGCGGGGCGGGAGCGTTAACGGCGGGTCCGACCACGCCGGCGGTGAAGCAGGGCTGAGGGAGGCCGGCGGCGGCGGACCCGGCCACGCCGGCGTCGAAGCAGGGCGGAGGGAGGCTGGCGATGGTCGATCTGGCCGCCCCGACGTCGAATCCGGGCGGGGGGTGGCAGATCCGGCCATGGAAGAGGGCGGCCAGCCACCCGTGGTGACGGTACCCATCCCACACAGTGGCGGCGGTGCAACGGGAAAAGGGGAGGAGGAGGCCGCCGGTGACGAGAAGGAGAAGACGGGGCTCGCCGGCCATGGAAGCGGCGGCGGCGGCGCCGGTGGCAGGAGAGATGAGGGGGAAGGAGGGGAGCCTAGTGCTCTGATACCATGTAGGAAGTGGTAGATTAGATTCTCTCTCTAGGGTTGGGAGGATAGAAGAAGAAGAGACTTACAGGAGGGGCCCACACACAGACACACTCTAACAGGAAGCATTATTGTAAAAAAAAAGTTGGTGATGGACTCATCAGTGTCTTGTAATTATCGACTAGACGCCTAGCTAGGCGAGGCGATGTCAGTGTCGTCTGTGTCGTGGCATAGGCCACGGCCCCGGAGCACAGCCCCGCCTACGGGTAGACGCCGAACCGCCGAAACGGCGCGCGCGAGCCGGCCGCGTGGTGGCGACGCGACCAGCTTGTGAAAGCGTCGCGCGATCCACCCGGCCGGCCACGGACCCGTCCGTTAAGTTCACGCGCTAGCTCCTGTGCTGCGCGATGCGGTTCGCGGCGGGATCCGTCTCGCCACGCCGCACCGCGCCGCGCCGCGAAATTAAGGCGCTCGATTTCGCTTGGCTAGCTAGCTAGCTAGCCCGTCCCGTCGCGCCACCGCGGCGCGGTCGCCTCGGCGACCGCAACGACCGACCGAGCGTTCGATGCGCGCGCGTGTCGCGGTTGGCATGGGGAGCTTGCGATTTATTTCTCAAGGCAGCGGACGACTACTACTATACATACGTGCATATACGACAGCTAGCCCGGCCGGCGTCTACCGATATGATGCAGCTAGCTACCATCCATGTCACAATTAACATTGCTGCCCGCGCGACATCGACGGCGCCGCCGCCCACGCACTACCACACCTCCCTGGATTTCCCCTTCACAGTGTAGCGCTCTAATCATCCATGGATTTCCTAGAAGATAGCTGCTAGCTCAAGATCGTATCATTGCAGTTTCCAACTCGATTCAATAGGTGTGGTCTGGCGATCGACACGCCACGATCGAGCAAGTCCAAGCATTACACACACACACACACACACATGCAATGCATGCATGCATGCAACCGAGACGCTAGTACGCTACGTCCGTCGTCCCCGTTCCTGTCAGCGAACTGTACTCCATTTTGGCGGTGCATTCTCGGAGTCTTCTTCTTGGGGGCGAGCTAGCTAAGCTAAGCTAAGCTAGTTAGCTCATCCATCTTCTTTTCTGACGCTTACAAAGCTAACAAAAACGAGGCGCGATTCAGGTAGGTATAACCAACGCGCGCGCACAGCGGGCTACAGCATTGTCCCTTTCTCGCACGGCCATCCTGTCCAGATCATGCGCCAGCATACAGATCGGCCGTCCCTGTCGCCGCTAGATCGATGTTGAATTGTTGATCTCCACTACTGCTTCCAATTAATATAATCTTCTTCTACATCTCCATGCAAATATGCAATCAGCTGTATCGTACCCAGTAGCACACGCAGATTCAGAAGTAAATACAGATATTACAAATGTGTGTGTGTGTAGTGTGGACATGCGTAGATCGAGCTAGTAAAAGCAGTCATCGATCGATCGAGCTGAAACTTTGGTAAATCAAGAGGGAATATCCAGCTCGATCTGCAGTACTGAACTAACCAGTGTGCATGCCCAATCGTTCAGGCTTGGAAAGCCGTATGTAGCAGGCACAGGCTGTGTAGGCGCCAAGACATGCATGGGCACGATCGAGTAGACATGATCACATGAACTGCGGCTAGCTCTGCCCATCTCGACCGATCGGTGCTATATATATGCTAAACTAAACCGGGATCTATCAATCGATCCAGGCATCCAGAGCGTACGTACGTTCATCTTAAGGAGAAAAACAAGCTAGGGCACGCGCATGTTCAGTCTCTCATTGTCGTACATTAATTTCCATGGCGCACGCTGTACCGTACAACCTGAGAAGATACGATTATTCCATGACGTACTCCATCTCTGACCAGATGATCAGTGTCGGTGGTACGTACTTCACATCGAGATGCTTTGCAAGCAGCTAGCTTCGACGACGAAATTGACTACATTATTGGAAGCACACTACTATGTATACATAGATATGATCTATACACTGTATGCTTGCACACTCTAGCTGCTAGCTAGCTCCTTCGTATCGATCACTGACTAGTTTTTATATATAATGGAATCCATGATTAGTGTGTGGGGTACTTGAGCACGAGGGGCAAGCATGGTCTGATGCTAACGAACGTACATACGCTTACTGACAAAGCATGCCATGTCCAACAAGCTAAGTACTTTCACCACTGCATGCATGCATGCATGAATGCAATCTGAATTTTCCTGATGATCATAGTTAGTTGTTTTACTTCCGGCTTCAAATATAATGGTCCATCCATATATCATCGTAACATCTCGATCTGGTGACCGCCCGATCGAATGCAAAAATAAAAGGTAGAAGCTACAATAACATGTATGATCTATCTGAGGAACTGGCTAGCTATGAGGGATATATATTGTTTCCTAGCGCCCAAAACACGCGGGAATCGGTAGAAAACACACGGGATATATGGTTTCTCGTGTGCTCTAGCACTTGGGGTTATCTCTACAGAAATCTTGAGGCTTTTTCTGGTTTTTCCCTAGTTAGAAGCGTAGCATATATATATATATATGCATACGGTGGAGTAAACTTTCCTATGTTATGTGTTATTAAAAGTATGCGACGGAGAAGAGAAAACGGTAACATTACACCATTTTCACGGTGCATTCTACAATACACAGTTTAGATTAATTTCTACTATCAGCTTTATGATAAGCTTAATGAAAACGAGAGTTAGTAGTAGAATATATATAGAGCAAAATCGTACAATTTTTTTATGTAGGCAAATTTTACGGTATATCAAAATATTATGAAATATTTATTTATTTTGATGTATTAACTAAAATTAAAGATAGTGACCTATTACCTCCTCCTAAGAGGCTATTGATTTTTCTTTTGTGTACTTTCTAATTTTATGTACTATCTTTTTTATTTTCTACGCAAGCTTTCTAATTTTCTACGCTCACTTTCTAATTATTTGCTGGTCACCACATATTTTAAATTTTAGTTTATTTTTAACCTTAACTAAAATAAATGGTTTAAATTAATTTAAAAAATTAGTCCTTAGGAGGTAAATGTTGTACCGTAGCATAGCACTTTATGTGACAATTAAAGTGACAATTTTCTATGCGTGAAACCCTAGCAATATAACTTTACTCGTACAAGATCTCTAGCATAGTTCTAAAGACGGTTATAACTAGATTATAATTAATTTTATAAACAAAAGAACTAGACCCAGCTTTATATTAAAACAGGTAAATGGTTTTTGTGGGAGAGACCAGCTTACAAAAGAGCACTTCAACCACACCAACCATTATTTACACTTTCTTGACCCAAAATGGCACCAGATGAGACTCAATGACTACTTATCAGCCACCCAAACACACACAGGAATCAAAGCAACTTCAGGTGCTGCAGTTTTAAAACTAAACAAAAATCATTCCACTTCTGGAACAGAGCAGCGCTCTACAAAAACCAGAGAAGCAAAATAAACAAAAATCATTCCACTTCTGGTACATTTGCATTGATTTTTTAAAAATAATTTATTTTTTTAAAAAAATCAAACCTGTATATCCGTTTGAGAAATTTGCAAAAGTAGCATGCGGTCGATATTTGAGGTGCGATTGGATGCCACGTCAGCTCCAATCATTGGAGCTGACGTGACAGAATCTGATAGGGAGACAACATCCAATCGATACTTAAAGTACTGACGCATGTTACTTTTACAAATTTTTCAAATGAACATTCAGATTTGATTTTTTTAAAAAAAATATTTTGAATATTTTACTTTGAATATTATACAAATTTAGTACATACTAATTAGTACAACTAACGTGGTATGTGGCACACAAGAAATACAGATAAATAGATCACATTTTTTTTGCTGTTTTTTAGGGATTTCTGCAACTCATTTTTGAACTAACAAACCGCACCCTGGGCAATGGCGCGGTTGGTCGCGAGGTTGGTCGTGCCGTACACCGGCAGCTCGTCGCGGTCGGCGCCACGAAGGCTCTCCAGCTCGAAGAGATCGGAGCTCCAGTCGCTGCCGTCCTCGTCCTCCTCCACATCCTCGAGGCTTCGCAGTACTAGCTCCTCCACCCTGCGCCGCACCACCGAAGTCGTCTCCATATCCGCGTCCGGGCAGAACCTCACGGACCTCCGCTCCGGTGCTTTTGTGTTGGACGTCGCCGACGCCGACATGCATGGTGGCTGCGGAACAGGCAGGGATGTCTGCGGCGGAGGTGCGGCCGCCGGTGTCTTGGGTTTTCTTGGGAGGCGCGACGAGGTGAATAGAGCCTTGACGACGCATGCGAACGTGGCTGGCGACGGCGGTAGTGATCCGGACGACGGCGGCGGCGGCACTGCGCTTCTCGACCGCAGCCTTGCTCCGGGGAAACATGGCCGGCTCTTCTTCTTCTTTGCGTTGCTCTTAGGTGGCGCGTCGGCGTCGGCGCCGGCGTCAGTGTCGACCTCCTGCTGCTGCTGCTGCTGCGGCGGCGGCTGGCCGTGGCGTCGGCGGTGCGTGGACTCCGTGTCGGTGGTCGACGCGGACGAGCAAGAGAAGCTGTAGCTGCAGGACGACGCGTCCGACGACGAGGTGGTCGACGACGCGTACCCCGATTGCCGCGAGCGAGCTACCGCCGTCGCCTCGCGACGGCTCCTACCCGCGCCCGACGCCTGCTTCGCCCTGGCCGCACCCGCATCCTTTGCCCACCAGAACTGCAGCGGCGCGCTCCCCTCGATCTCCTCCTCCGGCAAGCGCGTCGCACCTGCCACTCCCGTGCCATCTCTATCGTCCAGTGATCGGTAGATGACGTCGAGCAGCGACGCCGAGAAGGACCCTCGCTCCCCGTGCACACTCCTCGGCGGCGCGAGCGCCGGCGGCTGCTGCTGCTTGCCGCCGTGGCATTGCCACCGCTCCATACCAAACACAAAAATCTCACAAACGCGCGAGGCGCAGTCGATCTCACAAACGGAAGCAAGAAATTAACGCGCGAAAGAGCCACATATATATCGACGACGAGGGGATATGATCGGAGGAGATCGAGGGCGAGACGTGCGAGGAAATGATAGATTATATAACAAGGAGTGGAGCGGTGGTGGTGGCGAAGCAGCTGCAGCTGCAGCTGCAGCTGCATGCATGTGCGTTGGCATGTCGCATGTGTCCTTCCCTGCATCTCACTTGTCACCAACCTCGCGCGCGCCAATTATTATCAGTAGTGACATGCAGTGGTGGCTCTGCTCGGCCATGATTGTTCATGCACGGCTTGCATGAAGCGAGCTGGGTGAATCGGTGAAGATGAAATTGGCGATGCTGATTACAATTCTGCAGGTGGATGTCTGCGAGGTACTCAGAGATGCTCTGAATGATCAGCTGTGAGTGAACTGCAGTGGCCCATGCCGGCGGGCGGCGGCCCCGGCCGGACCAGCTCAGCTTGTCGACAGGTCACGTCCTTGACTGACAAATTTCTCAGGGCCCAGCCTGCAATCCACTGGGAAAAATGAAAATGTTCGTCTCTGAATCTCTGACCCTTTCAATAGGGTCAAGTTCAGAGTTGAGAATTCTTACCTGCAGCTTGAACTGGTGAGTTTGACAAATTGTGACATCTTATCTTTGTAATCAGAATTACTCTACTTGACCACTACACATCCATAAAGAATATAATTCAAACATCTGATTGAGATCTCCAGACCTTATGTAACACAGAGAGCAAAACCAATGTCCTGATTTATTCTGAACTTCTTTGCAACAGAATAAAAATGAAAGAGGTGTAATGTGTACTGCTCTAATTCTTTGCTCTTTTAACCTTTTTTCCCCCCTGATTGCTGCATCATCACTTGCACAACTCTGATTTGTACACTAGTTGTTCTGCATTTCTAGTAACTGACTTCGAAATTGCTATCTGCAGCTAAGAACATCTCTTAATACTGAATTTTTTTCAAGCTGCCATTTTGCTGCATGGACGAAAATTTCCAAGTCCAATACGATAATATGGGGATTTTTTTAAAAAAATATTTTTTTTTAAAAAAAATCAAATTTGTATGTCCGTTTGAAAAAATTGCAAAACTAACATACGGTCGGCACCTAGTGGATGTCACGTTAGTTCTAGTCGGCACTTCAAATGCCGACTGGTGCCGATTGTGCCACGTCAGCTCCAGTCGACACTTCAAATACCACTTGGAGATGACGTGACAGAATTTGATAGGGGGTCAGCATCCAGTCGGTACTTGAAGTACCGACTGGAGATCGAATTAGCACTTCAAGTATCGACCGCATGCTATTTCTGCAATTTTTTTAAATGAGTATACAATTTTTTTTTAAAAAAAATATTATTTTTAAAAAATTCTATTTTTTTTTTGAGAAAAGGCAACTCCAAAACTGGAGCACCCTGCTTTATTGGAAAGCAGTAAAACCACATACTGTTTTCGCCGGGGTTACCGGCTTTACATCAAGCGCCAGACTGAAAGGAACTGGAACACACTTCAACATTCACCACATCAAACTTCAACATTCACCACATCACAGAACTATAACAGAACGCCAATGACCAAAATGCCAAAGAGAACTAATCAACAGACACGATCAACCCAACTACAAATGACAACCAAACATCGCAATCCTAGTAACCAGAGCAGCGCCACAGGAGGAAGAGCCCGTCCAGGATCACTGCTTGTTGCGAGTCACCACCCTTTTTTTGCACAGGCCAGGTTCCAGCATCAAATGGCCGCGGTTGAACTTGATGGATTCTCCAGCCGGATGAGCTGTTGAAGCCTTGCACGGAGTAATCCTAGGCAATGCGATGTCTCCTCCTTTAGACGAACTGACACCAGTTGAATCCACTGAGTGAGAAATGCTATTAGTTTGTGGATCGGCTGAAAAGCGTTAGTACAAATTTTATTTTGAAAAATGAAATCATTTCGAAGCAGCCACACCGTCCATGAAATTGCACAAAAGATTTGCATTGCTATCATTTTTTTAGTTGTCCCCCTCAGATTGTCTACCATATTTAGGAAATCTTTCACATTAAGCAACGGATTGTCCACCCCCAACGATTCTGTGACGAACAGCCAAAGCATACGCGACAACCCACATTCAAAAATTAGATGGTCAACTGTTTCAAGACGACCACAGAGTTTGCATAAAGGGTCACCATTCCAATTCATCTTACTCAACTGTTCCCCCACTTGGATCCTACCTTTTAATACAAGCCAGGCAAAGATCCTAACTTTCAACGGAACCCCACACTTCCATATTCTCATATTATCAACGTCAGCCACACCCCTATTGATAATAAACTTATATATCGAGTTGGATGTAAAGCCTTTCCTATCCAGCAGCCAGCTAATTTTGTCCATCTCCCCCCTCTCCCCCACACTTCTGATGATTGAGGATAATTCCCCCCACTCGGCCAAATCTTCTACTCGCAAAACTCTTCGGATCAACGCATTATCCTCGAACAACACCACCGCTTCCGCCACTGTTATATCTTTATCAGTGCACATCTCATAAAAATTGTGAAATCTAATTTTGAGAGGAACTTCTCCCTCCCAAACATCTTGCCAAAAGGAAACTTTGTAACCATTGCCAACTTCAAAACCACACCCAAATCTAACCCATTTTGTACATTTGCCTAAACTTTTCCAGAAATAAGACCCCCTACCAAAATCGGCCTGCATCACCCCTCTATCTAAATTGTACTTCTTCTTTAGGATTTCATAACAACAGCCTTCCTGCCCGTTGGCCAGATTATATATCCATTTGCACAGCAAAGCTTGATTCATACTTCTCACATCAATGAAACCCAAACCCCCCATATTTTTTGGAGCACAAAGAGCCTGCCACGAGATCATATGATATTTCCTCTTATCCTCCAGCCCTTCCCAGAAGAAATGAGATCTGACCGAGTCCATCCTTTTATAAATGTGTTCAGGGAGGAGAAAAACGCCCATTGTATAAAGAGGAATACTGCTAAGACAAGCATTAATCATAACTGTTCTCCCCCCATACGAAAGCTGACTATTTTTCCAGGAAGCCAGCCTTTTCTCCATTTTAGTAATAATACCCTCGAAATCTTTCCTAGCTGGTTTCGACTTATTGATAGGCAAACCCAGATATTTCATCAGCCACTCCCCCTTATTACAGTTAAAGATATCAGCAACTATATCCAGGTCTACATCTGTGATACCCACTCTAAAGACCTCACTTTTTTGGTAGTTAATTTTCATGCTGGACAAATTCTCATAGCAGTACAATAAGAACTTCATTGTCACTAAATTTTGTTCGCTCATTTCCATCATCAGGATAGTATCATCGGCATATTGCAGATGAGTTATCCCCCCTTCAATCAGATGAGGCACAACCCCCATCAAATGGCCACTTTCACTAGCTTTGACCAACATCTCAGAAAGTACATCCCCAATCAGGTTGAACAGGAGAGGTGACAGAGGATCACCTTGCCTGACACCTTGATATGTTCTAAAATACCCTCCCACCTCACCGTTAACGTTCACTGCTACTCTCCCCCCACTAATGACTTTGGTCATCCAATTAATCCATTTAATATTAAAACCTTTTTTGTGAAAGACTTCCATCAAACACCCCCATTGCACTTTATCGTAAGCCTTCTCAAAGTCTAGTTTCAAGATAACCCCTCTTTGATTCTTGATTTTAATCTCATGAATGACTTCATGAATAGTCACAACCCCCTCTAGAATATTCCTGTCAGGAAGAAAGGCAGATTGCCTATGGTCAATAATCTTTGAGGCAACTTTAGAAAGCCTATTTGTAAGGACCTTGGTAATTATTTTGTAGCACACATTAAGCAAACAAATCGGTCTAAATTGTCGAATATTATTTGCATCTTTAATTTTAGGAAGTAACACTATAACCCCATAATTTAATCTGGCTAAATTCAAATCCCCAATAAACAGATTATCCAACATTTCTTTGAAAAGGGGCCTGAGAAAAGGCCAAAAAGCTTTATAAAAGTTAACAGATAACCCATCAGGGCCGGGCGCAGTGTTAGTTTTCATCGATTTAATCGCTATATCCAATTCGTCCCACGTGAAAGGGGAAATCAGAAAATCACTATCTTCGAGCGTCAACCTCCTTCTTTCCATCCATATATAATCATTTAGATGCAGGATAGGGTCCTGACCCGAACCAAACAACTCCTTATAGAATGATTAAACATGTTGTTTCAATTCCCCTTCATCAGTAATTCTCCTCCCCTCATCTTCAAGTGATAAAATAAGGGCTCTCCTTTTCCGCCCATTGGCCACTTTATGAAAGAAACCACTATTAGAGTCCCCCTGTAGTAATCATTGTTGACCACTTCTATTGTGCCAGTACGAAGCCTCTTGTTGATAAAGACGCATTAGATCCTCCTCAGTTTTATAATAGCACCCCCATTCATCAGCTGTTAGACTACTCCTCTGATCCTTCTCTTCCCAATTTTTGATCTCTTCTTGTAAAGCAGTTTTCTCTCGCTTTTGTTGGTTGATTAAATTCGCCCCCCAACCTTTCATTTTTCTACGGAGAATCTGGCTAGCCGAATGCCAATGATCCATAATGTTTGGCTTGACCCGTTTCGGCCAAGATCCTCCCAGCCATTCTTTGAACCCCTCTTGCTGTAGCCACATATTTTCGAATTTAAACCCCCCCTTACTCCTCTTACTTTTTCTGTCCAGGTCCACAAGTAGTGGACTATGGTCGGATCCTATACGTGGAAGGTTGTAAAGCAAAGCCAACGGAAACATATTCTCCTAGTCAACAGACATCAGAACCCGATCGAGGACCTCTCGCGTGGGCGGCTTATTCTTATTTGTCCACGTAAACTTCCCCCCAGTCTTATCCAACTCTTTGAGTTCAGCACCATCAATAAAAGCATTGAACGATCTCATCCATCTAGTATTAGGCACCCCCCTCGACTTCCCATGAGGGTGTCTGATCATGTTAAAATCACCCCCATGAGAATCGGAACATGAGTAGTTGCCATTTTCTGTGTTAGTTCTTGTAAGAAACGCCCCCTATTTTCCTCATGAGTTGGTCCATACACATTCATAAGTTCCCACATACTATTCGTATCTTTCATTGTCACCGTCACACTTAAGAAGAACTCCCCCTGGTCCACATTAGTGATAATGGCTCTGTCCAAACTGAACCCTAGCAACAACCCCCCCGAACGACCATTGGACGGTTTAGTCAACCACCAAAAGTCCCTATGGCCGCATAAAAAATCCAAATATTTTTGTTTGAAACTTTCTATCATTGTTTCTTGAATACAAATACCATCACACATCTTATCTTTAATTAAATCAGCCACAAGTCTTTTCTTACCACCCCCGCCCAACCCTCTAACATTCCAAAAAATAACTTTCATCTAATCACAAGAGATGGTAGGGATCCCATTAAGAGATCCATCATCTTCTACCCCCCCTACCACAATAGATGACAGATCACTATCACCATCCCCCCAGCACCCACTGGTCTAGAATCAATTTTCTGTTTTGCTACACACAACAAGGCATGTGTCATTTCCTTTGCTTTTAGAAAATCTATGTTCTTAGCAATCTCTTCCTCAGTTTTTCCCAGAGACACCCTAGAATCATCTGCAATTTTTGCAAGTTTTTTATTTTCAACCCTACTAAAAGACAAGTATTTAGATGTACCTGATATATCATTCAGCTGCCCAGCTCTTTGTTGTGCCTTGAGTTGAATAGGAATACCATCCCTCTTGATTCTCGCACTAAACCTTTGTGCTACTGGAGGAAACTTGTGATGCTTAGTTCTCTTCTTATGCACCCCTTTATTTGCATCATCAACGTGCTCTTCTGGTATTTTTGTTGACATATCTTGTGAACCTTGTGCTGCTCTTCCCATCTGGGGCAAATCCCCCTTGTGGTCCACCCAGTTGTCACCTTGTTCTGGTACATCCACCTTAGATGACTTCCCCATATTATCCTCCACATTGGCAATGATTGTCTGGTTATCTTTGATATTCTCCGACGCCTCGAGCCCCTCTGATGTCTCATTCATCCTTTCCCCTTCTTCATCAGACAAATCCTCTAAAAATTCCAGAATATCTACTTTGCCATCTTTATCCGAGTTCGAGTTGTCCTCCTCTGGGGCACTAGCATGTTTATACTGGTGCGCCTCAGAGGTTGTACCAGCTTCTGTACCCCCATGCTCAGAATCCTCAAGACCTTGATTAAAAGCATCCCCCCTGCTGCTATCATCCAGTTTCTCCTTTCCTTTGTCACCAGCATCTTTCACAATTACATTACTCCCGTCTGGTTTAAAAGAAAAAGATATCACCGTATCCAATTCAGGAACCCAGGTAATATTGTACCCAACATAGTTAATATACACCTCTGAAGTGCCTCCAATCTTTGTGGGATCCTTACAGGCAACCCTAATTCTCACAGGTCCAGAATGGTTAAGACTTTTAGAGTCAACCTCCATCGGTTTGCCTGCCAACACAGCCAACCTGTTCATATCCCCTATTGTTCTGGCCACTTGAGGGACACCAAAAACCTTCACCCAGACTTGACTAAGCACACCAAAGGCCTCCAGAACCCTTTCAGTTTCTTCTACCTTGGCTTTTATCTTGAACTTCTGAAAGCATACCGAGTCAAGTCTAGTTAACCCCCTCCGAACCTCCTTGGAAGGGAACTCAACTAGAAATTTGTCTTGATCAATCTGTTTGATTTTCCAAATCCATTCCTTCTCAAAAAAATGAGCAAGCTCCATCTTAATTTGTTCCTCAGAACAAACGCCCTCCTCAACAGTTAATAGCCCCACAACAGCTGAATCCTTGGTATAGACCTCGGGTTTCTCGGTCTGAAGGAAATAAAATCCATGGTGGGGAAATCCAAAACCACAAAATTCAATCGGCAAATGAGCGATGGACCTGCTGCCCCTGAGATTGTCCGACATCGGACAGTTGGATGATGCATGCCCTGATTGTTTACAAGTGTAGCAGATCATCGGGCGCCGACATTGGACTTGATGATGTCCAGTCATGCCACAGTTATAGCAAATCAATTCATCCCCCTTGTTCTCCCTGGGAAACTGTTGATCCTTTCTAGGGAAGCCTTGATCCGTGGGTGCCTCAACACGGAAATCGGATTGGCGATCCTCCCTGGAAGAATGCATGCCAAACCGACCCCCACGACCTCGACGGCCCCTACCACGGAAAGCACCCTCTCCATGCCCTCGGTCACTATCTCCCCCCAAGATCCCCCCCATTCAGGGGCTTTCCTTTTTCCCCCAAAACGCGAGAGCTCTGATCCCCCCTTAGATCCTCCACCATCCGGGCCAGGAGCCCCTCCAAACCACAACTTCTTCCTGTCCAAATTGCGATGCATCCCCCTGCACGATCCCTGGGCGATCCCATCACAACCGACGCAAAAGATCTCGAGTCTACGAACCTGGGGTTTGCAGGCGACAGCCTCCGAGCTTCAGCCCCGAATCGCCGCACCTCCGCCGCTCTCGCCGTAAAACCTAGATGGAGTGATGCAGCCGAGAGAGGGACTTTCTTCGGGAACCACAACCACGATTCTTTACCTGTAGCCCGCACGGAAGACAGGGAATGGGCTGTCGGACCACCCTGAAGGCTAGAAAAGTCTGGCCCAATTAGCCCAGCGCGAGCCCGGCCATCCTGCAAATTATCCTCCCAAGCCTGCTCACCACAGGCCCCCAGCCCATCCAGCGAACGGATCTCCTCATGCGGAGATGCTGAAGATGACTCCCCGACGAAGAAATTTGGTTTCAAAATTTCTGTCGCCGGAAGAATCGCCAGAGAGGAAGTTAGAGCCATCCCACGCTCCCTCCAGTTGTCTACTATGTGTATTGTGTATACCTCAGTTTTCGATGAACGCCTTTAAAAAAAAAATCTAATATGGGCCGAGTTCGTCAATCTCAGTATTGGGCTTCGAAATGGGCTTTCTCGTAGAGTCCAGCCCATGTAGTTTAATGTAGCAACCGTATAAGACAGCGAGGTCTCTCCCTGTCCGGAGGCGGCAGCCCGGAGAGAGACCGCCGCCCTTCGCCGCACCGGCTCGCCGCCATGCCCCCGGTCAAGTGGTACTCAGCTCTCACCTCTCTCGCTCTCTCTCTCTCTCTCTCTCTCTCTCTCTCTCTCTCTCTCTCTCTCTCTCTCTCTCTCTCTCTCTCTCTCTCTCTCTCTCTCTCTCTCTCTCTCTCTCTCTCTCTCTCTCTCTCTCTCTCTCTCGTGCGCGCCGCGTACTGCTAGCTCACCCCCGTCTCGACGGTTCCCCGCGGCACAGGCTGATGCACTGGCACCCGAACCCTGGCGCGACGCTCAACAGCCAGATCCTGGCGGAGGCGTCCGGCTGCGCGGAGTCCCTCGGCGGATCCAAGGACGGCCGCTGGAAGACATCCATCATCTTCTACCGCGCGATGGCGAGGGACGGCGCGTCCGCCGGCGCCGGCGGGGCGCCCCCGCAGCAGCCCCCCGACGTGCCCCGCGAGCTCCTCGGCGTCGCGCTGCACGAGCGCCCCGGGCTCTACTTCTCCATCCTGCGCTCCCACCGACTCGTCCTCCAGGCCGACGCCGCTTTTCCCCAGGTCATGGAGAAGCTCCAGTCCTACAAGGCCCGAGTCACACTCAACTTCGAGGTCGCGTTGCTTCCTCCTACTTTATCCCTTCTGATGCCTTCCTTGGCTCCCATGAGGTTTTCCTGTGAGTTGAAGCTAAAGTGTGCAAAACGTTGCTCTGATCCTGTAATTTAAATCAATATGCATTTCCTGTTGAATTTGCAACTGAACTCATGTTTGCTTACATAAATTCCAAATTTTATTTTATGTAATTTGCTTACTGAAATTATCATCATGAAGAAAGCTTCCACGGAGACTTGGGGAATGCAAGTATTTTGGATAGTGATTGGGGAAAATGTTGCAAATGAATTGGACCAGGGAAAACTAACCAAAATAGCTATGGGAATTCTCAAAGTTACTTGAAACTTATCTTACAAATTTATAATAGCCGCCCTAGAAGATATGAATTAGTCTGGATTAGTTGTACTTAACTCTATTGAAACGTGCTTCTGTTTATCATGGGGTTCAATACATAACAGGACATGGATTTATGTTATTCTGGTGATATGACAGTATGGCCATAGTTAAAAGCTGCTGTGAACTAATCCATGTGGCCCATGTAGTGTGTATTTTTTGTTTTTTTTTTCCGATTGCAATCTTCCACGTTGTAATCTTGTAATTTTTCTGTCTTAATTAATACAATCCCACAGTTTTGTGTGGCTTGCTAAAAAAAGCTGCTGTGGAAAATCTAGCGTGTGCTTCGTTGTTTTCACAGTTGAACTTTTCTTTTCCATGTTAAGCATTCATTTTCCTAGATATGTGATATAAGTTTTATCTCATGTTTTATTCTAGATTGTACTTATTCTAGTATTGTGCTTGTTTACTGCTTCATAAACAATCTCAGTTTGTTAAATCCATATGATATTAATATATGTGTTTTCATCTGCAGGGGTTTCAGTATCAACTGGGTGATTTTTGTTTGAGAATAGGGAAATGTGTTCCTAACAATTCCGAAACTCTAAGGGGAATCATGATGGAGGTAATAGTTATTTTCCTTTTCTTTTGCTTCTTTTGACTGTTAGCCTGCTGGTGTTATACATCTTGATTGATTGATTACATTTTCCTAGTAAAATACTAAAATATGATAGTCAAACTAACTGCAGTGAAGAGTAATATTAATTGAATTTTAGAGATTACTTTGAGCTTCATGAACTTCAGCACACATATTGTGGTGTCTATCCATTAGTTTTATAAGCAAAGCATGTTAACAGTGAGCTTATGAGCTTGTGTCTGAATCTCACTACTGCATCGAAGATTAGTTTGTAAGTAGACCTTCATGGCTTTAAACTTAAGGCACCTGATATCCTTTCTTGATATTTGGAAAAGTCATCAGTCATCACAGTATAACAGTGATCTGCACCTTTGTGTGCGTAATTAGCTTGAATTCTTGGTTGGAAGGGAGATAAAAACTTGATGGATTCTCCTGTCTTAATTTACCTACAAACATTCTATTCTTAATGGTCAGTTCCTTAATTTGCCTTCATTACTCAATGATGCTAGCACGTTTTACGTGAATTATTTTCTTGCTTTCTATGCAGGTAGAGTACTATCCGCTATCTTCCATTGAGAAATCCAGGGCAGTTATGGAAGACTTCTTTGACATATGGCAGGAAACACTCGCTAAGAAGTCATTACCAGGTCATTTCATCCATGTTGAATCTAACTTTTCAGAGTATGGTCTTTCAGATCACTATTCTTTCCAGCACACCGCAGTTCAGTACGCAACTTGTTTGCAACAACTTATGGCTGCTGTGACTGTGAGGGGCTAGATCTACGGATGAAAAACAAAATCTATGGCTGCTGTGAGGGTTAGATTTACATATGGAAATTTTAGAGTGTCCCCCTGTTTAACATGTTCCCATGACCCTGATAACATCCATGATGTATAATATGTGACCTGCATTATCATGCAATCCCAGCGTCGGTACATGCTGGACATGTGTGAAGTATGGTAGTCATGTACAACCTGAATATGACATGCAGTATCAGAACATCCCTGAATTCATGGCATACGGAAGAGAAATTTTAGTCGCATTTTTCAGTCTTAATTTTAGTACCATCATGTATCTCTAAGAATCACTCGTACCGGAAATTATTATACTAGATAATGGGTGTTAAGATTTGAAGCAAATCCTAATATGACCCATCATGTATCTCCTCAAAGAACCATAAAATCACTCGTACTGGAAAGTATTATACTAGATGATGGGCGTTAAGATTTGAAGCAAATCCTAACCCGACGCATGCTTATTTGATTTTAAACACCAACCTATGTATTAAACTACACCATAGAATCGTTCTCTTGCGGACGGAAAACCGGAGTCCGCTGCAGCCTAGGCGGCATCTCCAACGGCTGGCAGCCGCCATTCTCCTGGAGCTTGTGGACAACACCGGCATGGTTGAGCAGAGCCCAAATGATGGTCACAAGCTCGCCGCCGGTCGCCAGCTTCGAGGCGTGTGCAGACGCTCTGTCAGACGGCGCGATGTACAGCACCAGGTTTGCCCAGAAACCGGCGAGCACCTTCCACCTCTCTAGGGCATCCTTCTTTCGGTACATGAGGTTGCGCGCGAGCACTGCCCCCTCGTATAACAAAGGGTGACCTTCTTCTTTCTCTTGTTGCCAACCATGGCGTCCAAGCGTCGTCAACCTGTCGTACTTGTCGCTGCTTGACTTGCATCCTGCGAGGTATCTGTGTGCACTCTCGAGCATGTGGCGAGACAGGAGCTGGCTTGTGTAAGTCCCATCAGGTAGCAGCTCCGGCGCAAAAGCTACGAGATAGGCGCAGTATCCCGAGAGCTTTGTGGCTACTTGGTAGTGGTACCTGAACTCTGGACTGGCCTGCAGCGTCGTCATGTCAGATTTGGAGTGCTTGTAAGAGCAGATGCTCGTGGCTACGTGCCATGCCATGATGTAGGGGGCGTACGTCTTGCGGCTGAAGAGGTCGTAATCCAGGTCTCCGTCCAGCACGTCGTTTTGGTGCAGCCACTCTCGTCCATCGGTGATCTTGCCATCGCTGTCTTTCAGGGCGACGAGGACGGCTTGCTTTACCTCCGGTGGCAAGACGACGGACGACGTCATGATCCAGGGGTCGAGCAGCTGGAGGGTCAAAGTCGATAGCAACGACGACGACGACGAACCAACACTAGTATCAAGCAGGAAGTACTGGTTGATGGTGTTCTTCCAGTATCTCGAGACGTTGAGACGGCACAGCAACTTCATCGGAATCTCCACGCTCGCACGGTGCCACGACGACTTGAGCACATAGTGGCACATCATCTTAACTTTGTGCCAATCGGATAGCATCAATGAAAGAAACTGGTACGACTCCAAGAAGATGTAGAGCGAGACGACCACACGAGTGACGAAAAGATCGAGGTTGAAGCTATGGATGATGATGTTTACTCTACTGCTAGTGCTGGGTCGGTAGTGAAGAAGAACGGAAGAGAAGAGGGTAAAGAGGCTGGTAGCCATGATGAGCAGATAGAGGATTAGATCAAGAACAATACTGTCTTTGAAGGAAGGGTACCGAGCATAGAAGAAATCAAACAGGAATCCCAGCTCAGCCTCCACCACCCGAAAGGCTCTGTCCAAATCTTGATCATCTGAGAGGAGCCTACCGATGACAAGAGATTTTGACAGGTCGTTGTACGAATGGAAGTTGAGATCGCCGACGTGATCAGCCCCAAACCTCAACCGCAGCAGTCTGAAGAGAGCGAAAGAGAGGCACAGGTCTCGCCGCCTCGCCGCGCCGCGGCTCCCCGAGCCTAACAGCTTCCCTTTGCACTCCCACACCTTGTCAACGCTCACCGTGTCAGCTGCAACGTGCGTCCGTGTCACTCTCACTCCTCCTCCAGAGACCATGGCCGCCGCCGCCGCCGCCGTCGTCGTCTCTTCTTCCCTCCCACCATCAACTAGGTAATTATTGTACGCCTTCATGCTGGACGGATCGGGATCGTGTTTACCAACGACGACGTTGTTGGAACCATCCATTAGCTCGTGTTTCATGTACTCGTACACGATCTGGTTCTCTCTGATCAGCCCACTGGCTCGGCTGGTTGTCCGGTAGGCGTTGACCCTCAAGACCAGCTGCACGACGCTTAAGCTCCAGAGGACGAAGAGTGGAGCCATGAGGTTCATTCTGAGCTGAGCCTTGTAGTAGAGGATGAGAAAGAGCAGGTACATGATGTGAAGGGCTTGGTTCATCATTGACCTGGCGCGCTGCTGGCTGTCGTTGAAGCTGAACGCCGTCATGGCGTCGGCGCTGCCGAGGAGGAGGAGGAGGAAGCAGGCCCAGACGACGAACAGCTCGTTGCGGACGGACGACGATTGCATGAGGCCAACGGTGTAGGAGATCACCGGGTAGTTGAACATGAAGGCCGCCCACACGACCAAGCTCACGACGGCGTTGCTCTGGTGGCGCCGGCGGGAGCTGGAGAAGACGAGGATTATGACGAGGAAGCAGCTCACTGTGACCAGCCCCTCGATCCGCGCAAGCTGCCCAACCGAGCTCCCGGCGAATTGCGTTGCGACCTGGGTGACATTCCTCACCGGAACAAACCCATCCATGCTCATCTCCCTCTCCAGCTCAAAAGGAAATTATGCAAACATATTTTGGCCTTGGATTTCTTTCTTCTATCACTATGAGCTAGCAGTGACACTGATCACAACGAGCTAGTCCCAGCTACAATGTTGTTATTGTTTTCCAATGCACACACACACACACTTACACACTCATAGTTGAGTGATTGATATACATAGACTAATGGAATCATATCCCTGCTACAAGTCATACAAAATCTTGTGATTGTTGTTATTTAAATTAACAAGGACTGACTCTGCAATCTGCATATGCTTCAGGTCCTTTTCTTTTCGATTTTCTGCTACAAGGAAATTTCTTCCATATTTGTTGTTGAAAGTTGAAACTATCCGATATGTTCGCTAGTGTGACCGAGCAGCTAACAAATTTTGTCTTGAAGACCATACTATCATCCATTCATTATTAATTGCAGCTTGCTGCAAGCCTGTAATCAATCAGTCATCCATGCCAAAATTGCCAGAATTTGACCAAACAACCAGGTACCAGTCTTATAAAAAACTTAGCATGCAAGTTTGATTTTCAAGCATCTTTAGTTGAACAGGGATATATAGGGATATATTTCTGTTCATGTTGTTATTGCGTTTGGATCTTTTACATATGCATGGTTATATGCAGATTTAAGTCCCAACCTGCTATTTCTCCTAATGTTTTGTGCCACTTTGAGGTCAAACAAACTCGATTTCATGCGGCTGGTCTTATCAACAGCTAGAATGCTTGTCAGTTTATAAATTGTATAGAATGGAAAAATTCATTGTCTGGATAAGTCATAAGAATTAGAATCCATTTCAATTTCTATAAAACATTGAATCGTGTGGAATTTAATTAAAATCTAATATTTATGTTTAGGCATTCCATAGAACTAAAATCTAAATCTAAAAACTAATTCCAAATCATGTTAAGATGATCAAACCGTGAAATCAATTCTATTATTATAAGAAAACATTAGCTATAAATAAAGCTCTATAACATGTTCACGTGATCAAAAACTTCTCCAGATCATCAATTTCATTTATATTTGGATCTCTGTTTCACCCTACATCAAAAAAATTGTCCTAAATGTTGGTATTATCAATTAAACACACACAAAAAAAAAACAAGTCCATACGTGACATCCGAATAAAACGCCAGCAAAATCTTTCTTTACTTCCATATGTCCAGATAAGCATACAGGTGACAAAATTCAGTTGTACAGTGTACACAAAATACAGCTTAGCAGCAGCAAGAATGGAAGGCACTATATGCGAACCAAAAGAAAATGATATGATCATAGAAATCCCTAATTAATAAGTGTAATTTCCTCCGGAGTATTTACCTTCCATATACTGATTGCAGTTGCTGTGATGCACCAGACTTCTCGCATGCTCTGGTTGCACAAAAAATTGGTCAACAAATTGTGACTTGAAGCCTGGCTGCTTGAACATTGATTAACTGCCAATTGCTTTTTATTTTGAGCATCTACTGTCCTTCACGCAGCAAACTTTGAGGTCTGAACCTCAAAGTTGGTGTGCCTTGTATCTGAACTCTCATCAGCAGAAATTGAATGAACATGGCTGAATAATGGTGCTCGTTATCGCCGCTAGGAAGCAGGTCCTATATATTCTGACCTGTCTGGCATAGCTGGTTACAAATATATTACATGCTCACTAGTCACTCCTCATTAAGTTTCTCACATATACAGCCAGGCAATGGATTTGCAAAGAAAGACTCTTCTAACTTTGGGAATTCTCCAGGCTCCCTAAGATATGGAGCCCCTATTCGCTGTGTGTGTAAACTTTTCACCTCTGAGCTAAATTCCTCCCAAGACATCCTTCCTTCATCATATTCATCTACCAGGTTCACAAAACTCATCCTGCAAGGCAAATAATTAGACATTATGGAAGAAAAGGGAAGTGCCAAAGGCTGATTTAGAGCTTTTGTGCAACAGATATAAGCATAGATCATTTTTAACAAGAAAAGGGTGTAACCTATCTGGGTTGATCGTCTTCCTGAAGTTCTCAAACCGTCTATGACCTTGTACAGCTTTGGCCATATTACCATCATATGTGTAAATAAAGACATCACTCTGGAGAGCTACAATATAGTCGAGACCAGCAAGCATATTATGGTGATTTCTGAAGGGCTCGAGTTCCTCTTTTGTTGCCAGGGTAGAATGAGAATAACTATTGGGGAAAACATCCAATAGCGCCTGCATGCTTCCATTGCCAAAAGCCTCACCTGCAACCAAGTAGATTCTGGTGTTTCGTGTGAAACCCAGCCCTTTGAGTAAAAGTGAAGTTTCCCTGGGAGTCAAAGGGCAGCCTCCCATACTTCTTCTCTCAGTTCCATTTATTTCTTTCTCTTTCCAATGACTGACCTCATAACGCATTTTATGTAATTCTTGTTCTTCTTCTGATGTCAAGCTATGGCTGCAACCTGTAAAAGCTAGCATATCCTTCTCAAACCTGCAAATTTTCAAGAATAGTATACCTTTCTGTGAGTTCTATTTCAAAGGGCATCCTGATATTTTCACCTATGCAAACATCTACAAAAAAAATGGCATGCATAATCTATTCCTAGAACATCAACAGGTTAGATGTATCTTTGTGCATTCACATATGGCCTATTGTCACCAGCCAGGATTTCTGTAGAATTGGTAGGAACTAATCTTCATAGATTATACTGAAATAGGTAGTTGGTCGAGGGTCTGGATCTCACCATCGCGGCGGCGCCGTTGCGGCGAAGAAGCAAGGATATAAGAAGGCAATAGCCAAACTGAACTACTCAACAAGAACTCTAGTGCATCAGCCCTGTTTATATAGACACAGGGTTGATCTAATCTACAACTTAATCCTAACCGAAATATACTCTTATCCAATCTAGACACTTAACTAATTAATCTAAACAGAATTTAACCTAACTGCTACAGTACCGATGGTACTGTTCACAAGCGGGCCAGGCCCTCCGGCCCATGATCTAAGGCCATGACATCTCTTCCTCCCTTGAAAATCAGCTCGTCCTCGAGCTGGGATATTGGTGCCGCCAAGGCATCCCACGTCAATCCCCCAACCGTCGGCCAGACCGTCGTCCGAGCACATGAGGGTGTGCTCTGCACGGTTAGGGAAGTAGCGTTGGCCTCCATAGCACTGTTGACATCGCCGACCGAGCTGTCACCACCTGACCTGGCCCTATCGAGGCCGCCCACGCCGCCACCGGAGTGGCCCTGTCTGCCTCCCTGGTGGTGCGGAGGTGGATCCATGTGATCAGCGACAGCTTGGGGATGTTGCCGGCTAAGATTCTAGATGAGCACCTTCAACATGGATACCCTCTCCTCCAAGGGCTGGGTCGGCTGCAACTTCTCTTCAATCGCGTCCGCCCGCTCCGTCACCACTGCTTCCAATTCTCTAACTTTCGCCTAGAGTGGTTGCAGCGGTTGCAACTTCTCTTCGATGGCATCTAGGCATTGCATAATAGCCTTCAGTATGTCATCGACAATGCTCCCGAACCGATGCCAAATTGGGAATTCATCGCAGAGGAAGAACCCGAGAGCTCTGATACCAAGTTGTCACCGGACGGGATTTCTGTAGAATTGGTAGGAACTAATCTTCGTAGATTATACTGAAATAGGTAGTTGGTCGGTGGCCTAGACCTCTCCGTCGCGGCGACGCCGTTGCGGCGAAGAGGCAAAGATACAAGAAGGCAATAGCTAAACTGAACTACTCGACAAAAACTCTATTGCATCAGCCTTGTTTATATAGACACATGGCTGATCTAATCTACAACTTAATCCTAACCGAAATAGACTCTTATCTAATCTAGACTCTTAACTAATTAATCTAAACAGAATTTAACCTAACTGCTACAGTACCAGCGGTGCTGTTCACGTAAACAATACCACGTGGTACTATTCACAGGTGGGCCAGGCCCTCCGGCCCATGATCTAAGGCCATGTCACCTATACTCTATATTTTTGAGACAAACAGTTCTTGCTTGGGTTAAAAAAAACTGCAGCTACAAGGAAAACCTTCATAATTAAGAAAAGCAGGGATTCAGGGTTTCCTTTACTTAACTTAGAGACTAAATTATTATGCACCGAAGAACAACAATAATAATAAGAGCAGACAGAAGCATCCTATGACAAAGTTAGGAGCATTGAACTTGCCTTAGATGGAGAGCAAGATATGGACCTTTGTCCTGGCGCATCCTTGAAACTAAGGTAGCACCAAGATCCTCAATTGTTTGAGAATACTTCAAAGATCTATAGTTAACCCGGCATCTTAATTTCTGAATATAACTAGGAAGGCCATTGTTGGCTAGGCGAGAATCTGTATGAGTAAAATAAATGACTTTGTGTTTTTTCAAAAGAGGGAGCATTTCATCTCTGTAATAATTCACCTGCACAAGATAAAATACTATTGAGTGTTTCCAACTTTCCATCATATCAGTTTAAACTTTAGATAAAAACCAACTTTCAACCTTTGACCAAGATATTGGAGCTTTAGCCAAGGGGTCAATATGCCTGTATGCAGGGGGTAGCATTTCAACAACATCAATGTCTTCTTTCAGTGACTCAATGAAGTGCCTCCAATTGAAAAGGTCCTTAAATTCACTAAGGAAACAAGGAAATCAGAATAGGTATTGTGACCACATTGATTGACGAGCTTTAGCCTTAGGAGATTAGGGATGAAGAGACTGATGTTAAAGCCCAACCTGTCATCTGCCCAAAAAGATGTATGATCAAGTGAAGGTAGAACCAGTGTAGCCTTCAGGATCTTAGCAACAGCAACCATATCGCATATCTGCGACATGAAAACTGTGTCAGACCATATTACCATAGTATACTAATGGGAACCTAAAATCAATATGTAGGATAGAAACCACACCCCAAATCGCATTTGGTTCAAACCTCCATTTGCATTAATGATAATGTAACCATTCGTGTGTGAATCTTCCTCTACAGAATTAAGAACAGGAGATCATACCTTGTTAATACTTAATAAAGGAGTAGAGAAAAGACCAAAAAGAATGATACAAATCAATTTACTTTTGTGAGAAGTTGAAACAATGCATTGTCTGAACTTTTCGCTGCTTGGCTGGGACCAGACATCAGAGGCCTACATGAAGCACCAGCCAAAATAAATACTACGTGCAGGCGTGCAGCTAATTAATGCATCAACCAAAAGACAGGTCAAGGTAGAGATGTATTACTAGCCTCAGACACACTATCTGATTCCTCTGTCATCAGCATCCTGTCATTCTCTTTCCCCACAACATGTCCAAAGTGGCTATCAAATTGTTGCCCTTTATCACTGGAGAAGGAGAATGCGAGATCCTAGAAATATGGGCAACACAAAGCCAATTTACACTGTAAGATCAAGGCTTACATTTATATAAAAATAATGCCAATAATTTGGGATCAATCAATAAAAGTAACTAATTCAGCTCCAATAAGCCGATTGGTGTGGTCAATATCAGATGCTCAAGTGTAAGCAACCATAGATAAAGAATCAGCTTGTAAGCTAGCTCAAGTTTGCTGCAGTCTGAAATCTCCCATCTCCACCCCACAAAATGATGCCCTGTATTATTCAATTTGGTACAGATGTACAGTATGAAGTATGGAAGCTCTCAAACTAACTAAATCTTTCATCTCAACAAGCGCAACTTGACCGCATGACTACTACTACAAACAAATCTTATATGAACAAACAAAATATACTACAATGATCCAAACCTTCAGTGCATCCAACTGTCAACAGCCATAAGCACCAAATAAGCATTTTCATGGTAAACTAGTTGGTAAAACATATCAAACAAGTAATGAACTGTCCTCAAATGCTAAATTTGGTGTAAAGAACCCTGTTTGATGAGTTCCATGCAAGGCTATAAAGCCTAAAATGTAGTAACTCCAACCCAATATTCTTCAACCAAACCATTTTCCCCAGCACGACTTATGCATCATATTAAGCTGTCTTAAATTTCATCAGATCTCTGTATAACTCTTGTTGCCTTGTCCAGAACATGAAATTACACAATTTGGGAAGTTTGCATGTTTCTAACTTTCTATGTCTCAAGACCACCTAATTAGGAACCAGCAACCGTTTATTCATCGGGTTAATAGCTTCTGTGCCACCGTTATTCTCCGCAACGCCAAAAATACCACTATAATTTCGCTAATAGCCGATATGCCATTATTATTTGCTTGTTGTTGCCCTCATGCCATTTTATACGCTAGCTGTCAATACGGGTCCACATGCATGTCACATATTTTCCGTATTTCCCATCTTACCCCTCTTCTTCTCTTCTCTCTCCCCTGTCTTCTTCCTCGTCGAGGGTGCCACCGCCCTGCAGCGCCGCCCGCACTAGCGCGACCAGATCAAAGAGTTCCGCGACAAGCCGCTCGCCGCCGCAGCAGACGCCAACCGCACGCAGGTGCCCGCCTGCAACATGAAGCTCCGGTACGCGCCGCTGCTTGAGCTCTCGGACGGGACGCGGATCCAAGGCGCCACGCTCGTAGTCATCAATCCCGTCGGCGAGACCGGCGGCATGAAAGAGCTCGACGAATTCGTCGCCGACGCGTTCGACGGCCCGTTCCGGGAGGCCGTGTGCGCGCTCAGCAAGCGCCGCACCTACCTGCTAGAGATGAACGGCTTCTAAGGCCACCTAGGATTGAGCTCACCAGCAATCCACCCATCCCTGTGGCAATCGGCAATAGCCATTAGAGATTGCTCTGCTCGCTTGCCTCTGGCTGCCGGCGCCCTCGGCGAGGAAGAAGGCATGAGAGAGAGAAGAGAAGAAGAGGGGTAAGATGGGAAATATGAAAAATGTGTGACCTGCATGTGGGTCCATATTGACAGTTGGCGTATAAAATGGTATGAGGGCAACATTAAGCAAATAATAATGGCATATTGGCTATTAGCGAAATTATAGTGGTATTTTTGGCGTTGCGAAGAATAACGGTGGCACAGAAGCTATTAACCCTTATTCATAGGAAATAATGAAAGGATAAAACATTTCAACGAATCATGTCACCTTCCTCGAACTACACGTGTTGTTGACCCTGAAGAAGAAATTTTGGCAAAGTAGCAGCTAAAACTGGAAAGAAATGTCTGGCATCCATACCTGCAAATCCGCTTCCTTGTCGTTTCCAGGGAGGGCGAACCACCCGACCGCCCAGATCTTGCCAACGCCGAGAAGCAGGCACACGCCGCAGAACACGAAGAACAGCAGGTTGCCAAGCTTCCTCCTCTCCCGGATCCCCAGTCCGAGGACGACCTCGCCAGCACCGGCAACGGAGTCCGGCCGCTTGAAGAGGCGGAACCGGAGGTGCTGCTGGTTCTGATGATGGTGGTGGCCGCTGCCGCCCGGGCCACCACCGGCGGACGCCTCCGACGACTCGGCGAGGGGGCTCCCGATGCCTTCAACCCGCGGCGAGCGCGGGGAGCTGATCTGGAGCTCGATATCGCCGCCGGAGCCGCGCTTGAACGAGTTAGCCCGGCGGGTCATCGACCCTCCGCCAGCTACGCGGGGGCTGTGCAAGCGCGGGTGGTGGTGCAGGTGGTCTCCGCCGCCGCCGCCGCCGCCGCCGCTCGCGGCCCCGGCCGCCCCGCCGCCGTGTACAGGCTGGTAGCCCATGTGGTACACGGAGCTGCAAATCTGCGCCTCCACAACTGGCGGCAAGCTTTCCCAAGCTAGCAACCCACTTAAATCTTCCCAGCTCACGCGTCGGCGCGGCCTCGCTATTACGGCGGCTAAATTAGGGGAGGCGCCATTAATGGAGCTCTCGCTTAGGAAGTGAGGGGAGGACGAGTGAGGTGACGTGGACGCGCTTAGTGGGGGCCGCACCGAAACGACCAGGCAGGGCGAGACAATTTACGCCTTTGCCATTTGGACACGTAACCCTCTGGTCATAGTAAATGGGTCAAAACTCAAAAGTCAAAACACACGAACAAAGTACCAGGTTTCAGGTAAAATAAACCATAGTTCTGAAGCTCTGAGCCCATTAATTAGTAAAGGGGAAGTCGCATTATTCATCGGGAACAGAATCAATTACAAAATATGTGAAGGTTCGGAGCTGAATCTTTCTAGTTCATCAGTGTCCTGAATGATTCTTCAACGGCGACAAGGTGTGCTACGCCCAAAGTATTGTTAATCCAAAGAACAGTAGAGCAGCAAGGGCAAAACAGAACCCTACAATCGTTGCAAATGCCTGCATAGTGGTAAATGCAATGCAACAAATTAGACGACTGGTATTTAAGTATAATATTTGATAACAAAGCAAGGGGATTAGTATTTTTTTACCTTTCCTTCTGACTTGAAGTTGAACCTGACTGTGAACCATCTTAACCCTCTATCAACAAAAGGAGCCAATGCAAGGGCCCTGGTGTACACCAAACAAGTCATCTTTCAGAACAAAAACTATATAGTATATAGTCAGTTTTGACAACCAATACACATTTATATTTCCTTCTATAAAATTGAAAAGGTACATCTGAGGATGTTATTCAAGTCAGTTTTGAAAAGTAGCATGAAGGACTGAAGGTAGTCTTGGCTGATCCAGAAAAAAATCCTGTAACTATCAGTCTACTATCACTAAGTTTGCTGAGTTGTAATAACCAATCTGATGAAAGTAGACTCACCCTCCTGCTCGAAGAATTTTAGTAACTTGACTGCCAGCCCACACCATTGCCATCAATTTGAGGAATCTGTTTTAGTTGTACAAAACTAATTATAATGAGAACAAGGTAGTGTGTGTTTGAGGGGGTGGGGGGTTGGTTGCAGCTATTACCTCTCTACTGCTGCAGCATAACCCATCTTAACAGGAGCAGGAGAAAAATAAAACCTGAAAAGTAAACCATCCAATGCCCCGATTACTTGTGTGGAAATGCAGCAAGCCACCAACGGAACCCTCTTTCTCATGACCAATTGTCAACAACTTTAAATTTGAGTTTTTTTGGAAACAGAGAAATCCAGTCCATTACTATAAATGATCAGACTCTAGTGTCACTACAATGTAACATGAAAACTGAAAGAAAAAACATACTTCATCAACAGTTCCAGAGATGTCATCCCATCTCCAGAACTGCAGATGCTCTGCATTACACAACAAAATATTTCTTACATGAGTAAAGGCTCCAGATGTGTAACACCAAGTCAAAATTTGATGCTCTATCACAGAACCATGTGTTGACTTACTTACCAAACTAATAAGAATGTCGTGACATAATACACGGTATTAAGTAGTCCGTATGACAGAACACCAGCAGCACCATACCTCTTTAGTTTCTCTAGCAATCTGACAACACAAGCAGTAATAGATAATGCTTATAAGTCATAAAGTCATAATATTGACAGTGTAAAATGAATATGACATTCCAAGTAGAGTTACACATGATTCATGAGCAAATTTGAGAGCCTAGATCTCAAATATATTAATTTCAGTCTCAACAAGAAAGATGCATGCAAAATGCTTCTATAACTAGTTAGCACCCAGAATCATTATTAGTCTTTGGATTTACAGTTAGCTGTGAATACTCTTTAGATGAGAAACGTCTTGCCGAGTCTTTGCCGTAATTTATTGAACCTGTAAGAAATAGAAATAGTTCAACTCTACAAAAACATATGTAGATTGATGAACAGAAGTAAATGGAACAAACATCATACCAGTGGAGTCTCCTTGTGACTGCTCTATTCCTTCTGTATTAAACACTTCAATCTAACAAAGAAATACAGCCCAATTAATTATTATTTCAATCACATTTACTCAACCTCAAATGTTGTTTTTAACCAGTGTTTCCTTTTTACATTACGAGTTTATACCCCAACCCTCAATGAGTGTTTTACTTAACTACATATTTGGATGCAAAATAATAAGCGCATTGCACCAGTGTTCCATTGGCTAACAGTGTAATATAAACAAAAGGACCTAGATAAAAATGTAATGCAAATGCACTTGCATGTCCCAAATGTTGCAATAAGATGTTCTCTTCTCAGCATATAGCAAAACTACAATTAATTTCAGCAATCAGAGAAAGATTTCCTCTACTTTTATCATAATATAAATCCTCTTTTAGCTTCACACCTAGCATGACAGATTTGTCATCTTCAGATATCAGTAAGAAACCAAAAACTATTTGTTTACTTAAATCATTACATAGAACAAAGCTCAGTTAATGTTCCTACAAGAAAAATGCTTAGTCACACAACAATTGTTTACATCAAATGAACACAGGTGTAAAATATGTTCATGTTGCTAATCACTCCTGCAATGGTAAATTTAAAAGACCGATTTTTAAACCAGAAACCATTTGCACAATACAAGCAGAATAACCACCTGATGCGTACATTGACACACTGCCCAGACCTACAAGAGTCCATCCTACTGCAAACTATGGACCGATTTCTAATTGGCAAGCAGAATAGACACCACCCTGTCCAACAGACAAACACATAATCCCAATTCCACAAGTGTGTTCTTATGCCACAAAGTTGAGTGTTGTTTACTTTTTTGCCACGTGTGTTTGATAACAGGGTTCAGGGGCTACATATCATACGGAGCAAAAGAGCAAATTCCACCAACTTATGTGTGGCTCAATAATCAATCAAATCAAAATCTGTGTATCCCCTTCCCAAAAAAACAATAAAATGCATGCATCAACATTCGATTAAAACTGAGCAAACGAAGAAGTTGCTACCTTGCCAGGGTCTTGGGAGTACCGGATAAGAGGCGACGATGGACGCCGGCGGAAGGAGACGGACGAAACCCTAGAGGCGCCGGGAAGCGAGAAGAGCCCGCAGATGGAGACGGTGGAGAAGGTGGAGCCACTCCTGGCGGGTCGCGCAGCAACCGGAGGCTGCCGGAGCCATGCGGCGCGGGGCGGCGACGCCATGTTTCGCGTTCGCCCCGAGCCACGGAGTAGCGGTCACAGTGGAAGATGGTGGACGCGTCCGTGGATTGCCATAGGCACATACCCACCTCCCCGGGAGTTCAGAATTGGAGAATTTGATACACCCAAATTGAGGTTTTACTCTCTACTAATCAGATGCATCGGATGCACGTGCTTTTTTTAATAATAAAGATTTATTTATAACATAATGTTTGAATTATTTAAACGTGTTTAGTAATACAGCGATGATAAGAAGCAAAATTAGACTATTACAAGTGCTATTATATATCTATAATTATAAATGTGACATAGAATTACATAAAAACGGATGTGAAATTCAGACTACGGAGATCCTTTTATGCAAGAAAAGGGTATTTTTAGAATTTCTAGTGAATCTAACGGCCCATATGCAAAATTCATAGTTTTGCGTGATTTTTTAGAAATCTAAGAGGCTTTGCGAAAAATTCATGTTTTGCGTGATTTTTCATAATCTAAGGATTTTTATGCAAATTTTGTACATCTGCGCAAAATACATAAATTAAAGGACTAAAATGCAAAAGTTCATTTTTCTTTTTCTTTTCCTTCTTGTGCAGGTGGTTGTTGCGGTGCGTGCGAGCGTGCAGGCGGTTGCATGTAGCGTGCGCGGGGGCTTCGAACAGACGGATGAATGACTTCACATTTTATAATAGTAGAGATATCTTAAACTTAGATCAATGATATATATGTTAAGAAGATAAATTCTCAATTTTCGTCCAAACGAAGTGTTTACGATCAATGATATATATATCAAGAAGATAAATTTGCATGCTTATTTTAGAATGAGATTGTTGTAAACACAAGTAATTCTAATTTCACCTAATTTATTTATAGATTAATTAATATATACACATATACAAAACATATACATTGATATATAGATGAATCTAGAAATGATGTAGGGTGTGTTTGGTTCTACTTTTAAAATCTGCTTCTGCTGTGAAAAAGCAGAAGTTGAACCAACCGAGTTTAACAAAACTGCTTCTGCTGTGAAAAAACAGCTTTTTCTAATACAAATTTGGAAGCAGCCTGGACCCTGCTTTTCTGCTTTTGCTTTTCTGCTTTTTTGATTTTTAGTACAGATTAAATAGTATGAATTCAAGGTGTCTTAATTGATCTAATATTATTATGGTTTGTATTGCATTGCACAATTTCATGAGATAATATGTGGTTGTCGGTTATTTTATAATATGAACTATGAATTTTTTATTTATCTAATATATTTTTTAGTTATTTAATTGCATCAATGTTGAGTGTTTCCTATTTATATATATGTATAGAATATTATAATGATGAAAATTATGTAAGTTATAAAAAACAGTCAGCTCACAACAATTTTTTCACAACAGCTTCAACCAAACGACTTTTAGCTTTTTCACAACAGACAGTTTACAGCAGCTTTTTCATAGTATGCAGCTCACATTAGTTTTTTCACAGCTCACAGCAGAACCAAACGCACCCATAATTACTTATATTTTGAAATGGAAAAAATAATTAGCTATTCTAACCATGTAGTTAACTGATTTGAATAGTTATTTTCGTAATCTAAGTTTAAAATATGTACCGTTTGTTTAGCTTCAAATTTTATAACTTAGAATAAACAGGCCTAAAATGTCAGCTACAATATTTGTTTAACAAACAGGCCCAAAATGTCCGTGACAATATTTGCTTTTTTCACAGTTTTTGAAACTCAAGTATCAGTTTTTCCATTTTTATCAAGTTTGCGGCATGTAATTTGGTCTGTCAACTCTCTTCCTAACTCCTCTGATTTTTAAAATACGGGAAAATTACTCATATGACATTATAATATTCAAAAAATATCTACATGTCATTATTAGTGACCGTAACGGCCCTATTTATGAGTGACATACCGATATCATATTGGCAAACCGCAAAAATTATAATGACACAGAAAAAATTAACCCAATTTATTTAAATATCGACCTGCTTGTTCCTCCCATGGCTTAAAAGCTACCAAAAATTTTGAATTTTAGAACATAATTTTAGGGTATTATTTGATTTTTTATGAATTGTTTTTCAGTTTTGACATTAAAACGTTATTAATGTAATTATAAAAGTTCTAGCCAAAACATGTTAAGCATGGCCAAGTAGTATCCAAGAATATATTTTAGTCGGTTAACTCTCCCAGAACTTCAGTTTCATTCAGACATGAACAGAGAGTTTATCTGAACTACAATCAGAATTACAGTTAAAGCACTTCCATGATCAACAGCATAAATAATGCACAAGACAGGGACAATGCACAGATTATCAGATTGACAGAACCATACTAGTTATTACTAAAACAGATTAGGTAGATGTAAACCGTTTTCATTACGGAAAATTTACATCATTGATGAGGTATTAAGAGTTACACAGTTTATACAAGGAGTTTTACCATCCTCATCCAATGGTTTAAATTATGCGGTATCTATTGGTACTTACCGCTCAAAGAACGGTAATTCTAGTGGTGGAAAGGTATTTTCGTACTTTGATATTAAAATAGCACATCGTTGCAGAGGTAGTCGGCCGACCGATAGAAATTGCGGTGAGGTTGGCACCGTCGATGGGTCGGTGAGGCTGCCCGATGTGGTGCGCCTGCCTAGAGCAACGGGGCTTGACGAGGCCGCCTAGAGCGGTGAGGTCGACGGACGGCGAGGCAACCTGTGGTGTTTGGGGCGGTGCGCCGTTGCCGAGGCAGTGAGGCCGGAAGACGCGGTGGCGTGGCATGGCGAAGCTGGTGGGGTAGCGCATCGGTGGGTTGGTGGCTGCAATGAGACTGATGGGGCGACACACCGTCAGTTCGTCGTGGCAACGACATGCTCCATCTAGATACTCATTTTTCCAATCTTATTCATATCAAATCAACTGCTATATTTAATTTGATACCTATTAATACTTTATATCTTATAGTACCTCTTCAAGGATAGTAAAACTCCTCATTTTATATACACCAACAAGTACCAAATAAAATTAACAATAAAAATATATGGTACGCCTTTTAAGAACTATAAAATCAGTCCATTCATTATTACAAAGAAAGAACAAATTATGTAGATTTAGATAAAAAACAACTGAATTTTTAACTAGCAGGCACCCGAGGTTGTGTGATGCATCTGCACCACGTAACCAGCTCTTCTACAGTCATGATCCGCGCCATCCGACGTGGATCCAACGGTGCGGTTCCTACTCCCATACTGTGAAGGTAGGCCCCACCTCTCTGAAGCCTACTTTGAAGTCATCCTCAACATAGATCAAAATTTGACTGTGCAAAGGTGGACTGTATCATGCCAAATCCAGAGAAGGGCCACATTTTTCGCATCTGGACCCTGCACATCACAAACGTACAAGCATCAGCGCCTACACAAACTGCATGTATTCGTAGACTTCCTTTGCAAGTTTGCGTCGTCTAGAAGAGTACGAACGCTGCAATTTTACACGTGCATAATACAATAATTGTACGCAACGAAATACCTCTACGAAGAAAAAGCAAATAACTGTACCATGCATACACCGATTGTCAACGCCCCATGCCTACTAGTCACTCTCCTACACTGAGAACTTATCAAACATACGACGAACACTGAGCTGATGAACAGTCGACACGGCACAAGCTACACGTGCTTCTATATATACTGATCTACGTGTACACGCATGCTTTCCCTCGAATTTTCCTCGGAGGAGAAGAGACGAGAACACTGGCCGGAATCTTTACCGGCCTGCCGGACCAGTCCACGTCGGAGCAAGTGCGCGGCGACGGATCACAGATGCAAGTGGCGCCGGTTGCCGCCGGCTGTCCACCTCGACGGAAAGAAGACGTCGCAGGCCGGCGAGGCGAGCACCAGAGTCTGGCTACGCGTTCACGTTTCAACTGTAGCCGGCAAGAGGTGACTCGTTCGTACCTTCTTCTGACTGGTAGTTTCATTATTATTTTATATTTTCTAAAATAAATATCTCTCTATTGTTAAAAAGTTTAAGAATTTCGTATTCTCTCTTTCATAATATTGCAAGTTTGCAACCAAGTATTGGAAAGAACACTAGATCCGTACGTCTTCAATAACCATGTCGAACACTGTGGGAAGAATAAATTTCAGATTGGTTCGACATTTCAAATGGCACGAAGAATTTTAGTTTTAGTTTCTCTGGCAATCCGAATAAACTGGAGCGAATATCTGTAAAATACTTGGCGTTGTCAATTTTTGTCACTATGATTTGACATTTCATCTAGCGGAGAACCACGGCGTGCAGTGAGCCGTGAAGCCGGCAGCTGCGGCCGGCCGGCCGGCACCAACCAACCGTCCGGCGGCCGCGACGTCGGCAGCCACGCGTTAGCTACAGACGTGGTGGAACCCACGGCCGAGGGAGGATTTTACGAGTGGTCGTCTTCTTCCTGAAGCCACCCCCTACCCCAGAAGATTCCACCGAAGCACGCGCGTCGCCGGAAACGGACACCACAAGATTCTGGCCCGCAAAGCTGCAATCTTGGAAGCCACGACGGCCAATCTGATGTCACTGCTGCTCTCACAGGAGCTGTGCAGTTGGCAACTTGGCATTGCTTCCATCACAAAGATCTAAACGAGGACAGAGACACGGGATGTAGAATCTGCTACAGCTTCCTCTCCACAAACCTTGGGAGAAGCTGGAAGCCTGGAACTAGCTTGAAAAGATTATACAGTGTTTTTACTTTTACACATTGCAGCCTCCCGGGTCAACAACAGACTCCAGGCAGGACAGACGACAGACACCCCCGGTGATGGGGGTGTTCGTCCCAGATTTCGCAGCTACGAAGAATTAGGCTATATTTACAACGAATTGAATAGGTTGGGCAACATTGTACAATGATGCAGTGGGCTGTTAAAATTGTATAGCTACTGTCACTCTGTCAGCGCCTCGAGCTGCCACCCCGGGTGGCGAGGGCGAAGCCGCCACGGTCATACATGTGCTGGATCTCTTCCCGGTACTCGGTGAGGGACTCGTGAGGAAGGGCAGGGGTCAGCTCCACCACGTCCCCCATGCTGAGCTTCCGGTTCAGATCACTTATGGGCTCGTGGTTAACCTTCGGTCGCAGATCTTCCTTCATGGGGATGCTGTAGGTGCTCCATCCTGGAGTGTTGGACCCAACTCGGTCCATGAGATCCATTACAGTCGAGTTTGCTTGGAATTCTTGCACAGACATCTGGAAATCACAGACAAACTTTGTCACAACTATAATTGAAGACCGATATGTTTGCAATTTGATAGGTAGTGATTTAACTGAAGAATGGACTCACCTTGTCATGTTCCAGTAGGATGACAAATATAGGTCCGTCGTGGTTGCATTGACGGGTATACGAGTAAGGGCAATCATCTGAATGCATGGGAAATGGACAGGGTGGCTTAATGGCGTCAGTGTTGCCTAGAGATGTAGGCCGTTCTTTGTTCATTGCTTCACATTGCCATGTAAGCACCCACCTTGCCCATTCCACCATCTGAAGAACAAAATAGTGCCTGCAGGTGCCTTCCTTGTACCTCCAGTGCGCCGCGAACCCGTACTCAGCTTGTTGGTGCATCTCTTTTGTACGGATCTGAACTTCAAACGGGTGGATACCTTCGCTCATGACAACAGTGTGCAATGATCGATACCTGTAGAAAGCGAATCAGTGCAAAGTACAGCAGAAAATGAATGGAGAATGGACACATCGAAGAAGTTTAACTCTGCGTACCCATTTAATTTTGGACGAGATATGTAATCCTTAAATCTTCCAGGAACTTGGGGCCATAGTTTATGAACAACATCAAGCGCTCGATAGCAATCTTCTTCCTTCTCAACCACGAGGCGCAGCCCATGGATATCATGGATCTCATCCATTGTCAAGTTCTTCCTGAAAATGCACCAAAACCAATTAGCAAAGAGAAAAGAATTGTGCATTATCAAGTTTTTATACTGTAAATGATGCAAACGAAAAGTTTCTTAACATACTTCAGCATCTTGTTGTGTATACTGTATAGGCTCTTGTGTCTCCCAGAAAGATTGTGATATGAGAGGTCTGCATCTCTCAGACCTCTATCTAGCTTATCCACGGCAGACGTAATCAGCACTTCATCAAAGGATTTTGTTAGTTTGGATGACAGATCCTTGTGCTCTTCTGGATTCAAATGCTTGAAACATAGATTTTCCAGCTGGTCTTTCCAGCTAGCAATCCCTAATCGATTAGCCAAAGGCACAAAGATCTCCATGGTCTCCTTAGCAAATCTTTGTTGTTTAACCATAGGCAAAGCTTCCAAAGTCTTCATGTTATGTACGCGGTCAGCTAATTTTATCAGAACTGCCCGTGCATCAGCCATTGCAAGAAGCATTGTGTGCAATCGATCTGCTTCAACAATCCTGCTTGCCGTGTCGTTATCACGAGCAAGTTTACTCAAGTGGCTCAACTTTGAGACCTGCACATATATTAGATGTAAACCATTTAGCTTGCAGCATAGCAGATGACAGAGCAGGTTGAAACCAAATCCGTGACACTAAGACAAAAACAATGTTTGCAAATTGATACGCTGAATAAATTGTTGAGAAAAATGGAAAGTATTTTCTCCATGCTGATGTATTTCAGCTAAATATGTTACCAGTTGTCATCAATTACCATAGGCGACATAATGCTACAGAGAAAGCGACCAAACAATGTACTACACTTGAATCATATCACAGAAGACATACATTAATTCAGATGAAATAATTCAAGTTGATCTTGCCAACAGCTTGATGATACAAAAGAAGGTTCAATGTTCAAACTATAACATAATTATCCCAATCCAATGAAAACAATTGCCAAAATCCACGGAGACGGTAACACTTACCCCCTCAACAAGATCAGCCACCCCAGCACCGAACATGTGGAAGATGTGATCATAGTCAATGAATGAATCGTCAATAGTGTCGTGCAGAAGCCCAGCAGAGACGACGGTTGCATTCACCCCTATCTTGGCTAGCAGCACGGCTGTTTCTACACAATGTTGCAAGTACGGATCGCCACTCGCCCGCGTCTAATCACAAACAGAACAAGATTTAGTAACTGATGCAGAAACAATTCAACTGTTCAAGAAGAACTAGCTAAGATTGGAGCTTGCGGTTTGACCTGGCCGCGGTGAGCCTTCTCGGCCTCAAAGAAGGCTTTCACGACGAGCTCCTCGTGGAAGATGGGGTGGCGAGCCTGGGCACTGGCGAGGAGCCGCCGCGAGTACGGCTCATAGGTGGGGCTTGCCTCTGCGAGGTTCTCGTCGAGCTCGAACGCGAGCTCGCTGCCGCCGACTTCCGACCGTGGGCTGGGGGCCGGAGCATAGTCAACGCAGGAGCCCAGCGCGTTGCGCACGAAGCCAGCGAAAAGGCGCTCGCGCTCGCGGCCAGCGAGCCATGAAGCCGGCGGGCTGCGGGAGGCTGGAGAGGACGACGGCCCTTGGAAGATCGACACGGGGCTGTGGTGGTGGTGGTGGTGGTGGTGGTGGTGGTGGAGGTCACGCCACTTGAGCGGCGAAGACGAGTGGGAGTGGGAGTAGCCGCCGGTGAAGCTCGGGTCATCGCATCTGTCTTGCCACAGCGCGCCGAGCTCGTCGTGCGCCGGCACACGGGGCGGCGCCGCCGCTGCAGCCGGGGAGGAGAAGAGGCAGGACAGTCCGCCGGCAACGGCGGACGGGCGAGAAATGGCCGGCGGCGGGGGCGAAGCGGTGGTGCAAGGCAACGAGCCACGGGAGCCCGTATCAAATTCCGAGGAGTAGACCGCGCCCGGTGGGCTGGTGTACAGGGAAATCGCCGGCAAAGACATGGCCGCCGCCTGAACCCGTGACGCCTCCGACGAGCTAGCAACGCGCAAACTCACAAAGTAAAAACTTCCACAAATGAGATTGGAGGTCGAACTCGCGGTGGAACACGAATTCGATGCCAATCTTTGATCTCGGCCAAGAAAACCCGACGCACTCCGGACCTCCGGCGTCCCTAAACCAATAGAATCGACTGAAAAAGGGGGGCTAGCTCAATCTGGGAGCAACCGAGGCCGTGGACTTGGAAATTCGGCGCCAAAATTCGATCTTGGCGTGATTGAATTCGGCGGATTTGGAGGTTGGCTCTCGTGGAACCAGCAACGGCAGGGAATTGGGGAAATTTTCGGTTGCTTTTCGTGCGTGAAGCGTGGAGAATCTGGGGCCCTGCTCGCCTGTTATAGAAAGGCGGCTGATTTATGAAATGACGTGATTGCCCCTCCGTGAGGAATCTTCCATCATCGCGCCTCGCGAGCTGTAGCTTCGAGCAAGCACGTAGACGTATGTACTCCGTATCTGTACGCGTAGGTCAGCTTCGTTGACCGGTTTAATGGAATTTACCGGTTCGGTAGCACTTGCCCGCACGCATACCTACCGTTACCGTGGTTTCCTATTCGGCCGGTGCAGTGTATATACTGTATGCATACGGACGTACGTACGACAGGAGTAATACAAGTCTCCGATCGAGAAAATTGGTAGCTATACGTTTTACTTCGAAAAAGTCAAAGGGGAATTAACATTTCGACATGTGATTTATAGATTCTAGTCGTCTCAGAAAGATTTGATGGTGCGAAGCAATTATTCACTTCGGAGCAATCAAAAGTAGAATTTTGCAGTTCATAGCTGCTGCTTGTAACTGTTACGTGGCCGCAGGTTGTACCGCCTGCCGACCGACGTGGTGACGGAGTTCTCGCCGACACCCTCCGGCGAGGCGGCGCCGTGGTGTTCCTCTCGGCGAGACACGGCCGCCTGCTCCGGCAAGGCGTAGCTCGGGTCGGCCTTGCTGTCGTCCACCTCGTCGTCGGCCAGCTCGTCGAAGACCCACGAGTAGTCCATCATGCTCCTCTCGCTCTTCGTGCCGTAGGTGGAGGAGTAGGGCAGCGTCCTCTCGCCGCCGACGGTCTCCTCCAGTGCCCGGACTTTCTCGACCAGCGTCTGGAGCAGCCGGTGGTTGAGCAGTTCGTAATCCCTGGAGACAATTTACATGTTAATTACCATGAGAAATCTAATATTAAGATGAATGCAACTGTGTGTGATGTGCATGGTATGGATAGTTGCTTACCTGTATGTGAATATGACATGCAGCAACTGAGCAGTGGCAACAGCGAGGAACAGTGATCTGACAAGGAACACATTGGACAAGACCCAGAATTGCTTGTCGATGTCGTCAGCTCCGAGCTTGATCAGCCCAATTTCCAGCAGAAGCGTGATGCAGAGACCTACCGGGAGAAACATCAGTAACTGAACATTTTATTTAAACATGGCGTAAGTAAGTTCTGAAATCTTACCGAAGTAAAGCTGTCCCCTGATGCTGAAAGTCTGCTTCGCGCTCGTGAGCATGTAGATGAGAAATACGACGCAGCAGTAGAAAAAGAACGCCTTTATGAAACGGGACTCGGCTAAGATGGCGTTGTGGAGGATGTAGAGTTTGTCCAGAGCAGCAAAAATGTTGGCCTGCTTCGCTCTGAACTCTTCCTGCAGACAAAAGCAAGTTTCAGATTCACACTGCCATGACCTGACAGATGTGGTTAAAATGAGGGGACAGTAACCTGAGCTTCCAGTATTGAGTGTGAATTCTGAATCAGGTGGTCATGAGCTTGCCGGATTTCCTCTTGCCTGGACAGCAACTGTTCCTGCTGAAGCTGCCCAAACTGTGCAAGCTTTTGCATTGTTTCCCTGGAATTCCACTCATAATGAGCATCTTTTGCAAAAAGAGGTGAAAGTGAGCAGTTGAATCTTGATACCTGCTTTCCTCAAGAGCTTGAGCCTGAAAGCTGTACAGATTATTCAGCCCGTCCATGGCCTTGCTTTGTCCATCCAAAAGTTGCATCTGATTCTCCAGTGATTTGCCAGCCACACTACCAATGTCATTTGCAGTGCTCTGCAAATCTTGCATCTTGGATGACATGGATTCACCAACAGTTCTTATTTCACTCTGAATATCAACAGCTTCCTCCTTGAGCTTGTCCATCCCATCCTCAAGGCTCTCATATGACTCCTGAATCCGAGCCATACCAGCATCAATCGTCTCCCTCATCTCAGTCTGCCCTTCCCTTAGCTCTGCCTGAGAGGAAGCAATCTCCTTGGACTGCTCAAAGATGGCCTTGGAGTGAGCTAGCACGTCATTGATCTGAGCTCCGACATTCTTCGACGTCTCCGCGAGATGATCGGCCTGCATTTCGATCGACGAGAGCGTGTCCTGAATTTTGCCAGACTCTTTTATGATCTGATCTGACCTCTCCTCGATCACCTCCAGCTTCTCTTCGGCTGACTTTGATGTCTTTGTCAGGTCATTCACAAGCCTCTCGGTGTTGTGCTTGAAGGCTTCAGCCCTGAACAAATCAACCATCTTTTTCACAAATAGGAGCACTTAAAGAATCTAACTTGCAAACTTTGAGTTTGTAAGATAAAATAGAATGGCTTAAATTTTTAATTTTTAATGTACTTACTGCAGTTGGTGGCACAGGGTGTTGGTCTCGAGGAAGAACTCGAGGAAGACCTTGCCCTCGGAGTCGCCGAGCCGCTTGCGGCAGTGCACCATCTTGGAGTGCTCGGCGCAGGAAGGGAACGGCGGCCGGCCGGAGTCCTCCTGGAAGCAGCTGCTGAGGTGCCACGCCAGCCGCGACTGCTTCTCCTTGTCGGCCATGATGTCGCCGCAGCTGGCGAAGAGCTTCCGGTACGCCTCCTGCCAGCAGTTCTTGGCCCCGGCGAGCTTGCTCCTCGCGTTCTCCAGCAGCTTCACCCCTCTCGGGTCGTTGGCCCCGTCCAACGAGAAGTCGGCCACCGCGCCGTCCAGCTCCATCATCCGGGAAGGCTCGGCGCCGGCCGCCGCCGCCGACGAGGAGAAGATGTTCCATAAGAATCCACTGCTCCTCCCAGGGCACAGCCATAGACAGGTCAAGATCAACAGGACAAACCCTGCGTCGTTTCTCCTCATCATCGTGCGACTGATGAACTTTGCACCGGCCAAGAAGCAATCTTGGACTCTTGGTAATCACGGCACAATTGCAGATTCTGCCAGGAACAACAAGGGAAGAATTAAAACCTATTCAACTCATACAGATTAATTCTCATACATATGTGTCCATCTTAATAACATTCCGAATTCTTAAACCAAAAGACCGGAACGAACCACTGGTCTAAAGTCTAAACTGAAGAGACGACAAATTTACTTGCAAGTTTGTTCTACCAATTATTCAGACTAAAATTAAGAGGAGCATCAATCCAAGCTAGTAACAACCTAGAGCAAATCACCACAGCAAGATGAATAATCAAAGTCACTTAAAAAGTCATTTTTAAGATAGAAAATCATCAAATATTATATTCCATATCACAGGACAGTGTATACAGAGTATATATCTGTAGAGGAATAAGAAAGATAATTTGTATACAAGGAAGAACTATGCACAAATCTAATACTATGGAAAATTCTGATATCTAACACACAAATCCTATTGTTCCATTTGGAATGTCAGTTAATCTATACCCGAACTAATGCTGGAACCCTACGTGGCCGGATGCCGAGTTGATCAGTGGGTACAGATCCCATGCCGTTCTATATATATATGTTCCGTTCCAAACAAGGAAGCTTTGTTAATTGATCAGTTAATGACAACCAAGTCGATCGGTGCCATGCCCTGGCTTACACCACAAGATCCTGCATTACCCAGCAAGCCCATGGAGCTTGGCCCTATCATGTCTGAGAGACTATCGATCAGTTTGATATTCTGAAAAAGATTCTTTCTCTCCTTCTTTGTTTCAATTGCGATGTACTCTTCCCATCTCGCTCGTTCTTGTCCTGCTTGTTTCATGTCTACAAATTTGTCCACTCTTTCTTAATATCAATCCACAGGGCGATGTTTCAGACTTTCGGTGGTAAAGCGTTGCACCGGCGAGCGATGTTCAGAGAGAGAGGCGAGAGGAGCAGCAAGGAGGAACACGGAGGAACTTGCACCGGCGAGCGATGTTCAGAGAGAGAGGCGAGAGGAGCAGCAAGGAGGAACACGGAGGAACTCACCGGCAGGGAACAAGAAGAAGCGGAGCAGCCTGGTCGATCGGCCGGTCGGAAGTGACAGCGTGCGGCCGGACGCCGGGGGGTGCAGAGGCGGGAGAGCAGCCGTAATATATGCCGTGGTTGTCATCAATGGCGACTCGCGGTGGGTGAAAACACGCGCCGGTTCGCGCGACGGGCGCCTCTGCGCGAGAAAGATGAAGAGGCGGCAGCAGCCAGCATGCACGCACGCGGTTGGGATGTCGTAGAAATTTTTGGCAACTCCTTACGCTCGTTTCGAGTGAGTAGCAGGCCAGACACATAAATGTACAGAAGTGAGTTCAGTAGTATGATAAAACATGCAAAGTCTGCATTTTTTTGGTTGGAGATTCTACGATTCCATTTTTTTTACTTTATAAGTCTTTCTAACAGTGCAGTCCGTGCTATATACTTTTTATCTATGTGTATGGATTTTTTTTTTTGAAATAGGCCACATGGCCCGACCTTGTTTGAAGGCTATGGTGTGTCGGAGATGTGAACGAGAACTTCTCAGGAGGTCACTCATCCTGGTACTACTCCCACCTGAGCACGCTTAACAATGGAGTTCTGAGGAGATTTGGTGCCAGCTAACTCACATCCCTTTCACATGTGTATGGATTTATAGATGGATATAAATAAGATAAAAAACTTACATTAAACAATAGAAGTAGGTTTTAAATGTTTGGATGCTAAAAACTGAATATATATATATATATATGCATATATATGCATTGTTTTTTTATAGTTAAGAACATGCAGAAATGTTTAAAATTTTGGAACAAGGGAGTAGAACATATGCAAAGTTTTTTTTGAAGGTGAGCGGTTGCATTGCATTAAGGAGGAAAAAAATTTTGTACACTGGAATTACAACTTCCGTAGGGGAGGAGAGAAAGCCAGTACATATTACATGGTTACATTAGACGTGGGGAGAGCTCAAATTGAAGAGAGTTGAAGGAGAGCAACGGATGTTACAAAACATGTCAACCTGTTGAGAATTGAGATGAAGGTAGAGACGAATTGTTTGGTGATGGCTTGGACGACCGAATGAATGGGGTTGAAAGACCCCTGAAATATACGATTATTCCGCTCTTTCTAGATGTGCCACCGGGTAAAGATGAAGAGACCATTGAAAGCTCTATGGTTAGTTTTCAGAAGTGAACAGGAAGTCGAGTGCCACCAAAGCTGCACTGGGCGCACTGGCAGAAACTGAGAGATGCCATGAATTGAGAATTGTTGAAGAACGAGCAGCCAGACTTGTTTGAGGAAAGTACATTGGCCTGCAAGGTGGGTCGGGGTCTCCAAAGCGTTCCAACAGAGGACGCAGAGAGGCTGGCATGGCCAACCACGACGAAGGAGGTTGTCTGTTGTTAGAATTCTGTTTTTCATCAGAGTCCAAGCCCAAGCGAACACTTTGCACTTCGGTTCAGTTTAAGCTCTCCAAATTTCATCTGAGATCATTGGGCGGCAAGAACCTTTGAATTGGATTAAGTAAGAAGATTTGGCGGAGTAAGTACCGTTTGCTGTCCAACGCCAACACAAATCGTCAGTGACATGGTCATCTAGATTGGTATTATATGCAAAGTTAGTTGGCACTTGATTTTCAAAAATGGTTAGTTGATGTTTTTGCCCTTTATGTTATCTTTTCTGTCTCTTTGAAGGATCTAGATCTTTATTGGATTTTCGCACGAGCCAATTTAACACATGTAGGAATATGGATAGTTTAGGGATGCTAATTTACCCCGTGGGTATCCGACTTGATAGGATGAGCTTGTGTTTAAATTTATATCCACGGGTTACGGTTTCAGGTACTCATTTAGTATCAAGTACATATTTATATGCAAATCCACAATCCGATTACTACCTTTGTTGTTAAATTTTCACCAAACCTATATGTATATGTATATATATGTATATGTGTGTATACATATGTATATATATACGTATATATACACTCTAATATACTGGTGATGCCATAGGCATTTTTTTCAGCAAACTTAAATTCTGGATATTTTTATGTGGGTGTGCTGTAGCAGCTAGCTAGCAAGGTATAGCAATTACTAACAATGAAATCCTTTGTTTTTTTTACTACAAAATAATGTAGCATAACACATAGCTCAACAATTTTAGATTGTAGAGTCCTATATACAACCTTTGTTATTAGCGCTAAGTAATCCCATATTTTTTTCGTGTCCACAAAATCTTTACTACTTGTAATCTTCTATTGCTTTAAGAAATGAAGAAATTAAAACTATCATTCATTCCAAGAAGAAATAAAGAAAATATATTATGTTTACTTTCTACTTGTTGTCCATTTGTATCTGTTTTGAGCTAAAGCGTGTTGTACTTCTTGTGACATTGCGGTCTAAAATGTTATTGTGTATTGAACTCACGAGTTTTCCGTCGGGTGTCGAGTATTTGTCCGGTTTGGCGACGGATCTAGTTTAGTTTTCCGTCAGGTTTCGAGTATTTGTCTGGTTTGGAGACATATCTAGTTTTAAATCCATAGGTTTCATGGATTCGGATTTAAGTGAATTTCATAGAGAGACACAACGTAATAATAATGTACACGCCACAGACATATAAAGAGTACTCTGAAACCCCAATTGCTAGATTACCTACAGAACCGTACATGAGAGGATTAGATTACAGGCACTGGGCTATTCCTGTCTTTATGATCTTATTTATAATCACAGTAAAGTTTTCGTTTTTTGTATACCCATCTTCAAGCTCGAGCAGAAGAATATCTTATTGATGCCAAGCAGATAAACAGCAGATGAGCTTTTCCGTGGGCACCTCATGCTGACACAACAGGGTAGGATGCACAAGTAGCGATGCCTGCATAATTTACATTCAAGTCAATTTTGTGATCCAGTGCTCACTATATATCATTCAGAACAAGTGCTATATCAGTTCATTTAGACCTAGTTTGGCAGATCAGGATCTTGGCCCATCTCTGTGGAATGGATCAGGTTCTAACCTGTCAAACTAGGTCTTAAGTATGGCCGCGCCGATATATATGCAAAATACTTACCACACATGTTCTTCCCCAATTCCATCTTGAAATAACCATTGTCACCCCAATCTGCGCCCCATGAATTCTTGATGAGCCAGTAGGGGACGCCATTTTGGACACCATAGCCAACGGCCAGAACAGCGTGGTTCACATCCTAGCAATACCATGAGAAGCCACAATTTTAGGGCATAAAGAACAGTAACCGTCCGAAGAGAAAGTCCACATGCATGAATAACTAAAAAGATAAGCTGCAAGTTGATTTTTTTTTTTCAGAAAAAGGATAGGCTGAAAATTGATGGGCAAAAGCTCTTGTACACTCACCAAAGGACTAGTTCCACAATGATCGCTTGTGAAAACTCCACTCTTGTACAGCCTGAAATCGGTGATCACCTCAAAGGCAACGCTAACTGGACGAACAAGTCCAACGGCATTCTTCAGCTCATCCTCAGCACCCTTACCACAACAGCAGCAACAACAACAACAAAAATAGTTAAATTAATTCGAAACAAACAATTCTGGATATACCCATTAATATTTACAGTGTGGTTCCTTACCAGGGTGATGTTAACGGAGTCCAAAACCTTGACTCCAACATTTTCAGGTTTGTAGTGACAGATGCCATTAACACCAATGTAAGGGTAAGAATCCTCCGTGTCAAGGCCACCATTGTATTTGATGTACTCAAAGGCCTGAGATGGAAGGCCTCCATCGCATCCAAAATTGTTGTATGCAGCAGCACAGTCAACCAGCTGCTGCTCAGAAAGAGAAACTGGCTTCCCAGTGGCCTGGGTATATGCTGCCTCAAGTGCACCAGTAGTGCTGCCAGAATAAACATTAAAGGTAACTCAAATGATCTGATTATAGGACACCACCATGGCACCATCCCAGGCTTTCTCTCTCTACTTTGTCTGCTATAATGGAAATGATACATCTTTTCTACAATGATCACATTATATAATTTTATAGTGAAAAGCAACACTACAGGGAGGAACATTTTCAGCATAGCTTTGCCAGTTGGTTTGTGAAGCATAATGAGAATATATGGTAAATGTATACAAGTAACGAATACATTTATGAAAGATATATGATAATTGTATTATATGTGATTATATTAAATATTGGAAAAAGACAGGTGATATGAAAGGCTCTATTATCAGCAACTGAAACAGACTATGCAAGCAAGACTAGGCAGACAGTTATGTCAGTTGCTCTATTATTTAATTGCTTGCATGCCACACGAGTGCAATAGTTTAAGTCCCACGCTGAACATTTTCAAATATTTTTGCTATCGTTTCTGCGGTGAACGATCTCAGTTCTCAACCACTGCACTTGAGAGCTAGTAGCAACTTTCAGCTTCCCGACGTGGTGGCACACTGATCTGTCAGTCTCCGTTATGGACCACATCAACGTAGTTTTAAAACTAATAACCAAAAAATTACGATTTGAATGTGCACCCACCCTAATTACTTCAAGACCATGATTGAATTAAATGTCCTGACCCCAGACAAGCAGATTCCAACCGGTACGTCTTGTCTGAATTCTGATAACATAGGCTGATTTTACTCCTTACAACTCCAGCTCGACAATCATCAAAGCAACCCGCAGTTATTACTATGTTTTACCATCACTTTGTTTATAGGACATAACCAGATTGCACCTCGAAAGGTACTAAGCGACTAATACAGTTTGCATCTAAAAAATACTGATACAGTTTGCACCAGAAAGTGGGTTGATGATTTGTCAGTAGTTACCTGAAGGTCCAGCAGGAGCCACAGTGGCCCTGGTTTTTCACGGGGCTCACGATCCCATCCTCCCTCCAGTCTTTCTGCAGTAGTTCACAACCATTAGAATCTTTCTTTTTGCTCCGTTATGTGCTAAAACGTTCAAAACGCAAACTTGATGGGACGGATTAGCATGTAAGGACACACAGTGTGGCCGGAGATATTCCATTTTCATCAGGAAACCAAGCAGAACGGAACAGCAGGCTCATATTCGTAGCAGTAACTAGTGGCGAGTTCACTGAGGAAATGAAGTAGCTAAAAAATCTTTCTTGTCACGGGATATAGGATCCCCGATCGAGGACAGTTACACGTGGTGGGGCTGTCCAATCGAGCAAACGCTGCAGCGATGACGGGCGAGAAAATTTCTCTGCTACTTGCAAAGTTCAGATCAGAAACCCTCTCGACCTAACCCACGCATGCCTGTCGCCCTTGGGGGGCGACGCAAGAAATCATTCGTTCCGCATACCCGGCAACGTAGCAATCATAAGATGATCATATGACGGTTCATATGACGGAATCTTGTGTCAAGATTAAAACTTGCGCACTTACGGTCTCTGGGAGCGCGGCGGCGTCGAGCATCCGGTGGTTGCCGGCGAACGTGGCGGAGCAGTTCTGCGCCGCGCCGAGCCGGCTCGCCCGGAACTCCTCCCAGCTCATGTCCGCGAAACCTGCAGAATTGCCGCGCGAGAGGGGAAGAGTGAGAGGGGCCCCGGAAACGGTGGACGGTTGAGATTACAAGGTACTCAGGATCCTACGGTTGATGCCGAGGCGATAGGGTAGGGACCTCCGGTTGGTGGAGCGGACGAGCTCGAGGCTCTCGGAGAAGATCCGGAACCGCCTCTGCACCTCCGCCGCGTCCTCGTAGCTCTTGCCGTGCCTGCGCGCGGGGGTGAATCGAACCGAACGGTCAGGAGAGAAATGGCGGCGGCGGCGGCGGCGGCGGAACGGAGTGGACGGTGGGTGTGGGAGGCGCTGACCTGACGGCGAAGCGGGCGAAGCGGAGGGCGTCGCGGGTGCGGCCGAGGGCGGCGAGGACGGTTGACTCGAGCGCGGAGACGGCGCGGTCCGTGACGGGACGGATCGGGTTGGAGTCCGCGAAGTCGGAGGAGGCGAAGGCGGAGGTGGTCGCGACGGCGAGGGCGAGGGCGAGGGCAGCGAGGAGGCGGAGGCGGTGGCCCATCCCGCCGGCGACAGGGGGCGGTCCCCGTATTTTACTGGGTTTTTTGGTATAGGAGGGAGGTGACTGGTGAGATAAGTGGGCAGTGGAGACGAGCTCGTTTTATATAGAGCTTTGCTCCATCACTTGGATTGCCTGTTCTTGTGCTGAAAAATCCAACCAGCTATAAAAAACCAACTAATTTAAACATTTTTTCTTTAACTATGATTTTAAAAACTGCATGATCCAATGCATTCCAACTAGAAAATCCAGCACGTGTCTCTGTCCAGTACACGTGGTGAGGCACATGAACATATAAAATGATATATTCAAGAGCTCAGATTCTATCTTAGATTATAAAACTACTCCCTCGTAAAGGAAATTGTTTTAAACTTGATTTCATATCAAAAATAATTAATTAGTATGGATTTATCTTTTTATTCGTGTTAAATATAATACAGAAGTAAAAACAACATGAGAGATACGGGAGTATAAATATCTAAAATATACAATAAAATATAAAATAATTTGTTTTAGATAATTCTTGATATAAGTCTATCACATTTGCTTTATAAAACTGGAGGGAGTAAGTAGTAATAGAATCATGAAATAAAACAAGTATTAGTTACTCATTGTGTACAAATAATAGTTGTTTTGGTGTTTAGGTAAGAGTGTAAAAATATTAGTCACATCGTCAATCGAAACATTTCTTCTCTTCCCCCGAAGCATTTCTAGCAATAAAAACAATAAAAAAATGGAGCATGTGTGGCCACCATGAGTTAAACTTGTGTGGCACCAATAGAAGCTTGCCTCGGTAACTAATTGGGACAACTTTTATTGCTTTATTTAATATCACCTTGGTATGTGTAATTCTGTTTAAGACGACTAATATTTATACACTGGAGGGAGTATGTTATATTTTTAATGATGCGTGAGTATATGATTGGTAGTATTCGGATGGAGTAAAATATAAAAAAATTATAATTTACAATTATTAATTATAATATCTAAAATAGATTTTTAACCCTAAAATTTGTTATATTCTTGAAACGGAGCGCTTCCAAACTAGCCCAATTCCAAGTTTGGGTTTCTTTAAATCTTGAGCTCCCCTAAGTAAATGTTTTTAAGTTACTCCTTTTTTCCTCCGTATCATAATATTATAATATAGGATCATTGAGCGTATTATAAATTTAGACAATGACATTGTTTAAATTAAATTTACTATGTAATGTCAAATCTTAATTTAAGTCCTAATATTATAGTAGGGATGAAATATATACATAGAGAGTATCTAGAGAGTACACGTGTTCTCTTTCCATTTGAATTTCCGGAAAATATCAGGTAGCGTTCTGCCTCTCTAGTTCTCACAAACGGTAGCCGTGAGGCCACGCGTGACGCCAATCGAGACAAACAAAGCAAATCACGAATTCGTTCACGGCGATTGGTTGTGAGCGTCGGCCTTTTCCACATCATGTTATGTTGGGACGTTAGATGCATTCGATATATTTTTATAAACGGATAATTCTTTCCATCCAAAAACTCAATTTGAGAGAGGATAACTACGTTTTTGGAGTCGTAGCCTCCTTCCATAAATGAGATGGAACTAAGATGCCGTTTGATTCAGAGATAAAGTGAAATGAGACGATTTTGTCCCAGTTTTTTTGGATGGGATCATCTCATCTCGTGTTTGGTACGAGGAATGAGGATGTTCTAGTTTTATGTTTGGTTGGTGGGTTGAGAGAAATGAGACTCTAGTCTCATGTCTCAGAACCTCCGTCTCGCATCGAAACACATTTAGCCCGTTTTAAAATCTTTGGCCCATCCCTGAAACCTATATATCAGAACCTCGGATCTGACATGGAACCTCTAGCCAGTCTCAGACCCTTCGAGCATAAGATGAGACGAGTTCGTCCCTCTATTTTTTTTGAAAGAGTTCGTACTGAATATTGAATGAATATTCATTGGTGCGATGAATTCATCCCACCTAACTCAAAATCAAACAGGGTAAAAAACAGCACCACCCTATTTCATTCCACCTCGTCTATCAAACCAAACACTACCCAAAAGACCAAGATCCTAACACCAAAATCTCATAGAAAACCCTCGGCGGCGGGAGCGTGTGTGCCTGATTGGCCGCCGGAGGCGAGACCTCTAGAAACGACGGGGCAGCAGGTAGCCGCAGCGAGTCCATTACACGACGATAAGGCGAGATCGACGGGGCGCGACTCATGGTGGTGATTGGCTGAGCAGTGAGCAGCGCGGGAACGGCAGCTGACGGCGCCATGCGCCATGGCGCATGCATGCATGCATGCATGGATGCTCCGCCTCGGACACTTCATCGATCTGCGAGAGAGAGCGCGCGCGCGTGCGCGTACGTAGACAGCATCGATCCGATTCTTACAGACGCTTCGTTGGAATTTTGGATGCGGCTGCACAACCGCAGTTTCGTCTCTTGCTTCATTCCTCCCGGGAGTTCTTCTGAGAAGAGCCAAGACTCAAGAGTGCAAGACTGTGTGGTATTAAATAATCAGTGAATAATACTAAATAAATAAAACATAGTAAAATCTAAATAGAAATATTTTACTCTCGTGTATAAAATATTAAATTTTAACTACTGAAACATAATCATTCCATTCATTTTTAAATGACATTGTCGACTTTTATCTTATTTGATCATTCGTCTTATTCAAAAATCTTAGACACATTAAACATAACAAAGCATTATTGTATCAATTAACCTCTCACTCATTTCCTAAGGTGCTGTAGTATTTATGATAAGTCAAACTTCTCTAAATTTAAATAAATTTTTAAAATATTAAAATTAGACATGTAAAACATAATATTAGTATATTTATCATAAAAATGCTTTCGCATAGTTATGCTTGTAATATTTTTTATAAATATATAACTAAAAATATAGAACATAAACATGTATATTAAAAACCGTACTGATGCTAATACATCGTTTATCTGCATTTGATTCACCGGTAAACGCAAAAATATCCATTTGATTCATTAGATTTGGTGAAGCATTGCTACTAGTAGTAGCTGTCCTAAACAGGACGACGAGAGATTCCTATCCCACGGAGAGAACCGGAAGGAGAGATTCCACGAGGCGCCTCAAGAGATCTGGACCGTCCGATCCGGCTTCGAAGGACGCGATCGATCACAACCGAGATATTTTGTCAAGTGCGGCAACATCGAATCATAAGTGCCACGTCAAGGGGATAATGGCATGATGCTTACGCGCGAGATGGAGACTGGCCAATGAATGGCATCCGTCTATCGACCACGGGAGTTTGATTTGTAGTGGCAATAGTTTGTATAATGGACACGGATGGTGCATACTTATGTTCGTACTTGTTTACCGGATGGTAAAAAATTGTACATAACTGTCGCCTGTGGGTCTTGTATACTCATGCGTATACATGTTTACCCGTGAAGAGAAACTACAACAGAGGTTAGTCATAGCAACGAGAACGACGCTTGGTGAGGAAGACGTGGAGCGACATCGGGCAACCCTTGGGAGGAACCACATGGAGCAACATCGGTCGACATGCTCTAGTCTTAGCGGCACTCAACGGTGAAGCACGGGGGTGGTGCCAGGTGGCGTGATCGTGTGGGGCAACGTGTGCACAACAGCACACGGGGAGGGGGGCACTAGGCAGAGAGAGGGAGAGGAAGAGGAAGATGGGAGGGAGAGGAAGAGAAAGAGGGATAGGGAGGGAGCCGATGACTATGGGGTGGAGGGAGGAGAGAAGGAGAAGTGGACTAGGGTTTGGGGATTTATTTTTATACATAGAGTAGTTGGGTAGATGGGTAAATGAATATGAGTAGTCAATATCCATATTCATATCTGTTTATTCATTGGGTATGATTTTAGGAACATATCTGACCCTAATAAGGTTTTTACCCATAAGTAAACGGGTAATCGGGTCGAATTGTTATCCCTAAATGGCAACCTCCTTCTTAATAAGTAGGAACTCCGTTTGAGAATATAAAATATACGTTTAAATTTATTGATCTATATATAAATCTAATCGAAGCTAAAATGACTTATATTTTAAAATGAAAAAAATATTCGTACGTGCCAATTTGATATAAACACCTTTTAAGATTATTAAAAATAGTTAGGCATATTTATGAGTTACAGTTGTTTTTAGAATTTAAAGTTTCTAAACAGTATAGGTTTTGGGTTTAAATTATAAATCTCAATAACTATAGAGTATACAAATGAACTAAAATATTCCAAAGCTAAAAACACCGTTTTTTCTATATTCTTAGCTATATATTTATTAGTTACTTGTTAGAATCTTAAGTTCTCATAATAGACTCTTGTAGATATTGGTGAAAATTTAGAGAAAATAAAGTTATCTTAGTTTTTGTATATTAGTTCATTTACAAATTCTATAGATATTAGGTTTTTAAATCTACAATATGAAACAAGAGCATGGATAGAGTTAGAAAGAGTTTCTACATCTATCTCATAGTATTGTAACCATGATCAAGAGACAGCAGCGGGCGCTGGAGGGGGCGGTGGGCGAGTGTGGGCACGCGTACAGGGAACTAGGTTTTCCTGTACGTGCGTGGGGTAAAAAATATCTCCCATGACTTCCGTCGGCCAGCATTAAAGCCGACGGAAGTTAAGGGGATATGCCGGGTGGGGGAAATTTTGCTTTAACTTCCGTCAGTCACAATGCAAAGCCGATGGAAGTTAAGTTAATTTTCGTCGGCTCCTTCAGACCGACAAAAGTTAAAATGACCGACATAATTTTATTATTTTCCTATAGTGAATATAGTATAATGAATCTAGACAGTAGCACTATCCAGATTCATTGGAACTATATATACCGTTTCTAAATCTAATCCTAAATGATAATAATAATATAGAACAAAAAGAATATATACTACAAAAGAACTGGCAGCTAAAGAATTATAGGGAGAACACGTGTTGCTTCCGGTGGCGGATCTAGGATTTCTATTACGGGGGTGCAAAATTAAACATACTACAAAATACCTATGTAATATAGCAAAAATTAGCTTGACAATAAAAATAAATGAATCAATGATAAACACTCAATCTATATATCCAATCGTAATTACACTAAATCAACGATAAAATAAATTAAACATATTAACCTTGTCATGCTACAATCCATTGTTCAGTATGTTGTTTTTTTTCAACGGAGCGTTGATATTGTCTTCCATCTAGAGTTATAGTCAGCCCTACAAATATATCACAATACTTTGAGAAGGTAGATAGGATTAAAAAATAGATCAGTAGACTTTGGGCTATCTATTTGGCTGCCTATTGGATTATTAGATTGATTTTAGCACAATAACTATACAGATGCATATATATGTAAAAAAATCCAAAAAATTTTGGGGGTACAGCTGTACCCCCATGCTCCATGGTAGGTCCGCCCCTGTTTGCTTCCATCTCGTTTACATCAATACTAAATGTAAGGCGCACCGTTGCGTGCCTCATCTGCATGCCAATCATAATAGATGATGAAATAAAAGGTGATGTCCTTAAAAAATATTTGTAAACAACAATTTTGTTACAATTCCAACATTGGTACATTTAGCGCTTCCAAACTTATATAGAACATTCCGATTCACCTTTCAATAATTTCAATAGTAAACCAAACGTTCTTAGGGGTGGAGCAGCACAAGGCTGACGATGGGGTGATGATGGGTGTAACGATTCACTAACAGAAATGTCTTCTACTCTGACAATGTGACCGACATTCTTGAGTCTAGAAACACCACCACCATATCTGATTAGGTGACAATGCATGCAATAGTTTTACCTCGATAAAAATGATAGCTGCGATGGCTAGAACCACAAAAGGGAAGAATGGGGCTGCAAGGAGGAAAAGAAGAAAACAGTGGGAATAAACAAAAAAAGGCAGCCAGAAGATAAATAAATAGAACATTGTAAAGAGGAAGGCAATGGAGCTATTCAACACGTCCCAAAGAGTACAACTGAATTATTCATTGTAGCAAAAGAATGAGCAAGAAACAACAACCTTCCTATAATATAATGCCCTTCAACCAGAGAAAGACAGTAAGAGAGAAAAGGTATGGTCCATCCACACAGAAGGACAATACTTTTTAGCTTAAGTGAGTGAGTACAACAAAAAAGCAATGCTAAGAGAAAAATAGTCAACATTGCGGCAAAAAACAAATATGGATATAGGAGCAGCACAACTATAGAGAGGACAATGGACACATGGTGAATTGATAGGTGAGCAATGCACCTTGACAATGTAGCTGCCATGCTCTTCCTTGTTCTTAGCTGGTATTGCAACGAAGACAACAAGAGCAAACACTAAATGAAGCTAAAATACATATATGAACATAGCAATGTAACCAACCAATCAAAGTTAGATGCAGAGGACGATTGAAAAAGTACGGAGGAGGAGAATAAATACAAAGAACTCCCTTTGGCATTGATATCCTCGTAGATCTAGAAGCTCCCATAGAGGAGGAGGAAGATAACATCCACAAACCACCACACAGTGGGTTGAGGCTGCGCCTGTAGGACCGAAAGTAGCGACCAGAGGGGGGGGTGAATGGGCGCCTTAAAAATTCTTTCGAATCTATGGCCTGTTCCCAATACCCAACGCACCTCAAAAATACTATGCAGCAGAAAGTAAACAGTAGGCCTAAGTCTAAAGGTTTCTAACCTAGAAGCAACTGATGATATACAGTGTAAAACTAGAGTGGTGCAACTAGGTAGATAAACAAGTTGTAACAGGCCTATACTTCTCAATGATATGATCTAAGTAAGTATAAAGTGAAAAGAGAAGTTACTGTCCAAAGTTGTCTCCTGTTCGGGACTTGGCGAAGCCCCCTTCGCACGTCGAGGTATGTTTCGGAGGTTGGTGTCGGAGTCTGTCCGAAATGCCGAAGGTGTCACTGTCTAGCCTAGTTCGAAGAAGTAAGAAGCGAAGTGTACTTCGAAGCGAAGTAAAAGCAGTGCCGGAGCTTGGTTCGAAGTAAGCACTTCGAAGACAAGACTTCGAACGCAACTTCGAGTCACGAGCTTCGGAGCGAAGTAAACAGTGCCGAAGCCTTCTTCGAAGTATACACTTCGAAGACAAAACTTCGAACACACTTAGAACCGAAAGCTTTCGGAGCTAAACCTTCGAACACAAAAACTTCGAACTCAACACACAAACAGACAACCTTCGAACAAAGAAGCGAAGTCTGTCAGAACAGACAAAACTTCGAACCCCACTTCGAAGCCTAACGAAGTGTGCACTTCGAACAGATAGATTCGGAGTATGCCAGTTCGAAGTATGCGATGATTTCGATACAGGGGAACTTCGAAGCTAGCAACTCAGACACAGAAACCGAAGTTCGAAAAACTGAGCGAAGCCTTTAACAAGGTTCGATCGGAGCTTGCCTCACGGAGTTGAGGGGCTTCGCACAGAACCGAGCTTCGGCAGACACACCAGGAAAAGGCAAAAGAGACTGTCAGCTTCGATCAAAAAGCTGGGCAATAGAAGGTGAAAAGCTGCAGCCGAACACTGTAGCTACAGTAAAGCAGTACTATTTGCAACAGCAAGAACTAGTACTACCACCGTGAAGAACACACCCAGCCGAAGAAGCTTCTTCCCAAGAAATAAATACAGCAGCCCGAATCCAACTCAATAACTCTCCAAACCAACCAGATGCAAACAATAAATTCTCCAGGGACCAAGGATTAAAAGCATCCAAGAGATTTGAGCCAAAATGAGCCACGAACAGAGGAGCACAAGGGCCTGGCGGCGCACACAGGAGAGAGAAGACAGGGGAAAAGAGTGACCCAAAGAGTGGTATTCAATTTCAGCAAAAGGGTGGTCCAAACCCTAGGGATTGGGGTGCTATTTATAGGCAGCCCAACACTAGGAATATTCTACCAGCCCCTTAGGGTTTTACAGACTCAAAAATACAGAAAAAGACTCTACTGCCCTTAGGTATTTTTACAGACACAACTGACTGACTGTGGGCCTAGAGTAACAGATGACATATCCTGAAGCTACTCTTCTGGACAGTCGGATACAGAATCAACGGTTGTCAGTTTTACGCCGAAACTGACAAAGCCTCCACCAGCTTTGCACCAGGTACCCGGATTGGGCCGGCCCGACTCCGCAGCTCTCTCAGCCCGGCAATCACTCACCGCCCGTGTACCTGAGTCAGTCCTGGTCAACAGCCCAGTGGGTCTTCTACTGCTCCTGGCCCATGCACCCGGATTGGGCCAGCCCGACTTCGCAGCCTCCTCTGCCCGACAGTCGCTCGCTGCCCGTGTACCTGAGTCACACGCGGCCCATAAAACAGCAGATCTCTTCTTCTCTTCAGTCCTCTTTGACTATCGTTGACAATGACTCATCACTTCTAGAGCCATGAGGCCCACGCTATTCAGCATGGCTCCTCAGCGCCGAGCAGGGCAGGTCAGGAAAAAGGGGGAGAGGGCTAGGCAATAGTGATGGTGGGGTGACGGGCGGTGCAATGACGCAAGATAGGGCGAGGTCAAGTGGAAGAAGGGGCCAGGTGACAGCGGTTCTAGGGTGAGGCAATGGATCTTGGTAGGGGCGGTGCTAGTGGCATATCTAGGGTAGGGGCGACGAGTCAATCGAGAAGATTGAGCGGAGGGCAACGTTTACGAAAAAATCGAGGGTGTTCCACAGTTCGCAGATACGAAGACAACGAAGCCACACATTGCTTGGTGAAACATTCATAGTAGCTGAAGCGTAGAGGGCTTTAATAATAGTAATAGTAATAAAAGCAGTCACAACCTTCTAAGTACGATGGTGTCTTGAGCATTTAATAGGATGGCACGTAGAAAAAATTTCATCTAACGTGCAAATTAATAAAGAAACGTGATATAAAATAAAGAAACTATGTGTAAACTAAGATATCATGTTGTCACAATATCCAAGACAATAATGAAAAGATAATGGTTAAGATGTGAAGAGAGGAGTGAGAGAGGTATAAAAAATTTATTGCGGATCTACACTAAGGCCCCGTTTGTTTGGGCTTTCCAGTAAATTTCCACTTTGGAAAGTCGAAAGTTCAAACAAACAACCAGCTTCTAGGCTGCACTTTCCGAAATGTAAAAGTCACAGAAGCTATGATTACATGGAAAACCCAGAAGCAATAAAATGTGAGCTTTCCGCAGCTTTCCATTTTCATCTGCATTGTCTCACTCGCCTTCGATCGTCTGACGTCGCCTCGCCCTTCCCCGCCGCCCCGTCTGACGTTGCCTAGCCTTTCCCCGCCGCCCCGTTTGGCGTCGCCGTTGCCCGGCCCCGCCGCCCCTTCCGGCCTCACCACCGCCTGGCCTCCCTGCCCTCGCGGCGATATTCTGTGGATCCCATAAAACAGTCACTCTATTCCACAATTCGAAAAGCTAGGTTGTCAAACGATATTAGCTTTATAAAAGCTAGTTTACAGAAACCCGCCCTTCTAAGTTGCAAAAGCCAAAAGCTAACTTTTTGGAAATCTTGAAAAGCTAAAGCTAAAATAAATAGGGCCTAAGAAATTATGATTGAAAGTATGATTTCTAAAGACGGATAGAATCTTGCTGATATGATAAGATAATACATCACTTAACAAATCAAACTACGAGTGGAGACTATGAGATAACTTTTCATTTCTACTCTTACAGAATTATGCAAACCAACCTGCGGGCTTTGCTGTTTTTTTACGGACGGTGAAAATTTTGACAAAGTTTCACGGCACATTTAATGCTCAGTGCCGAATTGGGCCCGTGAAAATGGGCCTTGTCGAGAGGCGAGTGGTAGAGATGGGCCATGCGGTGCGGGCCTACGGTGGTCCAGCCTACTCGGCCCAGATGGCCGTTGTAACTTGTGATGGCTTTTTGCACATAGGACCGGACCGGACTTGCCCCTCATTGGAATTTGGATCGCGTTCTTTATTTGTCTCCATATCCTTTTTCTATAATTATTTCCCCCTCCGAATACGCAATCCCAACCTATAGAGTTTCTCAGGTGACACTATATTTAGAAATTATATCTCAACCTTAGTTTTTTAGTATAAATCTATAATCATTTTTTTATACAACTGTTTTTTTCTCTCCTCTCATCCAATCACTTTTATCCATGTCTTAGATATAGTGAAGACATGATGTCTTACTTAAGATATGATTTTTTCGTATATTAGTATCTATTCTCATTGAATAACTTATCATATCATCTTTTTTCCTACGTGGCAGCACAATAAATGTCTGAGAAACCATTCTACGTGAGAGTTGGGAGTGCCCGAAATGACGCGTGAGCACTTGGCAATTGAGATTAATTATATACCGTGGGAGTGTCAATTAGAAGCTATTTTTCTATTTAGTTTTTGATTTCGAGATTAATTACAATTGAACGCTTTCTTATCTATAATCTACTCCTAAATTGCATCGACATCTTTCTTTACGTCTCTTTTGGCATATTTTTCATAATCTCCTTGATGGGCTGAGTTTGCCCCCAAACCTCTCCATTAAGCCCATTACAAGGTATCGTGGATTATATTCCCTATCGTATATAATGTTTTTTGTTTTATATTATAAGTTATTTTACTTTTTAATTTAAATGTCTTCAACTCTGACCAAGTTTAAACAAAAATTATTTCCATGTATAATATCAAGTAAATATACTATTCCATGGTTGATTTAGTGAAACTAATTTGATATTATAATTTTTAGAATATTTATTTACAGGCTTTGTATCCTATGTACAAAACACTCTCCGTGCACAAATGCATACGTCTCATCGTAGTCTCACATCTAAAATCCAACGACTCTTCATTTTTTCAAAAAAACCTACAAAAACCTCTTCGAGCCAAGTTCATTGAATTTTGGATGTGGAGCTACCATGGGGCTTGTGTAGGGGGTTTTATGCACGTGATATATGATATAGAGACTTATTTACAAACTAGTCAAAGTTTGAGAAAATCATTTTATCAAAAGTTAAACGATTTATAATGATTTATAACGGAGAGTGCATCTCGTGTAGAACGGGAACGGCACTACCGTGTGTGAACTGTGATCTGTTGCTTGCATTGCTCGATCGTTTGCTTTGTTCATCACTTCAACCATAAGCATCATGTAAGCACATGTGTCACTCTCCTAATTGAGCTTAACGATGACATCATATCACCACGAGACTAAACACTCGCCCATCTAAGCTTGAGCTTCACTGTACGTACGTACATGGCGGCAAGCTCGATCTTCACACTGTTCGTCGTAAAAAAAATATTCTAATCAGCCTCTCGATCTGCTCTTAATCCGCCGCCCATGAAAGCTTAATCTGATAGACCTCGGCCGTCCCTGTCACGAACTGCATGCGTATCCGTTTGTGCGTACGAGTCAGAGGTTTCCATCGTTTTCGTCTCGTCGTCACCTACCTAACACCGCTTCAGAGTTCAGACTAGGACAACATTGACCGTGAAAGTCCAGTCCATGCACGCTAAATTACTGATATTTGTGTGTGCGTGTGTCACCGGTTTCGTGTTCTACAGGTCTGTGATATGATAATTCGGTATGTCAGTCACAGCACAGTGTGACTTCATACTGATCTCAGGTGATCATCCATCCATCAGTCTGGATCTGCTAGCTGGAAATTGAGTTCATCACCCGAGGAATTTTTGCAGTTTTGCACGAGGGAAATCAAGAGCCACGCTGATCGGCGATCTGACCGAAAAAAGCAAGAGCAGAAGACCCGGTTAAAAGCAAGCAACTGGCCGGCAAGGCGGCGCGCGCGCGGGCGTGTGCGTCTCAGCTTGCAACCCGCGGCGCGTGCGTGCAAATCGAGCCGGGAAACCGCCGGAGCCGGAGGACGGAGACGATCTCGACCTGAGACGAGACCGTACCCTTATCCATCTACCCGCTGCTGCAACTTGGCGTGCAGCTCGTCGTCACACAGCGGCGATCTGCTGGTTTCGCTAGCTTGCTAAACTATACTGTAAAAATTCTCTGGTTTCAGCTGGGCGGCTGACCAACTAAACTTGATTAAGCTCGTGCGTCTCCTGATTAAGCTGGTCGTTGGTTCCAGGATTAGTCACAAGCTAAGTACGTATGGTTGCATCACGGGCACGTGATAAAATCGGGCACAAATATCATCGTCAGCTGCTGCTACTAGCTGTAGCTGGTTAGTCTTCAACGAAAAAAGCGTGGAAAAGACGAGCCTTTTCTGGCCGGCGAATTCGCCGTCCTTTTTATGCACAGATTTCACATTTATGTGGTTCTGCCTCTGAGAAGAGTGCTATAAAGTTTTTCTTTCCATCATGAAAGTAACAAGGGTAAGCTAATAGTTTCTCAATCTGGATTCTTTGATGTTAAATCCAGGGCCGATCCTGGGGCAGTGCCGGCAGTGCGACCGCATCGGGCCTCCGAAAATAGAGGCCTCCAAAATTTAGTATGCTAATAAGCCTCACAAGTATTAATAAAGCCCAGTTGCAAATTAGTCATAAGTCACGAACAGCAGGCCTGTTAGAAGAAATTGTTTTAAATAATCTAGAGATATTTCTGACTGACTAGACATTTAAATTATTTAACTAGTCGGAACGGTTAGTTACTAAAAATCTTAGGCCGAAACGGAACTATGATATCCAAAAAACGGTAAGGGTGACATGGGGCTGAGGAAAGCAAGATATGTCTATGTAGATAATATGGAAATCAAATCAGTTTCTACGTCAAGATGTGTCCGACTTTTAAAGCGAGATATGTACGTACGTATGGTAGGTACGTATGTGTCAGGTCGATCCCCTTGACTTGCTTCTGTGTTATTACGAGCCTGCAGGGTCGCGTGTCACGCGTACGTGTCACCGTGCCACCGTGCCAAAACGTGCAGATTCGAGAGAAAGCAACGTGATCAGCTCGTTCCGTTTCGAGCAAGGAGGCTGCTGAATAATGCACGCACGCACGTGTGTGTTTGACGCGAGAAGCATAAATATGACGTGTGACTGATTTCACCAGCTAGCACGTACGAAAGAGTCTAGCACAGTAGCAGCGTACTCTGTAACTGATGATATTAATGTCATGTTTGTTTCAATTTTCAGCGGCTGATGCTTCTTAGTAGCTAGTTAGTCTGAGTAGTCGGTGTTTTTCAGTTTCTGAATTTTAGTTTATTTTTAGATTCTGTAGTTATTGATTCTCACAATTTGAGTTCAGTCTCACAATTTGAGTTCAGAATTTGGATTGTTTATTTCCACTTCAGATTCTAAAAATAGATACATCTACCAGAAGCTTAAATAAACATGTCATAAGGTTATGTTTTTTCGGAATCTATCTCTCAACCAAATTCGTCGTGAAGTCTGGAAGATTTTTGTATCGTTTTTATGCATCTTAAGAAACCATTTTATTCCGGGTCAGAGTCAACACGCACACACACACGTCACTGGTGCCGGGAGTGGTAGGAAAAAATGTCTGTCTATTATATCATATCAAGTATATCTAGGTGATCAGTTGAAAGTGATGTATCTGGTGCTAAAACTACTAAACCGAAAAGAGTTAATTTACGTCTTTGAGGAGGTATCAGGAGTTATCACATTTTTTAATATCAATTTTGGTACCTCCTGAAAAGAAAACGTCCGATGTATTTAGTCATTTACGGTAGTGGCTAGATATGAAGAATCAAAGCCGGCCTCATCCAACAAGCTAGCTAGATGTTAGATCGGTAGTTAAATTCATCCGATATGGATAACTTAGAAAAACAACTTCGTTTGGTTTGGTCGATTATAATGTACGAAACCATTCAAAATAGTTTGGTTCAGATTATCAAAATATTCTCTACAGATGTTGAATCATTTCGTATGATAATGATAAAAACAAACGAACGATGTCATCCAGTTTTTATTAATTATACTAATTATTTATAATTAGATAAGATTAGCGGTTATTAAGTATTTTAGCTAAAAACAATTATAATTAGATGTTATTAACCATAACTAATCGTTATCACGTATCATCTCATACATCTGACTAAACAATCTATTTTACCACCTCATCCATGACCATCTCACCGTGAATCAATCCACAGAAGACCATCTCATATCTTCATTGAACAAACCAAACACTAAATAAATTACCATAATAATCTGATACCGATTTTGTTAACTGTAGTCCTCACATCGACATCTTCAGAAAACAATTGGTTCAGATATGATATCAACTAGAACGCGTAAGTTTTTGTCAACTTATCAGCCTATATCCAAGGCAGCAATGAGCACATGATGCATTCAGTTGCCAACAAAATGAAGCAGTGCTGCATAATTAAGCACAAGGGCAAAGAAAGAAGCGAGGTACCACATTTTTTTAGTATTAATTTTGGTACCTTATGGTACTTCATGTGTCAGGAGGTATCAAAATTAACACTAAAAAATATGGTACATCCTCAAGTACCGTAAAATTTCTCTTTCAGTTATGATGCGTAGAAGAAGACGACGGCCTAGTTAATTTATCTCATCCTTTCTGCTCGAGTCTTTAATTTGTTACTGACGCATGCAAGTTGTGCAACTTATAAGCTAGGCGTGTCAGGTGAAGACGATGAGCGCTCCTTTGGATTGAAGGAATTTTAGAGGAATAATGTAGGATTCAAATTCCTATAGGAATTGATACTATTCACTCTTTTGGAATGGAGGATTGGTGTCTAGGAAAAATGAAGGAAAATTTTCTTTTCCTTAGAATTCATAGGAAAAATATAGGAATTCAAACATCCACTCCAATCTATTTTTTCCTTTCCTTTGCTAAGTCCAAAGCAAATCAATGCATAAAACTTCAAATGAGATAATATAAGTAGCTTTAATATGAATGTTTAGAAAAAATCATGTGATTAGTTAATTTCTATGTTCTAAACAACATATCTCTAATTTTTCCTGTTTTCAAATCCTCTATTTTCTACGTATATTCCTATCCTATTCCTATATTTTTCATACATTGAAAGCCATGAATTGGATGCAGCGTTTTCGCTCTGCTCTGCTCTGTCGTTCGTTCCTCCTAAATACTCGCAAATCCTTTTCCGAGATGATGAACTCGTGATGCCATCGCTTCGCTAACCTATTTGCACGCGCACGAAAGAGATCTGCACGGCGATTAGTTGGTCCAGTAAAAGTTACAGATATTTTCACGTCCATTTCGACGTACACACGCGACATGGACGTTAAGGTATACTTTAATTTCGTTCTTACATAAAAAAATTTTTGGTACCTCTCTCTTGTACCTATATAACTAAAAAAAGATAAAATTACTATTGTAAACCTTGTCGATTTCCACGAAGTGATTTTTGTTAAGAATGAGGATATAATATGTGTATACACAGGGTTGATTTTTTTTTTTAAGGACGAAGCTACAATTTAACCAAATCATATAGCTCAACAATACAATTTACATTGTATCATCGAAATATTCATAATTCTTAGTACAGTTTTAACTTTTAAGAGTGATTAAGGAGAGAAGTATATGATCGTGCTTAAACCCTAATTACCCTAGGGCTTGTCTCCGTCCAGATTTGCAGACGAGGAGAGCGATTTGTCTTCTTCGGATCGAACGGCTAGCTGAATTGCCAATCTGGAATGTCGTCCTGACGCACGCACGCCTGCTTGAGATTGGATTGATACGCGGTCGGATTTGTAGATATTTGGGTATGTATGTAAGGATGACGGCGATTACCTAACGAATTGCGTGATGTATGCACAGGATCGACCAGGAGGAACTGGATGCAGTGAGATGAAGTGATGAGCAATTCAGCATGCTAGCTGCTTGGTGCTTGCAAGTTTGTCCACTGGATTGGTTGATGATTTTGATCGGTAATATTCAGAGCACGGGTGGAAAACCAGCTCGCTTATTAATTGTTTGATTATGATGATTCGCGAAGGAGTGGACAATTGGATGGATCGGACATAGTCGTCGTCGTCGTCGTCGCTGAAAAAACGTGCATGAAAAATCGGAGCAAATGGATGGATCGGAAGTCCTCCCGCCTCCATCGTCATCGCCATGATGGAGAGAAAATTGCACGGCAACCACCGCGCGTGCACGGTGCACGTCCAGGTGCCGCGTCCCTGTTCCATCCACCTGCCGCCGTCGAGCACAAGTGTGACAGCTTTGTTCGTGCACTGCGCCGCTGCTCCGACACGACAGCGGCGACGACGACGACGTCGTCGTCGAAATCGATCGGCTCCACCGCGCGCGCGAGCGCTCGCTGGCCGGGCCCCCCGCTTCCACGTGACGAGCGCCCGTTCGACGAGAAGCAAAGCGGACGATGTACACTACCGAAGCTGCCGGCCGGCGCGCGCCGCTTTTGCTCCGTGCCGCTGCCTGCGCGTGGCGTCGCGCGAGGGTGGTGCGGTTACGGCGAACGCCGTGGCCCAACACGTGTCGCGGCAGGCAGCCTCGAACGCGATCTCGCGCGCGGTCACCACGTCGCGGGCGGGCGTGGCAGGTTGGCAGCGACGGGCGAACCCACGACCTCGTACTACGTAGTTTCGTTATAGCAATTATTATTACTTTGGCCGACTTCACGCGGCGCGGGCCTCGTCTCGCTCGTCGGCGCGGCTCGGCGGGCGGGCGGTGTCGTCGCTGCGTTGCTCCGTCCCCGTACGCACCGAGGCGGGACGGGACAGGTGACCGCTCGCTCGCTCGCGACGGCGACGGCGACGCCGCCGTCGGTTGGGTTCGATGAACCGGTGGCTGGCTGCGTTCCAGGTGCACGCGCGTGGGGACGTGGCGCGCTGGCACGGGCTGGGCGGAGACGTTACGTACGATGCGACCGGCTAGCCGCGCGCGAGCGTTGCTTCTCTAATCTCTGGGAAGAGTTGAATTATTTTGGTAGGTGCCCCTTCGTGCTTCGTCGATCTTGATCTTGGATCGGTGTCTCGTCAGCAAACGTGTCCTTCCGTTTGGCCGGTGAATCCAATAGCCACTCACAAGTCACAATCATCGGGAAAAAACCGAAAAAGTGATCGAACTGGTCAAGTTATGATTCATCGGTTCACTGGTCAGATTGTCGGATCGTCGGTTTTTTATTTATTAATATGATATATATTATATATTATTTTAATATAAAAATAATAAGAATTATGTACATTTAATTCCTCTCAAATAATTTTTTCTGGGTTTTTCTGGTTCGTTCGATTTTTCCTTGTTTTTTCGTTCAATTGCTTAAACGGTCTTTTAATAGTACCGAACTAGTTTAATGTCCGGTTTAATCATCGATTCGGTCTGATTTTTTCTACTATGCTCACAATAACCATTTTTGTGAGCATCCAACAAATCACTAATGTCTAGTTTGGTCAGTTGAGATCCATGTATGAGTCAGTTGAGATCGGTGTATAAGTCCGGATCCTAACTTGTTAAACTATACCTAATTAAAGTCATGTTTGTTTCAAATTCTAGAAGCTGCACCTACTTCTACAATTTGAAGTTCAAAACAAACAGTCTTGATTCTAAATCAAACATATAAGAATCAGTAGCTACGCGATACTCGTACCTCAGTGGGACGACTGCCCGCAATAGGCTACGGCGTCTTTCCCTCCACCTTTAAAAAAAGAATCGTAGCTACAAAATCTAAAAATGAACTATAACCAGAAGCGCATCAGCTAGATGTTTATGTACACTATTTTGCTACTCAAACTAGCTAGCTACCGAGAATACCTAGCCGTCGAAAGCTAAAATAAACAAGCTCCTTTGTGATGGTATGCATGTTTTTATTGCTGCTGCGTGTGAAAAACATGCTGAACTTGCCATCATCCAAAGCCTAAAATTCCCATTTCATTATGGCCCTATGGGGTTACTTGCAAAGGTGTAGTGGAAACAAGCATCTTGATTAATTTGTAGGCGCAGAAATAATGACACGAACAACATATGGTTTTGTCTGCTGAGAGGGTGATCTCAGGCTCACGCACGGCGATAATCGTTTCAACTTAAGTAGGAAGCAGATGGTGAGTTGTTCATCCAAGAGTCTGAATTACACGTCAGGACGTTTCTTTCACGCATCACGGCCTCTGTCCATTTTCCTCCGATTTTCTCCAACAAGTTTCAGGAATAAACTAATTAATCCTCTGCATCTGCATCAGGAGGAAGATAGCACGTATTACAATAATCTAGTCCGATGGACACACTTCATTTGCAAACGTGTAAGGCTTGTTCGGTTAGGAGAGAATTAAACGTGATTGAAAGAGATTAAGGGGGATTGGAGGAGATTGTATTATAAATTTCCTCCAATCTCTCTCGGTCCCCTTCCCCAAGGGGATTAACCGAACAGGCCCTAAGTGTGCATGTTTCGAGCTTTCAGCTTTTAACTTTACAACCAAAACATAGTTAAAAATATTAGATAATCAGGCATCGGTAAGATTAAATTCCAAATTAAATAAACAATGTCATCCTCAAGAACTGACATGGGCAGATCTAACATACTAGTTAACGGGAACAAATTAATCATGATTTTATAAAATATGATTAAAAACCAAGATGGATTGCAGCACATGTACCAAACGCTGGTAGACTAAGACACCACAACCGGTGCAAAGGGTAGTCGCCCGATCCAATCCGACTAGGTTAGATCCAACGATACAAAGCCCGCCTCGGCCGCCATAAAGCCCCGTCATCGCATGGTACGAAGTGTGTCCAGCACCAGCACGAAGCCCCGTTCTCGTACCGTCAGATCTGGACTAATCAAACAACTGCCTTATCTAGCTGAAGATCTTGGAAAAAACCAATCCAGTTCATCATGGACAGACAAGACAGCTCCCAACACCTGACACAGGCTGTATTAGTGTGTCCTCGTAATTGAATTCTCTGAGTATCTATCGACTCCTCTGTTTGCCCCATGATTCAGTGCAGAGGATGATTTGTTTGTGGGGTAGGTCAGACACGGTACGGAAATGCAGATGCAATGTCTCGTGGAGCAGAACATCAGAAGAATGAACAACAGTTTTCAGTCCCTTTCCTTCCTTCGTTCAGAGAAAGGATGGAAATATCCTGGAAGCAACCGAAGAACAAGCATCAGGTTCTCGCATGGAGCAACTAGGCGACACGCAGATATACTGCACGTGTACGCTGTACCAGTGTACTTGACAGTGGCAAATCTTTTTGCTGAAGCCCACCGGGAACGAGAAAGATCTCTGCAAGAATCAAATTCCATTGCCTTGCAACTAGGATTAGGCAGCAAAGTAGCAGTATTAGGGCCAGTTTGTTTAGCTATGAATTCTTATTATTGGGTATTTAGAGCATGTTTGTTTCGGCTTAGGATTACAACGTATATTGGACCAACTTGCTAGATTGTTATAATCTACTACACTCTAGCTTATAATAAGCTAACGGGTCTATACTGAAACAAACATGGTTTTAGCTGGTTGGTCTGATCTAGAGAAACAGATGTTTTCTCACTTTTGGATTTTAGTTTATTTTAAAATTATATAGTTTATTTTAATTTTAGATTGTATAAATAATTGTAACTGTCAAAAACTGAAACAAACAAGTACTTCTATGGTCTAATTAGCTAAGTAGCCTCCTAAACTCAGCTAGTAGTTTAGTGGATAGCCTGGACCATACAGTGACTGAGATTACTTATGAAATTGTGTCGATGTTGACACGAGGTCACCACGTGGCATCACCTGGTTGGACGAGGGCCCACCACCTGCGTCGTTAATAACTGGTAAGACACCTCGGTTAGTCTCCACCATGGCAACTTGGAGAGTATCATATGCACGCGAATGAAGCTGCAACTTAACCACCCAGAGTTGGGAGTCTCGTAGGACGTATATATATATGGGATGTTTACCCATAAAGCTACTTGGTTAACCCAAAAGGCGCTGCTGCCGACCCGATCAAATCCACGGCCGGCGACGTGCAAACCACCGGTAAAAAAATTAAGAACAATTTACCATGTTATTTAAATCATTCGCACCATTTGCGTGTAACTGTCGTGAGAGAGGGACCCTTTTATAACCTATAAAATTACCTCTACCAACTGTCGTCTATCCATTGAACAAATTCAGGGTAGATACTGTGCGCCACAGCCGATGAGATAGCTAAATTGGTTTTTTACCAGGTGTCTCAATTAAATATTTAGCCATTTTTTAATATATATGTTATGTATTACTCGTACTAAGATATATATTATATTATATTCAAAATATACATTATATTTAAAATATAAATATATTTAAATATATCATGATCGTATTAATATCCAAAATCTATAGTACTTTAAAAGATGGTAGTGGTGGTGAGTCTGCCACCACTACCATCCCTTGACAAGCGGGTCCCATGGTCAGTGCACTTTGACGCATCGTATACTGGACAGGAGGAGAAAAGGTGTGTTCTGCGTCATTTCCCATCGTTGCCCGGTTGCCCCTGCCGGTGAGTTGCTCCGGTCACCTCCACGCCGGCGCGCCACCCCGGTCGTCATCATCGCCGGCGCCCTGACACAGCCCACCAAAGTCCCACCGGCGCTCCGCCGAAGCTTTTTCCGGTGAACCACCACAGCCTCGCCAGCGCTCCGCCTCGTCCCTGCCATAGCACTATCGGGCGCCTGCTGCCCTGGCCGACGCACTGCAGCGGTGCTACTAGCCTCTAGGCGCAGCGCCTTGCTGCTAACGCTGCTCGCTGGAGAAGGAAAAGAAAGAGAAAGGCTGCTATCGGTGCTAGCAGGAGAGAAGGAAAGAAGAAAAGGAAAGAGAGAGGAGAAGAAAGAGAAAAGGTAGAAGGAAAATAAAAATAGAGGAGAGAGAGAAAGAAATAAGAAAAATAGAATTTAAAAACTTCTAAATTTTCTGTAGGATTTTAAAAATGGGATCTTTTTTAAAATATGATAAAAATATTTTAGAATTTCAAAATTTTCTAACTTTTCTATAGGATTTTAAATATAAGACCTCTTTTAAAATATGATACAAGTATTTTGGAATTTCAAAAACTTCTACATTTTTTAAATCGGATAAAACTATTTTACAAATTCAAAAATGCATTAATTTTTAAAATAGGATACAAGTATATACTATTGGATTTTTTGAATTTAACTCCTAAAAACAAAATTAATTAACTAAAAATATCTAACTTACTTAGAATAATGCTAATTTTTTCATGGGATAATATATATTGTATTTTGATTGTAAAAAAAGTTTAAGATTCAAACGAGGATTTACCGATGATTTCCTTTCAAACCCAACCCATTTCTTCTTTAAATCTTAATTCATCTCCAGATTTCTTAACATCCTATGTAAAAACTTTCTCGGTTTATTTTAACTTTATTTATAGCATCAACATATCATACACTAGCACTATGATAGATCTCGTATTTTTTAGACTTCGTTTGATTATTTTAGAATTAACAACCCATTAAGTTCCATGTTGCCAATCAAGTGTCGTAACCTAGATTTTTTTTAATTTATTTCCATTTAGTTAGTACGACCTACAAACAAACTAAAAAATATTAATATGATTTTCAACAAATTTTGATTCATTATTTCATGCACTTGCAATTTAAATTTGACATATTTCAATATAAATCCTAGAAATACACTTAATAAATTAAAAATAGTAAAATGGCCCAGCAAAAATACTAAATTTTTATATGAGATAATCTATGTTGCATTTTAATCGTAAAAAATATCAAGTTAAAATGAAGATTTAACTGTTAATTTGCTTTTAAACCCGACCCATTTTTTCTTTAAATTTTAATTTGTCCTTGGAAAATCTTATGTTTTTTAGCATCATACATGATAACTTTTTTGAAACTTTTTATATCTATGTATCATATCATATAACCCTGATAAGTCTTGTGTTTTTAGATATCATTTGATTTTATTAGAATTAAAAAACCCTTATACTCCACATTGCCCATCGAGTGTCACAAACTAGATTTTTAAAAATTTATTTCAATTTAGTGTATAAGAACTAAAAATATACTTAAAACATAAATTTGATTGTTCTATGAATTTTGATTCATTATTTCAAATTTCACATATTTCATTTTAAATCCTAGAAACACACTTAATAAATTAAAAAAAATCAAAGATACCTATAAAATAAAAATTTTTATATGGAATAATATATGTTTTGTATTTTGAGTGTATAAAATTTTTTAATGTCAAACCAAGATGCACATATCACATAAGTTATCTTGAGTTTGCCAAGTTATTTATAAGCATTGATTTACTTCAAGAAAATGAGAAAGGAAAAATAAAAGAATAAAAATTCTTAAAACTACAAGAATTTTTAATGGTACTGAAAGTCGTTTATGTAAAGTCTATAGCGTACAATCTATATTTCCATTTTACTTAATATCATGGCTTTATAATCAATTCATTATTTTATAAGTAAAATAATAATACATTTCTATGCATCAAAAAATTATACTATCATAATGAAATCATCCAAAAAGGAATAACCAAATTCTAAACTGGTGTTGGTTTATTATGGGGTTAAAATTTTATATTTTCTGTAGGGTTTTAAAAAGAAATAGGGTATTTTAATAGATTTTGGAATTAAAAAACTCTAAATTTGGAGAATTTTTATTATGTACTAGACAATTTCTTCCGATAAATATATGTAATTATATTCGTATCTATTTCGTATTTGTTTCCAATAATATTTGTTTTTATATCCGAATTTAGAAAAATATGATATCACTAATATCCGTTCATATTTAATCTATTTTCATAACATAACAATTTGATAAGTATTAAATATAGCATATACACCATTCGTCTATTATAACAATTTTAGATGCATTTATGCAATAAAGTTGTAAATAAATTATGATAATATTGTTTTATCATGTTTTAAATTATTTATATTATTTACATGATGTTCCTTTAATATTGTAATTTTCCCGTTGCAACGCACGGGTACTCAACTAGTCCAAACCAAAATATACTTTGTGTCCCAGGCTTCCCCTGTTTGCGGCGGCCACATCACCCCTGGTTTTGCTTGCCGCTGCTGCGGCGTCGCTAGCTCCAGCGCCAGCCAGCCGCAAATCCGCCCGTGCGGCACAGCCATGGCCCAACGCTTATAAAAAGGACCTGCCGCTCCAGGTTTCCCTCAAGGCTCTCCTCCTCCTCCTCCTTCCTCTCCGTCCTCATAGATCCACACTTAGCTTTGAGCTGCTCTGCTTTCAGTTTCAGGCGAGCTGCTCCTCATCGATCCTAGCCACATTTCGAGAGAGAGATCGGGCTCGGGTTTTCTTGGCTCTTTGCCATGCCTGCGCAATCTTGGAGGTCTTTCTTGTGCTGCGCCGGCGGCGTGGCTGGTGATGACGACGACTCCGCGCGGAGGGGGGGCAGCTCGAGGTCGTCGTCTAGGATGTCGTTCACGAGACTGAGCTCGTCGGGGACGCTGTCGCCGGAGGACCTGTCGGTGACGCTGTCCGGCTCGAACCTGTACGCCTTCACCTACGCCGAGCTCCGCGGCGCGACGGGCAACTTCTGCCGCGCAAACTACCTCGGCAGCGGCGGGTTCGGCCCCGTCTACTTGGGCGCCGTCGACGACAACCTCCGCCCCGGCCTCGCCGCGCAGCAGGTCGCTGTCAAGTACCTCGACCTGGACTGCGGCACGCAGGGCCACCAGGAGTGGCTGGTGAGTGCGAAACAGAGCGTTCTTGGCAATGCACCAGCTCGATCGATCGGCTGATTCGCGTGATTAATTGGGATGATTCATCCGCTAACCGATTGCTGATTTGGGCTGTTCCTGTAGGCCGAGGTGTTCTTCCTTGGTCAGCTGAGGCACAAGAACCTGGTGAAATTGGTCGGCTACTGCTACGAGGACGAGCACCGGATGCTGGTGTACGAGTACATGAACGGCGGCAGCTTGGAGAACCACCTCTTCAAAAGTGAGTCCTTTTCTTCCACAAACATCATTTCAAATTGAAATTGGACGACCTGAGAGTAAATTTGGTAGTTTTTAAACCAAATCGTTAAACAAGGAGAACGAGATTCTTCATCTTTTATAACATATAAAAAAGGAGGGGTACGCAATTTGGAAATTTGAGCACGTACGGGTGCGATATGGTCTCCCATGAACAGTGAGCTGTTCCTGTACCATGCCTTTCTTTTTCCATAGTCAAGGTGCTAGATGAGCAGTTATGTGCCTTCCAGAAAAACAATATTATGCAAAAAAAAGAATCCAGTTTTTATTAGTTGGATGTATAAACTGGTCACATTTTGCCATAAAGAAATTATCCTACCACCTTGTTGATGCTTGAAATTGTTGGTCAATGTGGAGGAGGAAACTGACCTGAAACATCCTACTTTGCGCAGGTTCCGTCAAACCTCTTCCATGGATGACCAGGATGAAGATCGCCCTCGGCGCAGCGAAAGGCCTCTCCTTCCTCCATGACGCTGACCCTCCGGTGATCTACCGCGACTTCAAGGCGTCCAACATCCTGCTCGACATGGTAAGCCACACCGCATTTCAGAACTCAGAGCTCAGGCTTCTGATTAAGATGTCCTTAGCATTTCCAGTTCAAACGCCACAGTGACAGTGCCAAGAAATGACACGGTTTCTGAAATGTCGCTCTCATTTGGGAACAGTAGTTCAGTTACCAACAAATCGGGTCAGACCGCCCCCGTCATTTCCGAATGACCGCGAAGTTACCTTCATGCCGCCACAAACAACTTTAGCCGAAGACGACTTGTTTCTGGATCGTGATTTTAAACTTTTTGACCACTTGAATCATCCCAGTGACCCTGCAAAAATATCCAGCTGCGCCGCACGTTTCTGAACTTTGCTGGTAGTGGCCCAGTTCGTTTTGAGCCGCAGCCTTGACCTGGCTGATGGAAACTTTGGAAGATTCTTGGATGCGTGCCAAACTTCAGAAATCCCAGCTGCATCATCCACCATTCCACCTTACCAAAAAATATCTACCGGCCCGTCGTTATCCAGCTCGCCCGAGTAGCTCACAGATTAGCAATGCAAGACCGGTTGAGCAAATGCACATCTTTCTTTCTGTCCCACTTCAGTTCACATATCTAAATATCTCAACTTGTGTGTGCTTACAGGATTACAATATCAAGCTGTCCGACTTTGGGCTGGCCAAGGATGGGCCTCAGGGCGACGCCACGCATGTGACGACGCGTGTCATGGGGACTCATGGATACGCAGCCCCTGAGTACATCATGACAGGACATCTGACAGCCAAGAGCGATGTTTATAGCTTCGGTGTCGTGCTCCTGGAGCTCCTTGCAGGGAGGAAGTCGGTGGATCGGTCTCGGCGCCCAAGGGAGCAGAGCCTAGTGGATTGGGCTAGACCATACCTCAAGCGGGCTGACAGATTGTACAAGGTCATGGACCCGGCCCTCGAGTGCCAATACTCGTGCAAGGGCGCTGAGGTGGCAGCATTGGTGGCATACAAGTGTCTGAGCGAGAACCCAAAGTCCAGGCCGACAATGAGGGAGGTTGTCAAGGCCCTTGAGCCGGTGCTCGGCATGGACGACTTCTTCCCGGTTGGCCCATTCGTCTTCACGGTCATCGTAGAGGAGAACAAGGTGGTGGACATGAAGGTCGACATGAAGGTGGAAGTGGAGGTGGAGGAGAAGACGCACGCCCACCAAAACCACCAGGACAGGCACCGGCAGAAGTACCCTGACTCGGCGATCCACGCCGGCATTGTTCTTCATGACCGAGACGGGGTCATCGGCGGTGCCTACACCGGTGCGCTGCGGCGGCACCGGAGGACGGCGAGCTACAACCAGGAGAGGGGAGCCTAGGAGAGCATTGGAGGGAAGCAAGTAGGAGAAAGGTTGTGTGTGTACATACTGTAGAGGGCGTGGCAAAATGCCACATTGGATTGGCCTAGTTTTTGTATTGCCTTTTTCTTAGCTCTCTTCTTGATGGTGATAGTGGGTGGATGTAAGATAATACAGGAGTGCAAAAAACAGTGTGATTAAAAAGTTTAAGGCTTGGATTTGCAAGGAATGTAGGATGCTGTAGACAATCAAATTAATTGTCTAGTTAAAATGGGTGCGCCCTTATGCTTCTTCCATTTTGCAAGTGAAACTAGGATCCCTAAATATCGACATATATAAAGAAAGTAAAAGATGTAAACATGTGATGGAATTGACAACGCCACCAGTTATTTTATTTGATGAAGACACTTGCACAAGTTGATGTTGATGAATCGGTGGATGATGGATGGCCTCACACTTTCATGATCCCCATTGTTGGGTAAGCTAGGCTGGGCAGACACATCAGCCATTAATTCTAGTATTCTACTATTACTGCAACGTTTATCTGAAGAATTCACTGGTTATTTATGAACTATGAACAATTGAATACGGAAACGTACAACCAGTTCAGTCTAAACTGATCGATGTCTTCGAATGATCTACAGATCGATCCATCGCTTGCAGTCTACCGGATGTAATGCATACTGATAGACATCAGCAGCAACAACGAAATAAACAAACAAATATTTACTAGCACCAGATTTTCGTGAGTCCAATCTGGAATCTGGAGAGTGCAGAGACAAACAGCCAGAAAAACTCCTGTTTAAACAAAAACAGAAGAAAAAGAGAAGAGAATTCCGCATACTCGTTGAGCCGTGCGTCCAGGAAGGGGATGGGGAGACGAGCGGCAGTGATCCGCCGCCTAGGGCGCTCGCAGCGATGTGCGATCCCCAGCGAATCTCCTTCGCCATCGCCGTCGCCGTCGCCGTCGCGTAGGGAGGAGGAGAGGAAATCCGCCGCATTTTAACGGGGAATTCCGGACGGGGAAAAGTATCGGGGCGCACGATACGGGCCGAGATGTCTGGGCCTCCAAGAGAGGAGTAGCCCATGTAACAGTTTAGGCCCAGTAAGAGCGGCCCAGATTAGATCATAACTTGAACTGATTTGGGAGTGAAAATTATTTGAATATTTATAAACGATATTAAATGTATCATAACCACGATGACATATCGTCTCGTCCCATATCGAAGGATCGTCATGAAATTTTTTTCGAATCCATTCCGTCCAATATATTGAAAAAATATTCTATCGGTCATCCGCATTTGCTCATCTCATCATCAACGTAATCATCCACGTGCTGAGACAGCATGGATTTCGACACCGTGGGCATCGCCACCCTTCTCTACATTTTCTGCAAGACCAAAAATGTACAGAAGTTCGAGCAGCCACTGCAGGAGCAGCTGAAGCATCGAGGAGACGAGCAGGAGCAGCTGTCGGCACAGCGGCAGCACTGTTCATCACAGCAGCCGCGACTAGGCTTGCAGCCCTAGCAATTGCTAGAACACAAGCCACATTCTGGTTTGCGTTGACCACACGGGGCAAGGCCACACAGGCTGCAGCTCTTTCAGCTACAGCTTGGAAGGCTGCAACCCTTGCAACTGTTTGGACTGAAGCACGAAAGGATCTCGAAGCAGCTACACAGAGATTTGAAACATGCATGAAGAGATGTCGAAACAGCTACAGCTTAGTTTGCAGCACGATGTACCATAGCATGAGCTGCAGCTTGGACAGCTGCACGAGCAGTTCAGTTTGCAGCACGAAGGGTTCTTCGAGGAATTGAACTACAGTTTTGACTACAGCATGACCCGGAATAGCACGAACGGCAGTTTGGTTTACAGCATGACTCATCCATCACCTCAGCATGAGGGCAGCTCCAGCGCTAAGCTTACAGCGGTGTTCGGAGAAAAAAACATTTTTTTAGTATGATGATTAACGTTAGGAGGTGTTGTTTGTTGTAGAGTCGGCTCTTAATGTTCTAGTCTAATATAGTTGCAGCAATATGTTAATGCATAGTAGCCTCATCAACATCTTATATTACGAGGAGAGTTTTACGGTGTCCTAAATTTTATGAACCGTTCAATCTATATGATCTAACAACTTAGATTTAAAATCGGCAAACTATGGCCTTGTTTGGAGGAGCTTCTCTAGCTAAATACTTCTATTATTATCTAGAAGCTAGCTCTTCCAAACGATACCTCGAGTAGTTCAGATTTTCAAAATCTGCAGAAGCAGTTAGTCTCTTCAAGCTTAGTAGCTAAAAAGTTGGCCAAATCCAATTTCTTCGAATTCTGCAGATTTTTATTTACTCGTACCATGTCATTGAATAAAACTCACTCACTCAATAATCAACTACATCAACCGGTGAGTTAGATACATAGACTAACTAGGTCATATATATATATATATATATATATAACCTTTCTTTAATACATATGAACCTACACACGTGCATCAATTAATTTTTTCTAAATATATGTAGAAAAAATCAAAGAAATAATCAATAAACTTGCCATCCGAGTGACCGTGCACGCAGATTACCGTAGTCAAGGCAATCTATACATGATTAACTTATTTTACTTTTTAATTGATTATTTTAACCGTATTTAATCAACGCATAAAATTAATTTAAACTATTATCTTCCCATTGGTAATGCGGCCACCGTAAATGAACTCTACTATGAATTTTGTTTACATAATAATTAGGTGTATCAACGTAACAATAAATTTAAAAATAATTAGGAAAAATATTAAGCTAGAATTAACACAACAACTTTTGCGTTTGTCCGTCCGTGCTAGCAAACCTCTTGAACATTTGTAATATCACATCTGCATCACCGGTATATATAATTATTCAATGGAATATGTGAATAAGAACCAGATAAAATAGGTCTTGGGAGTTTCCTGTGTCTGAAGTGATGTGATATTATTAAAAAATTTCACAATTATAATACATTTTTTTTATAAAAAATTAAATATGGGATGCAGATTTCTTAATTTATAAAAATAACATTCTATTGGGCTATGACATGCTGATCTAGTCCTATCAGCATAAATCGGTAGGTTCAGATTTTTAATAGACTGATTAGTTCTAAATTGACGGATGGTCTATCAATCAGTCTGTAATCTAGACCGATCAAACTTATATCAATACTAGTCAGATGTCTGTGCTTTGTAACAGAGAGAACTTTATTTTTCAACCGGCTATTTGCGTAAAATTCATGTTTTTGCATGATTTTTCAAAAATCTAAAAGTTTTTATACAAAATTCGTACGTCCGTGTAAAATAAAGAAATTAATTAAAAAACTAAAATGTAAAAGTATTTTTTTCATTTTTCTTCTTTTTTATTTTTCTTCTTTTTTATTTTTATTTTTTTTTCTTTTTCTTTGTTCTCATGCTTGTGGTTCCGTTGCAACAGAACGTGCACATGCGGTGGTTCCGTTGCAACAGAACGTGCGCACGGGCCGGGGTGCTCTGGGCGGACTGCGTGAACCGGTTTTCACTGGGAGTTTTGGCCGGTTTTTTATGGGAAGTAGGAAAGTATGCACGGGTTGCGGACGGAGGAATAGATAGTAAAGGTATCAAGCATCGATAGAAGCATGTTACCGGTTAATCTAAGTTGATCGGCCTAAATCAGGCTACAATATACTGATTTAGGGGCGATTCCCTAGATAAATATACCAATTATCAACATAATACTATTTTTACAAATTCTGAAATCGACACGACAGATTGAAAATTTTGAAAAAAAATATATTATTTTTTTTAAAAAAAAACTCCGTGTCGTGTCCTGGCGGAACGTCACCTCGGGCTGGCTTGCTAAAACCCGGCCCGAGCGAGAGAGACGCTTGCGGTGTGGGCGGCGGGGCCCACGAGAGGACGCCGTCACTAGGATGGGCCCGGCCGACGTGGACGGGAGCGTGCCAAATCGAAAGGGGCCCGTCTCGAGAGAAAACCCATGGCTCGCGGGCTTGTGAAGGTCAGGCTCGTTCTCACGCAAACATGTACGGCGCGGTCATGGGCCACGACTTTTTAAAAAGAAAGAATATTATATATTTTTAATATAATATATGTGTCTAATTATATGTTAGTACCGGTATGGGAGTATGTGCGGCACAGATGTACGCATTAATCTCATCTTATACTAAGGAGGGTGCGTTTGGTAGAGCTCGAACTCTATCCTCTGGAGTTGAAGCTAAGCAAAATATTTTTCTTGAGGTGTGGATCCTACCGAAAACACTTTAAAAAAACATTAGAGTGGTGAAGTAAGGTCTAGCTAGTTTCAGTCAAGATCTAGAGCTCCACCAAATAGATCCTAAAAGCTAAACCTTCAATGCTAGTTGGCCATGTTATACATATGCAGTATGTTTTTCACTTCTTTTGGTAAGTTGTTTTTTCGTTAAATTGTGTGGTTGTTTTTCACTTCAGTTGGCTAACACACATGTGTTTTATTTTTTTTCCAAATACTTTCCTTTCAAACTATCAAGTTTATTTACTATCCAAAAACTTCGCAGATTTTCCCGTATTACTGTTTGTATTTTCCTATATTCAGACTCCTATTTTTGTTGTGTTAAATCTGAATCCACCATGGCCTAACAGTATAATTTCCCCCCTTTTCTCCTATTAAATGTTAATTCACTACAACAAAACACTCCTGCAGAGACATCTAATTTATCAAATGGAGAAACATCATTTAAACGTTGTTAGAAACATAAAAATTATGTCTTTATAAATAAAACATATATAGTGTCTTAATTAAATCTATATATGTTTTGCGTTGTTGGAGATCAAACTCACAACCTAAGTTTTATTGGAAATGAGTTTATCCACTAGGCTACAAAGTTTTCACGATAATTTTTATAGTCTAACCAATATAAACCACAGCAGGGTGCATCGATAGGTATTGATCCCACCAACTTCTAATTTAAATATTCATTTTTTCTGTCTAAAAAATTATAATAGTATTTTTATGAAACAATAACAATGATTTCTATTTTTAAAAGCAATCTAAATTATTTAAATATTATTTGATAATAACGAATGATTTACATATTTTTTTCATTCAAATAATTAATATTATTTGGATGACAATGACATGCATATAATAAGAAGACATTTTAAAACTCATCTTCACATATGAGACATCCTATAAAATGTCTCAAACAACGTCTTTAACCTATAAAGCGTCTCAAACACGTTTTCAACCTACAAAACATCTCAAATATATAACATCTTCAATATATAAAACGTCTCAAATACCGTCACTATTTAAATTATAACACTAGAAAGATGAACGACTTTTGAAACATCTCAAGCCAAACTTCTTAGGATGCTTTTGTTGTAACGATTGTTAGACATCAGCAGCTAATACCTCGGGCTAAGTTGTTTCACATTAAATTAAGATGCACAAACATCACATGCATGCATGCTATACACATGTCATGTTTGTTTAAGCTTAAAATTATAACGATTTAGCTCGTTTTCATAAATTGTAATAAATATATCGGATTATTGTGCCAATTTAGTATTATAATAATTCATTAAGTTAGTCTAATCTATTTTTTATAAACTAAATTATTATAATTTTAAGTTGGAACATATTTTTTATAAACTAAATTGTTATAATTTTAAGTCGAAACAAACGAGACCGTTAGGCTATTGACAATGGTGGTTTCATGGGGTGTTTCATGATATTAATTACCACGTCACATCAGATTTTTTGCTGACATGTCGTTCAATTAATGAGAAAAGAGAAGGAAGTAGTGTCATCACCATGACATGGTGCTAACCCGTTTTCAAGACGGATAGAATGAAATGAAACACCAACTGAGAACCAAACCGTTTCATCATAGAGATGGTATTTCATGAGAGCTAGTTGCATTTAATTACACTGGTTAGCCTAGGAAATAGTGAAATGAAACTCTCACTGAGAGAGGGTATTTCATTCAGTTGTAACCCACCACTGTAAATAGCCTTATCACTTCATTAGGAAGTCTACGTGATACCTAACATATAATTAACACTGTGCATTTGAAGGAAGCTAGCGTGCATGCGATGATCAGTAGCCACTAATACCATGGATTTGGGACCGCGAGCTGTGACTGTGAACAATTGTTGCACGTTTTCAATGTTTTGTCAACATTAATATATTGCCCCTTTTTAACAGTGTATATAGTACAAGTCCCTTCTAGCATCATCGAGATTGAATCTAATATGCTTTTTTAATAGGAATTCGAAGATTTAGAATCCACATCTCACTAAATTAGGTCGATGACTTATCGATAAATTCTCAATTTTTATTATATAATCAAAATGTTCTCTGATATTACGGGGAACGGTTTTTAGAGGAACTGTTTGTGAAGTTGCACGCTCGGATGTGAGAGCAAGAATGTTGCACCTCTCTATGGCCCTCTTGGAAACATGCAAAGTCCATTTGCGGGTGTGTTTCGTTCAGCCGTGGATTCCTAAATTTCTACTATCAGCTGTGGAAAAATTGTTGTGAGCTGACAACTGTCAGAAAACTGAAAGTTGTTTGGTTGAAACAATGTCAGTTGTGGATTTATATGTTTGGTTTTTAATTAATAATACATTATTTAGGATATTTTTTATATTAGGTGAAGCGGAGATCCGAATAAACTTAATCACTTGTTTTATATTTCCACTTCACCTAATATAAAATTTGTTTTACATTAGGTGCAGTTATCGTTTTCTAAAAAAAGTCGCTGCCTAAAATCAATCTTCCTAACAAGCATGCCGCATGTGGCAAGTTCATTCGTAGCTCCTTATTAATCACTTCGCTTCCTAACAAGCATTGCCGATCCCGGCACTGTCCTGTTTATTAGCAGGTAATTAACTGTACACTCGTGAAACTTCTCATGTCCCCACTTGGACTTAACTAGACAATCATGCATTGCTAATATAACTTAAAATGATTAACTCGTGCAAACACTGTAGATCGTTGCGAGGATTATTTGACATCGTTCGATCCGAATCATTCAAAGTAGATCTAACAGCGTAAAGATTATTTATAGTCTGTTTGGTTGTACCCGTACGGTACGAAACTATTTAGGATGAATCGGTTTAGATTCTCGGAATATTTTCTTACGACACTGTCCAGTTTTTTGTTAACTATATTAATTGTTTATAATTAGTTAAGATTAGTGGTTATTAAATATTTTTAGTAAAAATAATTATAATTAGATGTTATTAATTATAACTAATCATTAACATGTATCATCTCGTACATCCAACCAAACAATCTACTTGTACGATCCTATCGATTACATTCGGCTAAGCAAACACTGCCTTAGTGTTTGCACGGTTAAGTTTGGATTGAACCATCCTATATTAGCAACCGTTTGCATTGCCATTTTCTTCAAGTGTGGCATGTTAGAGGTTACAAAGCGATGGAGCTGCCACCATGGTCTTCTTCGTTTCCGGCCATTGCGCTCGCCGTCGTAGTCTTCCTCGTCGTGACTGTTCTCCACCGCGGGCACAGAGCGTCGTACAAGCTTCCGCCAGGGCCTAAGCCATGGCCAATCATCGGCAACCTCAACCTCATCGGTGCGCTGCCACACCGCTCCATCCATGAGCTCTCCAAGAGGTACGGCCCGCTCATGCAGCTCCGGTTCGGGTCGTTCCCCGTCGTCGTTGGCTCGTCGGTGGAGATGGCCAGGTTCTTTCTCAAAACCCACGACGATGTGTTCGCCGACCGGCCGAGAACCGCCGCCGGCAAGCACACCACGTACAATTACTCCGACATCCTCTGGTCCCCCTACAACGCGTACTGGCGGCAGGCGCGGAGGATGTGCTTCACCGAGCTCTTCAGCGCGAGGCGGCTCGAGTCGTACAAGCACATCCGCGCCGAGGAGGTCCGTGCGCTGCTGCGCAAGCTACACGAGGCGTCCGGGCGCGCCGTGCAGCTCAGGGACTACCTGTCCATGGCGACGCTCGGCGTGATCTCACGCATGGTGCTAGGCAAGAAGTACGTGGAGAAGGGAGCTGCTGCCGCCGGCGAGGAGGGGAGCTCATCAGTGCTAGAGCCGGAGGAGTTCAAGTCGATCATGGACGAGTTGTTTCTACTAAACGGCGTGCTCAACATCGGCGACTTCATCCCATGGCTTGACTGTCTCGACCTGCAGGGGTACATCAGAAGGATGAAGATGCTGAGAAGGAAACTGGATAGGTTCCTCGAGCACGTCGTCGACGAGCATGACAAGCAGCGACGGCTTGATGGGGATAGGTTCGTAGCAACGGACATGGTGGGTGTGCTGTTGCAGCTCGCCGATGACCCTGGCCTCGAGGTTCACCTCCGACGGGACAACATCAAGGCACTGACTCAGGTCAATCTCTATTTATATCGTGTCCACGCGTGGTAATGAAAAAACAACATTTAAACATTGTCATGTATCATGTGCACAAAGCTTCCTGTGTACAAATGGACAGGCCCATGGTAGCGCTACATGCAAAATCCAGAGATCTTCCGTTTTTGAAAAAAAATGCCTAGCACTTCCGCTTCTCCGCGTCAGTTTGCAAAAAAAACCCATTAATTAGAGTCATTGGATTTTAGATGTAGAGCTACGATGAAGCTTGTGCATTTGTGCATGAAGCGAACTTTGTACACATGATACAGAGCCTTAAAATAGATATGAATGAAGTTAAAGTTAAAGAATTTTAGTTTGTTGTGAAAAGTAGCGACGATAACAGACTCACCACCATTATTTTATTTAAATGTGTAAACAGAAATTCTAAGAACACAATCAAAGTTAATTATTATAGATGTGTAGTGGAGATTACAGTTTTTAAGAAAGTAACCGGAGGTGCCATAATTTTGAGTTAATTTTGTTAGCTAAAATTAGAGTTATTTTGTAGTCCTCTATAAGGTAAAAGGAGGTATCAAAATTTTCAATTGTATTATTTTTCAGTACCACAGTTGCCATGAAGTACTAAAATTAACATTAGAAATTTTGATACATCTACTTCTTGAGTCTCTTGAATAGATGTAAAATTTCTTTTAAAATTATCACTAAAAAATATGATATCTTCCATTTCAAGAACTATAAAATCACTAACATTAAAATTGATTGAAATTATCTCATGAAGGATTGAAGGCACATGTTCATGCCTGTTAGTATAAACTAAGGGTCATTTCAATTCATGGTAGGATCTGGTTTCCGGGGGCACCGATTCGTCGTCCGTCAGTGTGGAGTGGGCAATCTCGGAGCTCCTGAAGAATCCCAGGACACTTGCCAAGGCCACGGAGGAGCTAGACCGCGTCGTCGGCGGCGATCGCTTGGTCACGGAGGCGGACATGCCCTGCCTCCCCTACATCGAGGCCGTCATGAAGGAGACGATGCGCATGCACCCCGTCGCGCCCATGCTGGCGCCCCACGTAGCCAGGGAAGACGCCTTCTCCGTGCCGGGCGGCTACGACATCCCCGCCGGCACGCGCGTTCTCGTCAACATGTGGACAATCGGCCGCGACCCGGCGCTGTGGGACTCGCCGGAGGAGTTCATGCCGGAGAGGTTCGTCGGCAGCAAGATCGACGTGAGGGGGCATGACTTCGAGCTGCTGCCGTTCGGTTCCGGCCGACGGATGTGCCCCGGCTACAGCCTCGGCCTCAAGGTCATCCAGCTGAGCCTCGCCAACCTGCTGCACGGCTTCTCGTGGTCACTCCCGGACGGCATGCCGGCCGGCGAGCTGAACATGGAGGAGGTCTTCGGCTTGACCATGCCGCGGAAGATTCCGCTCCAGGCCATTGTCAGGCCCAAGCTGTCCGCCCACCTCTATACCGTGGCCTGATATGCATGCATCTACATGGGCTCACCGGTGGGTCGCACCACTGTTGATAGCACGTCGTTATTGGTATTTTCCATGCTTTCTACGTGTACTGCGTGGAAGAAATTATATGGCACTAAACTTTAAAAACCTCGTATTTTTATCTAGTTTCTCCATGCTTAGTTTACGTTTATGTAGTATAAATTATTTTCATATTTCTCGTCTATGCACTTTTAATGCCAGAGTTCTAATAAAATCCGGTACCAATTTGTTTACATTCATTTATGGTTTTTTTCTAATATTTGTGTTTATTTTGATGGGATGATATATATATTTTATAGTATAGGATACCATATATTTCTTCCCGTATTTTGGAGGGTTTAGGGTGTGTTTGGTTGAGCTATAAATTCTGAAAAAGCTGCTGTGAGCTATGAGCCGTGAAAAAACTGTGAGCTGTGAGTTGTAGAAAAGCTGAGAAACTATTTTGTTGGAATAAATTGTGGATTTATATTTTGGTAGTTCATAATGTTTAGTTATATTATTAATGTGTAATTTTACATGTAAATCATTCTAAACATGAAATTTTGTAATGTTTATAGTATAATTATATGTTTTTAAATTACACTAGAATTATATATTTTACTAAAATTCTAATTTTTTAAATTTTACATAAACTGATATATTTTAATAGCATGGTCGGTACTATTAATTCAAAGTTGGATTGAGAATCTGTGAAATATGGGTTATACTAGCTTTCAAATTTGTATTACAAGAATCTACGGATTCTAAAAAAGTTGGATTTGGTTCAGATTCCAGCTCTCGAGCCAGGAAGCTGGTTTAAAAAACTGAACCAAACAGACCCTTAATTTGCTAATTTATTGTGGGACTTAAAAGAGCGTATCAAGAGAAGCTTTAAAAAGCTCTATTTTCTAAATTTTGAAAATTACAATTAAAAAATCAGCATATAATCTAAATTGTCCTCAAAATAAAACATTCCTAAAATTAATACATTCGCCATCTACTTGCAGGAGCATACTGATAGACTTCAATTTAGGAACACTGCTGGAGACAAACAAATTTACATAAAAAAACTCAAATATTATATAGAAAGACAATTTTTTAAAGGGGATTTTGTTTAAATGATCAATTTTTTCTTTTTTAAATTACTCTCGGAGATGCTCTGATAGCCGTGCACGCCGAGGTGGATTAGCAACTAGTACTGGAACTCACTACAAAGAAATTCCTCGTTGCCAAAGCACGAATTAAGCTGATAGATCATATAGATATCACGGATCGATAACAATATAGCATACGATTAAATCATTACTCATTGCAATGCAAACACCCGTACGTCTTTGCCTTCCCGACGTAAACCAAGCCAGAATTCTTCCAGCCTCCTAGCTGATCGCACACTCACATCGCCGCCGACGTACGGTCGTCGACCTGCCGCCGGAATGGTCGACAGTGCAGAGTGCTGATCGGTGTCATGCATGTCACACCCCCCACGTGTACGATATCGGACTGCGCACGTCGTGCTTGCCGTTGCTCCAAGTCAGCCACCCGAACGCGGCGGCGTCCATCGGGCCACCGGGCGTCGCCGACTTGAACGTGACGGTGTACCTCAGCTTGTCGCCGGCCTTCTTGAACGAGAGCCTCGGTGGCTTAACGGCCACGGCTATGCCGCTCGGGCCGGTGACCCTCGCGGTGTACACCGACCGGGCGTCGCCGACGTTGGTCAGCTCGCGCCGGTACTTGACCACGGTGCTGCGCGACGACGACGAAGACCTCCTCCGGCCGAACACGACGGAGAACGACGGGTAGTTAAGGTCCCCGGGGCTCGACAGCTTGCGCTGGCACGTCACGTTGGGCTCCGCCGCCGTGATGGCCTGGACCTGCTGCGGCGGGGTGCCGACGGAGCAGAGGAAGGCGACGTAGTCGTCGACGGACGTGTCGTAGACGAGGCCCGGAGAGAGCGCCTTAACAGGGTTCACATGGCCGGCGCCGAAGGACCACGGCGTCGACGTGGTGTTGTCGGCGGCGTCAAGGATCGGGGAGCCGGTGTTGTCGACGGTGTAGGCGGTGGTCATGAGCGCGGACTTGATGGCGCTCGGGCTCCAGTCCGGATGCGCCGCCTTGACGAAGGCGGCCAGTCCGCTGATGTGCGGGCATGACATGGATGTTCCTGCATCACCATTGCAACCAAACAAAAAGAGATAAAATTTTCCTATCCAAAAACATGTCGGAATAACGTGCAACTGAGGGCGCGCCGCCGACTGTCGAACACATATCATGGCAATTGGGTGCACGCGAGCTGCACTTGAAAACTAATAGCAACATCATGACCAAAAGGGCAAGCTGCTACACAAAGGCGATCATAACGGTAGCACACGTCAAAACAGCTACTAATAGATGGTGTCGATCTATTCTTGAGCACGCCGGCCGTAAAGTACGTGTCGAACTTTCGGTGCAACGCACTAGTTGAGCAATACGGATATACAGTCACTCAGTCAGTCAGTGCTACAGTTACAGAGGAAGCGAAGCGTGCACTGACCTGACAAGATGTTGAAGGGGGGCCGCCGCTCGTCGACGGCGAGCCCGGTCGGTCCGACGGACCCCGTCCAACCGGCGAGGATGTTAACCCCTGGCCCGATCACGTCTGGCTTGAGGAGCTGCTCCACCTGCCTGTTCGGCCCACGCGAGCTGAACGCGGCCACCACCGGCGCCGGATGCACGTCGAGCGCCGTGCCGGCGAAGGATAGTGCTACTTCCGCGTCGGGGTTTGACTCCACGTAACTCCTTATGGCGTCGCCGCTCTTGGCGCCGACGGCCACCGCGGGGAGCAGGTGGCTGTCGGCCACGACCTCCTCGCCGCTATGCGCGGTGTTGGCGAGGACCATCCCGACGCCGCCGGCCTGCTTCACCACCAGTCCCTTCTCCACCCTCGAGTTGCCACCACGGTCGCACAGGACCACCTTGCCCTTCACCGCCGTCGCGTCCAGAGTGCCCGACATGCAGAGCTTGCTCGCGTTGCTGCCCGCGCGGATGCCTTTGTTGTACACAAGAGGGAACTTGTCGTCGCCGAGCCCGTCGCCGGAGTAGAGCGACATGCCGGCGTGGGTCTCGCCGTTCCCGAGCTTGGCGTATGACGGGAAGTTCCTATCGAGCGTGCCCGCGCCGACGGTGATCATCCATGGGGCTGTGTTCACCAACGATGACGGCGCCGGTCCGCTGTTCCCAGCGGAGCACGACACGACGATGCCGCGGCGGGTGGCCGCGAGCGCGCCGACGGCGATGGGGTCGCGCGAGAGAGGGAACGCGCCGCCGCCAAGAGACAGGGAGAGTACGTCGACGCCGTCATCGATGGCCTTGTCCATGCCGGCGAGTATGTCGGAGCTGAAGCAACCCTGCCTCCAGCACACCTTGTACGCCGCGACACGAGCCCCGGGAGCCATTCCCCGCGCCGTGCCTTGCGCGTAGCCAAGGAGGCCTGCATCTGCCACAACGGCCCCGGCCGCCGTCGAAGCCGTGTGCGTGCCGTGACCGTCGTGGTCCCTCGGAGAGGAAATCTCGAGGCTGACGCGGGAACCGTTCCCGCCGCCGGCCCCATAGCCCCGGAAGAAGGCACGCGCGCCGATGAGCTTGCGGTTGCACATCGAGGAAGGGAAGTCGGTGGCATTGGTCTCGCAGCTCCCGCGCCACCGCGCCGGCACCGGTCCCAACCCGGCGTCGCCGAAGCTGGGGCTCTCAGGCCAGACACCAGTGTCGAGCACGCCGATGATGACGTCGCTACTCACACCGTCGGCTTCAGGAGCGTCGTACGGCGGGAGGTGGAGAAACAGAGGCGAGCGCGTGGTGTGGAGCTGGAGGAGGACGTCCTCATGGACGGACGCGACGGCGGCGTGGCCGCGGAGCGCCGCAACATGGGACGGCAGAAGGCGCGCGGCGAAGGCGGACGGCGCTGCCGAGGTATAGGAATAAAGCAGATGGCGGGAGGGGTCCAGAGAGAGCGAGTCGAGGTGGGCGTGGTGCCAGTTCAGGTGAGTGGCGTACGGGGACGGCTTAAGTGCAGGGTTCAGGTACACAATGTAGGTCGCCGCTCCGTCGCCGGCGCCGGAGACGAGCACACACGACGAGGCGAGGAGGAGGACGGCCGCAACGAGGAGAGAGGATGGTTGCTGCATGGTGGGCAGCATGGCTTGCATTGCTCGAAGTGTAGCGAGTGGAGGGAGTGGTCAGTGGTGTGCACAGTCCGTGCGAGGCGTTGGATTCAAATAAATATAGAACCAGGTGGCAGTTGGCGACGCAAACAAACTCGATCATCTAGGGCAGTTACCTTCTAACCGTCAAATTTCGATCTATTAAAGTTAATTTTATTGGTGAGTTTTGTACAAGGTGAAGCCTACCTCCATATCTTTTGGAGATCTCCGCACTGTTCGATTCATGCCGAATGGTATGGATCGTGACTACCCTCTGCAGTATATAAAGTTATCCCCCACATGTATATAAGATGGTGATGAGCAAATGTGACTCTCTAGAGTTAGGGTTCATATGTTAGTGATAAAGTTATTAAGATCGTGATTATCAGTAATTAAATGTGAAGTCCAGACTAGATTAGACTCATATGACTATGAGTTTGAACCGAGTCAAAACAAATTGATTTGAGCTTAGAGCTTTTTTTTCTACTTCTAATGATATATTTGTACCGTCTTGAATATCATACCATGAAAATTTTCAAAGAATAAAGAGTATTGTTATCTACTTATGTAGCTCATAATATAGTAAAATCGAATTTAATATTTTGTAGTGCGACGAATAATAGATAGTAGCATGTACAAATTAATTATATTATAAAATGTTAAAAACAAGATTCATTATGATATCGAATATCAAATTTGATTATAAATTGTTGTATTGTGAAACTGAGAAAGTACTATTTTAGTCAACTATATAAGTACAGTACATAAACTAAGAGAGCGGATGATTATCTATTGTATTAGAGTCATCACGAAAGAAAAATCATAGATATCACATGTCTAAATGGAATAGAAATCCCTTATAGTCGTCGATAATAGTGGACAGTCGATCTCTCTACACCGTCAAATTTTGATACGAGGTATGTTGGTGGAGACTTCGCAAGGGCTTCGACATGTGGTGGGCCCACTTCCAGCGTTGAATGGGAGCTAGTACCATTAGATTTATATTTGATGGTACCAATCGTGACTATAGAGGACAGTCAACACTAAATGAGTCGGTTCCATCTAAACTATATTACATTCTTGTAACTATTTCTCACGTACGTGCCGTCTCGATAGATGACCACCGAAGAATGCTCGTACGTGTAACGTTCGTAGACTGCAGACATGCGATCGTTGGAGTCACATTTCCCTGGTGACCTGCTGCTGCACTACACTGTAATAAAGAGTAAGACGTGTGGGGGCAAAAGCTCATCGAGCACGGGGATCATGTATGTTCCCTTCCATGACAAGCGGCACGGTCCATGGCCGGGCACGTCGCGGCCGGCGCCGATGGCGCGCGCGCGCGCGCGCTGGCCTCCGACTTGCATCGCTGTAACGCCGCGAGGCGCGCGCGTGTGCCGCCCCGCGATGGATGGGTAGTCGGGTGGATTCGTGGTGGGGAGGGGAGGCGTGGCCCGTGGCCGGTGGTCCGTCCGTTCGCCCGAGTGGAGCGCCGGTGCGTGTGCCTGCTCGCGCGCACGGGGCGCCTGGGTTTGTCCCCTTCCTTTCCACGCCGCGCGCGTCCGCGGCCGCCCGTGCGCGCCCGGTGCGCGGCGCGTCACTGCGAACGATCGATCCAGCGACCGCGCTCGCGCCCCTTACTTTCCCCCTCGCCATGGTGGTGATCTGGTGACTGGTGACCTCGATCTATCTCCTCCGATGATTCTCTCTAACAATTGCGTCGCCCATGCCTCCACTTTATCGGGCGAACCACCGCGAGCGTGGCTCCACGTTTGCACGCGCTCGCCAAGGCGAGATTGGCAGCTAGCTGGATTCTGTAGGGAAAGCCGGCCATGGCCGTTGCACTTTCTCAGCATGTACACATGTTGGGAGCCTATGGCGCTATCTGCGCTGCGCCTTAGCTCGCCTAGACGAGCGTATCCAGCGGTCGTCAGTGCGCCTTTGGATGCCGCCATTGATGTCGCGGATACTTCTGGTGCGTGATCGCGTTCCCTTAGTGCTTCAGTGATTGTCATTGGTGTCGACGACTTGCTTTTGTCCATGCAAGCAAGCAGCCAAGCCCGCAGAGCTCTGTTGAATTAATCACCAAGGTGTAGAAAAGAGACTGCTAGCTTGCATTGCCGCAACTAAAGACAAGTACGACGCCAAGTTGGTACCATAGCTTTGCAGAAGAACAGCACTACGAAGTGTTCATCAGCGCAGCATCATCCTTAGCTTGATTCCCTATGATATTTTTGCTGTGGGTTGCTCAGCTCTGTCAGGCACCATCCACTCTGAAACAGTGAAGCTCGTACCATGTTGACCGAAGAAGGAAAACAGGTATCTGCTGTCAAAAGTCGTGGCCTCTGCTGTGACAAAGGAACATATTTCTGTAGCTAGCTCTCGTACAAGCGTGCACAACGTATCGTCTCTGTGATGATTTTGTGCCACGGTTATTCTGGCTTTGTCAAAAATACCGCTATAATTTCGCTAATAACTAAAATATTATTATTATTTGCTGGCCGATACTCTATTTAATTCCCAAACTGACAATACAGACCCGCCTGCAGGGCATCGATTTTTTCATATTGCCAATTCTACCCCTTCTTCTCTCCTCCACCGTCTTTTTCCTTCTCCTCTGTCTTCGTCTTCTCGGTTGGGGGCTCATCGACGGCGGCGGGCGCGTAGGCTGCGGCAGAGACGCTGAGCCGCTCTTGGAGGTGGTCCACGAGGTCGCCCGCCTCCTCTAGGGTGAGCCCCGCGATGGCGTCCCCAAGCTCCAGGACCTTCGGGGACCCGGGATGGCAGCAGCTTGCAGTCCGCCTTCGTGTGCTTCAGCCTTCAGCTTCGTCCTGGCCCTCTTGTCCCCTGTCAGTCGAAGCTTATTCCTCGCTGTTGTCTCCGCCTTCAGCTTCTCCTCCGGTGGCGGGAGCAACTTGCCGAACAGCACCACTGGCGGTCTCCGCTGCCAGCTCCCACTCCGCCTGTACGTTGTGGAACTTGACATGGCGCAAGCTGGCTGAGCACACAGGTTGCAGTAATGGCATGTAACCATTACCGAGGCCAAACATGACAATATGGAAAATGAGTATCTATAGGTGGGTCTGTATTGTCAGTTTGGATATAAAATGGCACAAAGACATCATCTGACAAATGATAATAACATTTTAGTTTTTAGCGAATTATAATGGTATTTTTTATGTCCCCGAGAACAACGGGGACATAGAAACTATTAACTTTTTTTATCGCTCAGATTGACCGATGCACTAGTAATAAGTCGAGAGTAGTTGTAGTTCTATCCATCCAGTGATCGTTACTAGTTTCAGAGAAATCGAAACGTGTATGCTCGTAGTCGATCGTAGGGGTCCTGTACAGTGATCGATCGATCGCCTTTACTCCATAATGGCTTCTCGACTGTGGTGATCGATCATCCATCACCCACCATGTCCATGCACGCGTCGCCATTGGTGCGTTCGTGAGCTGGTCACCGCACAGAACGGTTCACGCAAATGCAAATGCAAATGCCTTGTTCGCCTGTCGCTATCAGAGATTCAGAGTGCTAGCTTCCATTAGCGTGTGTTGCGGCATGACGGCCGGTCCTTGTGTCTGTCTGTGTCACAACGAACATATATATATATATATATATATATACACGGAGTATATATTTGATATTTCTTTGGAGGGAAAACAATCGCCACTGACATATTTGATGCTATTTCTTTCCAAGGAAAAACTCTCAACTGGCGTACTGGTGATATCAGCCTTACGCAATATAAACGACTGAACACTACAGATGAGCGCTGACTCTGCTCAAAATACCTTTTTCAAGATTTACCTTCTTGTTCAGTACGAAAGTTTCCATTTGTCTTAAGGCCGGTGTAGAGTTCAGTAAAAAAACAAGGTTTTATTGCAAAAAGTTTGTACAACTACAGCTATGTTTTCGACATTAATACACATCTAAAGTACGTGTCTTTACGTTACCTTTTCAATTTATAATTATATAAACTATTTTAATCTATTTGTACCATTTTCACGTATTCGATCGTAATATTTTAATTTATTTAAAAATTCGAGATTTTAATGTGTGTAATCTAAAACGTAATCCTTTTGAAAACGAAGGATAACTAAGACAGTACAAAATACAATTAGTTGTTAATGCCAGTTGCTTTTGATTACGAAAATACGATTTGTTCGTGGTAGTTGCAGCCGTTTGAATAAGCAACTGCCGCCGTCAGAGTTCGGCGCGAAGATGACATGCATGGCTACCAGCTCCAGCTCCAGCTCCAGCTTGGTTGGTGAGCTTGCCAACTGCAGCAGCATTTGGCCCAGCTGATCTGATCGAGCCAATCCATCTCTGCATTAAGGCGTGACACCTTTCGGTCTCGATCTCTCCGTCTCCGACCAGCTCACGCGCGCGCGCGCACGGCCGGAGAGATATCACCGCCCGCCGCCGCATCGGCGATGATGTTCCGAGTGTCTGGACTCGGCAGGGCTGGCGCCGGGCGCGGGCGCATGCGCCGGCGGAAGATGGCGGTGGCGCGGCTCGGCGACGGGGCGGACGCGCCGCGGCGGCGCAGGCGGTCGGTCCTCTGCTGGCTCATGATCCCGAGGCTGCTGCTGCTGAGGTCCCGGCGCGCGCTGGCGCGGCTCACGGCGTGCTACGCCGAGATGGTGAGGCGCCTCGTCGCCGAGGCGGCCGCGCTGGAGCCCCCCAAGGCCCGAGGCGCGCCGGTCGCGCCGGCGCCGGCGAGGGCGGCCGTCGTGCCGGCGGCGGTCGCGCGCACGGTGCTCAGGTGCGACTCCCACCGCTACATCCGCTGATGACCTGTTCGAGCTTCAGCCGACGAGGCTTTGCGCGCGCGCATCTCGATTGTAAATGTTCTTCATTTCTCGCCGTGTAATTCGCGACGAAAATAATAAAAACTTGTATTTTCGAACACCTGCACAATTGCCGTAGAATTGTTTTCTGTTTCTGTGGTTGTTCATCGGTGACAAGGCTAAACTAAACACGATGAGATCAGCTTGCAAAATTAATCGACCATATCTGCTGGGGGTTAGTATAGCTACTTACTCCACTGAAGGAGCACAAGAACCAGTCAAAACCGACCAACCAAACTGCATAAACAACTCAACGAGTCCGGAACTCGCACTCGATCTAACTCTAACCAGATATATACCCAAATTTACAAACTCTACACAAATTTAAATTCAAACGTATATCCATAGGGCGCGAGACAAAATTGTCATAACTGAGCTAATTAAGAGTGAGTTTGGTTCCGCTTTTAAAATTTGTTTTTGCCGTGAAAAAACAAAAACTGAATCAAATGGGTTTATTAAACTTGTCTTTCTAAAAACAACTTTTGTCTAGTACAAATTTGGAAGTAGCATGAACCCTATTTTTCTGTTTTTGCTTTTCTGTTTTTATTACAAATTGGGTAGGATGAATTCAAGGTGTTTTGATTGATCTAACATCATTATAGTTTATATCGCATTGCACAATTTCATGAGATAGCTATGTGTTTGCCGATTACTTTATAAGATAAAATATGAACTTTTATTTATCTAATATATTTTTTAGTTATTTAGTTGCATCCATATTGACCGTTTCATATTTATATATATGTTTGGAATATTATAATGATAAAAATTATGTCATTTATAAAAAATAGTCATCTCACCATAGCTCTTTTACATCAGCTTCAACCAAATAGCTCTTTTACATCAGCTTCAACCAAATAGCTCTTTTACATCAGCTTCAACCAAACGACTTTTAATTTTTTCATGGTAGGCAGTTCACAACTAATTTTTCATAGCTCACGACAGAACCAAACGTCCCTAACACAACACCAAGCATATGGTCAATGCTTGCAAGGCCAGCTCTGTATTAAGCCCATTGGGCTTATCAGGCCGAACAGAACAGTAGAACAAGCCAGCCCATAGCTTAAAAATATTTTCTTGTAGTTTTCATATACCTTTATAAAAAATATACATTTAAGAGCTGGGACAAACTCAAGACATAAACCAAGCCTGAAACGAAGGGGCCTAGACCTACTAACAGAGTGTTTGGCAAATTCTGGTCAAGAACACCACCACCTACAAAATCTTTACACAACAGGAAGCAACCCGTTCCATATCGCTGCAGGACAGCACAGTTCATGCCAGCCACAAATGAGGAAATATACCTCTTGAGCAGCAACTGTGCTGTCCACATGACTGGAGGTTGCAAACTAACTGCTCAGGATCAGTCAAGAATCGACCTACTCATTTCACTGCTTTTTTTGTGAAATTATAATTCTAGATATCGTTTCAGAAAATGAAAATTTGTAAGATGCAACACTTTAAGTTGCCAGCGCTCTAGCTGTCCGCTATACCCTGAGCTCCTATCGATTGCTAAACCATCATCATTCTCGATCCAAGTGTGATGAATCATGAAAATACACACAGCTTTCGCTTCAAGTTCTGAATATTTTGAGCGGATGGCTACATGATCATTAGTTCATTACTACCCATTACTGTTTCTGGACTCAGAAATGGGCTTACTTTGCCTGAACTCACACTGACAGCAACATTCCATTCAAGGAGGGCGAGAAAAGGAAAGAATTTTCTTTCCAACGATCGAATCTAAGCCTCTAAGGCTCCTCCAATCAGCAAATCGCCAAATTTCAGTTATTCAGAAAAAGGTTTTCTTCCAATTACGGTACTTCTTAGATTCGTCGCAGCTCAATTAAAAAAGGGAGAAAAGAAAACTCAGTTCATTATAGAGTTTATTAACCCTTAATTTGATCCAAGTTATCGCATAGCGGCACAGAGAGATCAATCTGTATCAATTTCTCATTCACAAAGGCATCAATTCATCAATTGATCAATCTGTTGGGAACATAAAGACACAGTTTTTGATTCTGTAATCTACATTTTGCCCCGAATTACACAAGCACTGGAATCCTCCTGCCACGCAATTGAATTTTGCACATGATTTTATTGCTACTTGTTGTACACGATCGAGAAACCAGACAGAGGAGTCACACCTGGGGAGGCGCAAGCCAAACCCTACGCGCAGGCGCAGGGGTTGTCGACCACGACGACGTCCTCCCCGTCGCTGCTGCGGAAGGCCAGGTACCCGGCCGCGAGCCCGACGACGACGGCGAGGAACACCCCGCCGTTGAACGACATGACGGCGAGCATGAGGAGGTAGCCCAGGGCCGAGTTGACCCCGAACAGCGCGGCCGTCGCCGACCGCGCCGTCCAGCGACAGCCGGCGAAGGCGGGCTGGGACAGGAGAGGCGCCCGCGTGTCGTCGGACGCGGGGAGCGGGATGGACGCCGGCTGGCCGCCGGCGAGCAGCTTGACACGGATCCGGAACGCCTCCAGGTACTGGTAGAAGGCGGAGGCGAGGAAGACCGCGACGAGGGAGAGGAGGTACCCGGTCCACGTGGCCGTCCGCCAGCCGTCGAAGAGGATGGTGACGTCCTTGCCCCAGTAGAAGGTCATGTGCATCATGGCGCCCCGCGGGATGGCAGTGGCACCGGGGCCGGCGGCGAGAGCGGCTGCGCGATTATCTCGGCGAATTGGGAGGCGGAGGCGGAGGATTTCCGGCGAAGAGACCGGTGGGTTTTTCAAGGTGCGGCCTTTATCATGAGATGTGGTTTGAGGCGTGGGGTTGGCTGTATTTACGCTCGCGCCATTGGGAATGGAGGTTGGGTTTCCCAGCACGCCATTTCTCTTGAAAAGCAAAAAGTTCATCGGCATGAACAGAATTATGCGACGATTTGATTTAACATTAAAAACAGATGTTTATTGGATTGTTTAATACGTATGAGAATAATATATAATAATTAAAACTACTTATTTTGTGCGTTGAACCATCAAATTTCCAACCAACAACAGCAAGCTGCAGCTTCTTCTGATGCAAAATATTATGCTTATCATGCTCTCGTAATCTCAGATGACGAGTGAAATGAGTGGCCATCTTCTTTTCTTTCGGAGGAAATCCATTTGTTCATGCAGTTGGGGAACTTGGTATACTGCAATACCAAGAAAATGTAGCCATCAATAAGAATCTTTCACGCAATTGGGAGGTATAGCCTTTTCTAAAAAAAATTGACATTTTGGACCAAAGGCAGGTCTTTGTTTGATGAACTATTGCACGATCGGCTAGTGGTCATGTTTAAGGAAAGTTATGTTCTAAGCTAGATATATTATTTTCGAGGAAATGGTATGCGAGCTCCCGAAAGATATTAAAAATAGGTTATAAATATACATGAAAAGAGATAAGGGTACAAGAAAAGATACGATGGAAGGTTATAAGATAGGGTGGAAGGTCTAGATAGAGATGGAGGCGGATAAGAGGCATCCGCCTCACACCAAGCTTTGGCTTTCTCCTTGATTTTTTGGAGGATGCTTAGAGGGTTGCTTTATATGTTTCAGAAAACGTGGGCATTTCTTTATTTCCAGATTTTCTAAGTCACCAAAATAACTAGTGAGGAAGTGGTCTTTAATGATTGTCCTGATCTAGACACAATAAAGACCATAATTGACTGATTGAGGAGATAGAGTGTCTTGGAACCACGTGGGTAACAACAGATCGAATCCCCGACCAGTTGGCGACGCCTACCCAAAGTCTCTTCGAGAATCTACAACTACTGAAGAGGTGAATGACGAACTCAGTTTCATGCCGACAAAGAACACAGCTCTGGTGATGAGGCCATCCTCGGAGGGTAAGGCGATCGGCCGTCCAGAGGTCCATTTTATAAATATATAGCCATAGTTACTACCTCAATCTTGTCGTACAAATAACAGCTTGCCTAGAAGCTAATCTTGCTCAAGTGAATGTAATCAGAATCACTACTGAAGAGAGTATTCATAATTACCTCTTAGACTATAGACATATTTGTTTCGGATTCTAACAGCGATAATTTCTTATATAATTTAAAGTTAAAATAAATAGTTTAGATAGTACATTTAAATTAGTGTCTACAAAATACGAAAATAAACTATATAATTGAGAAGATAGGAAACACCGGTTTAGATACTCTGGCTAGTTATCATACCCATTACCTACGACCAATTCAGAATTTGCAGTTTAAGCCAGGACATTTGTAGCTCAGAACTGGTCAACGGTTGGTAGAAACAAACATTTCTAGAGCTGTTTTTTTATCTAGAGAAACGGGTCGATCTTCTTATCCTGATTAGCGGGTCACCGTCTCCATGGATTGTTCAGCGATCCTCGTTGTTTTGACCTCCCTGATAGTGGATTAATTTACTGACATCGCTGGAACGATTCACGGTCAGCGTATATCACACTTGTTATCCCTTAAAATAGTAAGTATGATCTAAAAAATTACTCCATTATACTTGCTATTTGATTTATTATTTTAAAGAGCTTGTTATTCTTCTCTCCACACTTGCTACATCTAGCAAGCCAACCAAACTTGGTATTCTATTGCGTGTTGAGCTTGTTTAATTGTTTTCATTTTCTTTGCATGTATATAAATTGATAGAATATAGCTATATTTAAATAGAAATTTATATTTAACAAGTACATTAGAGGAGTGAATAGCAAAATAACAAGTTAAATTGAATATTAAGGCTTGCTATTGCTACTGCTATCAGAACTGTCGTAACCAAAGCCACCTCTTTCCGTTCGATCCGTTTTGTTTTCCCGCTCTCTCCTCCCGACGACGCGCTGGGCCACGTCGTGGCAAGGTGGCGAACGGAATCGTGCGTGCAAGTGGCGAGAAAACGTCAACCCGGATAACTAAAAAACACGTAGCGGCGTTGGGCGATTTGCCTTTGCGGCTACGGCCTAGGGGCTCCCGTGTAATTTGCGGGGCGTGGCGTGGCGTGGCCAATCGAAACGAAACGGCTGGTAGTGGCGGTAGCGTGCGGAGTACAGGTGCACGACCTGTACTGCGCTTGTACTCCAGCGTCCCGGCGAATAAAGGAAAAGCTTTTGGAAGTCGTTTCTGGATCACCGATGTGATGTGATCTGATCTGACCTGCTCTGCCCTGCTCCGCCGCGCCGTCCGTAGGAAGCTGGAAGGAGTGGGTTTTTTCCGGCGTCGCGCGCGGCGAGCAATGCCGTGCGCACAACGGGCTCCGTTCTCGACGACCACCACGAGCGAGTAGGGACGGTAGTCGGTTTGTTCAGGTTATAAAATCTCTGTTTTCAGATATTAAAAATGGAAAAACATTTTTCTAAAATTAGTACAATCGAACGAAAAAACAAAATAAATTTATAGAGTTGACATTATAATAATTCAGTTTTTTTATAAGTTGGAACAAATAGAATAACTTATTCTATCAGCTCATTATAATATGGAGTGCGGATTATAACCGGTGGAACCTAGTTTTTTTTATTAGCTAAATTTTTATAATCCCAAGCTAAAACAAATATGTCCTTAATTCTTCAGCTTCGGTAATCCGGTTTATTCTATTTCATAGGAGTAAAAACAGAACCAAAAACCAAAACCCGAACTTTTCTAAAATGAAAATCGAACTCTTCTGAAAAGCCAAAATTGGTTAATTTTCAGTTCAGTTCAGTTCAATTCGGTGGAGATGGGCTGGAGAAGCCGAGCCAGGGCCGCAGGACACTCGTTCTCTTTTCGGCCATGGCTTCTGTGGGTTGTCCCTTACTGGGCCGGCACATCCATGCCGAATAGGATTTTTAAAAATAATCTTTTTTATTTGAAATTATAACTTTTATGTTCTTTCTTCTTTTTTTTTTTGTGCAAAACTAGTCAATTTTTGTTAGTCCTACGATAAAAGGTACGTTGCATGTCACCATTTCAACGGTTTCAACGGGCGGCATATAAACAATTGGCTCCTATCTACCGTTGATTTTGTGACACGAGTACTGTATTGCCGAACTAACCGATCATCTCACCTAAAGGTTTGAAGAGGGCTCCTATTTTTCTATTACCGAGCCAAAGGTGACAAGAGCCCACGGTTAAATTTTAGCGCCTGTCGACTAGCGGATTATGTCATCGTTTCAATGGTTGACGGAACGCGTGTCGTCAAACTAATGATGAATATATATATATACGGGAGCGCTATTCTACACCACGTGTGTAGAATAGCTATTCTACATCGACTATTTTCAGTAGTAGATTTTTTCAGTAGAATAACATTTGAGTACTACTTTTTTTTCAGTAGTAGATTTCTCGGTAGAATAGCTATACTACACCCGTAGTGTAGGATAGCATTTATATATACACACACACGGGAACATTATTTTACACTACGGGGTAGAATCACTACAAGAAAACAGTGAACTTCCGTCGGCTACCAACGAAAAAAGCTAATTTCCGTCGGCAAAACCTTAACTTCCGTCAGCATTTGGCCGATGAAAATGCTTCGACGGAAGTTACTAAAAAATCGGTAACTTCCGTCGACCAAACATTAGCTGACGAAAGTTACTAGCCAATAACTTTCGTCGGCTAATGTTTGGCCGACGGAAGTTCACTTTTTTCACATTACAGGCCAATAACTTCCGTCGGCCAATATTTGGCGACGGAAGTTACTTCTTTTTCTCTTTTTTGTTATTTTCTATCCATTTCAGCAGATTACATCTTCAATAGAATTTTACACATAGCAAACAAACATCCTCAACAATATATTTCTATGTTCATTTTTTCTGAAAACTAAAATTAGGTGATAATGTGATATTTCTATGTTTAAACAATCATCACCAAGCACAACATCTATTGATACAAAATAGGCCAAACATCAAACAAGTTTATAGAATCAATTAATGTCAAATAAAGATTTGGATTTCGGAATCCTTGTTAATATCAAGAAGGATCGCACATTCACACTCAAACATACCATTATAACAGATTTTCAGCATTAACTAGAAAAATAGAAATCCAAGCTTAATAAGCGTCAAGTAGTCATAATGTTTACTAATACTAGGTGATCTCACCCATTCAGTTAAGATATTTACATTAATAAATCACATTCATATAAGACATTCACACTCACATGATACGGATAACCAAAAAGTACTTCAGGAGATCTATAATACCGACTTTGGAGATCTGAAGCTGCTATATGCTTGTGACCAAATGTGCTCTAGATTTGTAACTCAAATTGAGCCATAGGCAAGAACTTCAAGGATCTAATATAGTCTATAGACACGTCTTCTATCTTTTATCACTGTAACATAGAGAGGATAATGTATTAGAAACAATGATATATAGTTCTAATTTCTGATGAAAATAAAAACTTATAAAATAAAACTAGAAGGCATGGTAGCCAAATGAGCATGGTCTGTTAATAGCATAGAGATGACAACAGAAGAGCAGAACTTCAATCCCTATAGGCTTGGCACTATGTTTTGTTAAATGTGACATTTCTAAAGTATCTGTATGTTTCTTCAAAGCACATAAAACATGCTAATAGTACCAACCATGCATACAATGCACACAAATCGTTTTTCAAGCAATACAGTACTCATCAATCACCTCACCACCCATATCAATAAGCAACACAGGAAAAGAGAAACTAAATCCTTAATACCAATAAGGATAACTCACCAAAGAATTTCATTCCTAAACCCAAGTCCATGCACACCAAATTCCCTAAAAACAGTGAGAGAGCTAGAGCTCAATAAATAGTGGTTTAGAGAGAGTGGCATAAAGAAACATGGAACACAATTCCAAGCAGATCAGCTCACTTTTATAAAATAATTAGAGAGGAGTAAAAAAAATCAGCTCACTTTTTTATTTATCCAAAAGATAGAGAAAATATTCCTATCCTATGAAATTCATGTGAATCAATCCTCCCATTCAAAGGACCCCCTCTAGGAAATTTTTCTTTCATTGAATTCCTATATGTTTCCATACTAGCAACTCTTTTTGATTGAAGAAATAAACATCAAGAAACTTGGCCCATTTCATAGTGATTCTGAATTATCGCTGCCATTGAAAGCTAAGCTGAAAATGCATCAATAGGGAGGGTTTGCAAGAAATCAACTTACATACACCCAAAGATAACTTGTCAAAACCATTCAAGTTGAATCTTAGTACCAACAGTGATGATATCCATACGTGTATAATAAAACTATCAATATTGTGAAAGTAAACAACACTAAACAATACATACATCGAGGTCATCTTGGTCATCCCCTAAGGATTCACCAGATACATCACTTCATCATCATGTCTCCTTTTGCTAGGCAAAACATCAAGCAGATCTGTATGAAAGTTAAAAGCTATAAGCAATACTAATTGACATGTGTAAATACTATAATGAACTAGTTTGTCAACTTTAAGCTGCAAGAAAACATGGAAAACTTCAGCACAAGTGGAAATTTTATTTAACAAAACAAAGCAATGTTACAGTCTATTAGCACCTTATGCCTCTTTGCACATAAATAGAATGTTGTTTCTTCAGTGAACACAGGCCGGACAAAAACAGTGCTTGCATGGGGAAACCAGAAATCACTCCTTGTAGCTGAAAGATAAGAAACAAACCAGCCATCAGGAAACCACAAGGGGGCTCCCAAAACCCTAACATCCCCACCACCGCCATCGCTCCCGAACTCACCTCCGTTCATCGAGGTAGCAACAGGGACGAAACCACAAGGGGGTTCCCCTTCCTCTTCCTGGTTGACCTAGAGGGGGCTCGCGACACTGGCTTCCTCGGTGACGAGGAGGCTGCGATGGCGTGGCGCCAAGATGGGGGACTTGAGGGATCCATCGACGACGTCGACAGGGCTTAGTCCGAGGGAGACCAAAGTGGACAGTGACGACGCGGGAGTCTATGATGATCCGCCCGCCATCCCCGGCTATGGCGGCGACAGAGGGACCGCGACCTCCGAGGATGGAACGCGTGGTGGCGAGGAGACGGTGCGGCGGTGAAAGTGGCGACGGAGGTGGCGGCAGGGTGGCGAAGGATACGGTGCGGGCGACGGGGAGGCGTAGGGTACAGTGCGGGCGACGAGGAGGCGTAGGGTACGGTGGAGGTGGCGGCGGGGTGGTGTAAGGTATGGTGCGGGCGGCGGGGAGGTGGAAGTTACGGTGCGGCAGTGGAGGCGGAGGTGGCGGCGAGGTGGCGGGCGGCGAGCGGAGGGCGGAGAGGTACGGAGGCGTCGACCGGGAGGCGAGGAGGCGCAGAGGCGAGGAAGGGAGGCGGGCGGGCGGAAAAACCTAGGGCAATGGGAAAAAATGGGGAAAAACAGGACGCGAGCTGGGAAAAACAGGGCGCGAAAAAATATCTTCCGTCGGCCACAGCTAAAGCCGACGGAAGTTAGAGTGAAATCCGACGGAAGATAATTAACTTCCGTCGGCTTTCAAAAATGTCGACGGAAATTAAAAAAGCTGACGAAAATTTATTATTTCTTGTAGTGAATGCTATTCTACACCAATCAACCCAACCGTGCCCACCTCATCCAGCGTACCCCCACGCCCCATCCAATCCCTACCCCCATTTCATGTCGGTGTAGAAATATAAAGCCTATTTAAATATATATTTTCGAAAAAATATATTATTTAAAAAACTAGGGCGGGAATGTGTATAATGGTACCCGACTAATGAGAGCTTGGCTAAATTCACACGCACGTGTGTGCACATATTCGCGTGAGATATCGTATGACTTGTGACTTGCGATAAGACAAACAATTGTGTGCGTGGTAGCAGAATAACACCAAGTCAATTCAGTTTTTTTAACTTTCATGTATACATTATATGTATCTAAATGCGTTGTTTTAATGTGATTAAAACTGAAATTTGAATAGCCACCAAACATTAGAATAAATGTTTCAGTTATATGTCATTTTGAATGCTTGATTTAAAACTCCCGTTATTAGTATTTGTGGCCAAATTTATGTGATATGAATTTTGACAGTTACTAGTAATAAGTTTATAATTTTATTCTAGCATGGCTATGATTGTCTATAAAAGATTGGAGACGTGGAATCTGAAGAGTGCTTTTGATCCCTATTCTCTCTTTCTCTCTCTGCTCTACTGCTTTGAGCTATTGCGTTGCCTAGGCTTCATCAATTTTCTTTCTGACGTGCACCTGATTGGAAGAAGAGAGGATCCTCCAAACCATTACCATAGAGAACACCTGCACAAGACGGCAATCGGGTTTTTGGGCAGTGTATATATAGTTTTATGCGACCGCTCGTGTGAGCCTCGACATCGACTAGTCCCTTTACATATTGTTTGTCGCTACTTTCACTGATCAAGTAAGTAGTTTATATAGTTTTTGGTAGCATGTGTTTCTGTACCTAAAATGCCTAGTAGTATTTCTTTACATGTTGTTGTTCGTCTGTGGTTTTTCCTCCAAAGAAAACTTGGAAATTAAAATATTAGACATATTCCTAACACAATACACACGTTCCTACATTTTTTTATGCGGCGACATGTATTGCATTCTTTTTTTTACTTGTACAATATCCTTTCTGTAAAACTGAGATTGTAATCTCAAACTGATGCAACAGTAAATTTTAGCCTGTGTCACATCGAATGTTTCGACATTAATTTGAAGGACTAAACATGAACTAATTATAAAAATAATTATAGAATCAGAGACTAAATCGCGAGACGAATTTTTTAAGCCTAATTAATTCATTATTAGCAAATGTTTACTGTAGCATCACATTGTCAATTTATAGTGTAATTAGGCTCATTATATTCGTCTCGTGAATAATTATTTGATTATGAATGGGTTTTGTAAATAATCTATATTTAATACTCTAAAATAGTATTTAAATATTGGATGTGACAGACACTAAAATTTTAGCTTATGATCAAACACGCCAGATAGCTTTCCTCATATGGACGCTTCGCTCCGACAAAGGGAAGAGTGTCGTACGGGACACCTCCCGTTCCTGAATCCTGAGTGCGATCTTGTTGCTTCCGCTTCAAAGATCAGACGTCGAGGACAACAATTTTTTTCCCGCTCAAGTCAGATCAGAAATGCCTGCAAAGCAGACGACGACTCCGGCCTAATAAACAGAGCTCGTCGTCCTTATCTCAAAACGTCTCCACCTCGACGCAGATCGAGGGAGAGGCCAAGTTATTCACGCACGCCTGAAGACGACGGCGAGGACGACGACGCGGCGCGCGGAGAGAGAGAGAGAGAGAGAGAGCTGGGGATGCAGCTCGCTCAGCTGGAGCTGGAGCTGGAGCTGGAGACTGGAGTGGCATCCACACACGGCACGTCTTTGCAGAGCTAGCTGTGATGTGATGTGATCTCAGATCCTGTCGACTTCATGTGCGCATTTATGTAATCCATTCCGCCATACATTCCAAGCATTATTGATATATAAGATTACAAAGACTTTCTTGGCTCATTGTAGGAGAAAGAGATGGATCAGGGCTTTGCACATTTGGACGGTTCCCTTGTCAGTGTTGTAAAAATTTACTACTTAACGAGAGAGTATTCTCAGCCTGCTTGTTGCACGTAGATGGTTCTGTTAAAATCCATGAGCACGTCGCTTTCGGAGCCGCACGGGCTGACTGAAGTTTGCAAATAGGATTGTTCTTCATTGACGTGGTAGCATAATACTCCGTATAATATATGGAATAGATAAACTAATCATGTGTTGGTGCGGTGATGGTGTTTAGAAAAGTTTGGTTAAACTAAGTGAGGCTAGTCGTAGCACTCGAGCTCAATCAGGCGCTGTATCTTGTATTGAGATTAAAAATGGATTCCTGTCAACTTCGGATCTCAACTCTAAAGTCGTTTTCAAAATTCCGCCTCTCCTTGGACGCCTTTTTTTAGGCTTTTTTAGAAAGCTAAAAACCGAATCAAATTATAAAGTATAATGAAAGTTGAATCTACCTTATATGATGTTGATTCACGGTTTAAAGTTGGATGATAATTATCCGCTATGCCGTTCATTTCTTTTTCTTATCTTATACCAAACAATTTTTTTACGACTTTAAAAATACAATAGTTTTTTTTCAAAATCCACTGCTCAACTAGACACACTACAGAAATGTTCATGATTTTTATATCTTATTCCTCTGTCCCATAAAATGGGTCGCATTGTAATCTTTTCAGCTGATGCTTGAATGTCTCAACTCTGTTGGGATTGTTGTTTATGGACGATGGCTGATATATTAAGGAGATGACAAAAGGTTATATGGATGGATACTATAAAATTAAAAATCGTTTAGAATGTTATCGAGCATATGTGGTGTAGAAAGTTTTTTTTGATAAATTGCATCTTTTGATATTGCTACGAATAATCTGTGGAAAATCTAGGTCCCAAAATGCTCCTCGATTAATTAAGGCACATTCGTTTGAGCTGAAAGCCGGAATATTGGCATGGCTGTGGCATATATTTAAAACTGCTAGATAATAGTATTTCATAAAAATCTTCCATACATAATTTATTAGGGACATTTATCAACATTTTGGTATTAAATTCGTTTATTCAACATGCAGACTATATAATTAAATAATCGTAGAAGGAAAATTTTATGGTGCCACCAAACCATCCATTTTTGTGATCTGATGGCTGAGATTTAATTAAAATAATCTATATTACTCTCACGTGAGGAAATACTTCGACACTTCTTCTCCACCATGCGACCAACGACGGCGAGCTTCGACGGACGACGGTGGATGGGTGCTAGGGCGTTGAGCGGCGGCGGAGGCAGCGGACGGGTGGTGTGGTGTGGGACCACATCGACGGGATGCTTCGACGGAGGGGGCGGCGCGGTGGACGGACACTAACGTCGTGTGTGAGGGTCGTGCCGACCGAGACGTGGGGCGGCAAGGTCAGCGGATGGGCGGCGTGGCATGGGGCCACGCCGCCAGGGCGCACCGACGATGGGAGCAGCCGACGGGCGATGAGGCAAGGGGCGCATCGGATGTGGGGCCGCACTGACAACGAGAGCGGTCGATGGGCGCCGAGGCATGGGGCGGCGTCAGACGCGGGACCACGTTAGTGGGGCACTGTGGTGGGGGCAGCGAAAGGGGGCGCTACAGTGTGGAGCGGTGTTGGGAGCAGGGCCACAGTGGTCAAGTAGAGAGGACACAAAGATGGAAGAAGCTAGGGTCACATAGGAGCAACGACGACATTGGATGGGCGACGTGGCCATAGGGGTGGAAAACAAGTGGCGGAGCGCCATGGTGACGACGAGTCACCACAACGATTGTGGCAAGAGAGCCCGCGCGCTGGAGGGAGAGGGGAGAGGAGTGATGAGCTAAGTTTGTAAAAATTATTATTTTTAATTATTGTACCTCTTACCTCTTATGAAAGAAAATGAGGTACCATAAAAACTCCCTCATATAATCCACCATCTATTATTTACTTTCCTGTCTCAAAATATAGCAATTTTTGAAGTTGTACAAATATTAAGAAGATATTTTAAAAAACTAATATCCTCATATCTTTAGACTTTATTACTCCTTAATCCATACAACTCACCTTCATCCATCTAAAAATAATATTACAATCTTAATATATCTTCTTTATTCACGCGACAAACCATAAAAGAGTTCTAGAACCGCCATTATATTTTAGGACAGATATAGGACTATATCAAATGCTACTTATGTCAGCGATTTTCATTCATGAATTTTTTACTTTTCTATCCACTACTTCCAAAATACTCGTATTGTACGTGTAGAAACACAATGAAGGGCTGATTTATTGGCCGTTTGTTTAGATTATAACAATCAAACTAATTTTCATAAGTTGAAATAAACAGGTTAACTAATTATGATAGCTTAGGACCTATTTGTTTCAGCTTATGTCATATGTATTCACTTCTAAAATATAAAGCTGAAATAAACGGTGCAGATTTTGGACTTAAATTGTTAGAATCATTAGCTGCAGAATCTGAAAATGAACTAGAATCCAAAAGCTAGAAAACATCAGCTTCTTCAAATTCTTGTCAGTTAGATACCTAAACTATATGTTGACGCCAAGATTTGGTAAAGTCTAAGCCCACTAAATATGCCACACGGTCAACAGAAGTCAAAGATGATCTAGTCAAGGAAAGTCAAGGAAGTCCGTCCATACTGCTACAAGATGACCGGATGCAGAAGAACCGATGGAGATAAAGATTAGAAGAAGATGAAGATTATCCAGAATTAGTAAAGATCTTGGACGATAAGTCTTTGGACTATAAATATGTACCCTTAGCTAGCTTATAAAACACATCTCTGTCAATTAACTACTCGGCGCATCGTCATCTTTGGCTTCCGAGGTTTATCTAGCGGGGTTCGACACTCGGAACTGGGCTGCATCATTTTGATCTTCGGTGAAGAGGTGAGTCCCATCACCCCTGACATCCGTACCGATTAGATCAGTATCTTCACAACTGCATCAAGATTGATCTCTTGAGGTAAACGTTGAAACAATACGGTCACCGGTGGTTCTTATTATATTATCTAGGTCTAAGTCTGCATCAGTTCAATTTGATCTCTTAGATCGATGTGATCTAGGTGTGATAGTTTGAGGCTTCATCAGTTATGTCCGACATATCTTACTATTGTATCTCCTTCATGTTGTATATCGTTCACCTAAATAAAACATGCCTGATACTTTGACATATTATTAAGATCATTGTGACTAGCTACTGTCTTGGTTAGGTCCGATCTAGTTATTGTGATGATTTTTATGATATAGACATGTTATCTGGCACGTTTTATTTATTTATATCGGAGTACAAGCCGACGGGTTATCTTTGATTCCACGCTAGATCTTATAAGTCATCGGAAAAGAACTCATTGCCCTATGTGGTGAACTGTCCATCTTATCGGCCGATGACACGCTCGCACGATTGCTTCATCACAGGTCATTGGCCTTATGATCGATCGGTGTGATATTCCACGAATGTCTCATCCTCGCCGCGGTCATCGGCTCGATAGCTGATAGAACATGCTACTAATGTGATATTTTCTGTTCCCTTATCAGTTGAAGGGTCAAACTGATTGGCACGCCTTAAACTTTTTTTCTAAGAACGTAGGTCCTGCATTAGAGTGAAGCAGATCTCCCAGGCCACGCGTGTGTCAAAGTGTGACAAAAAAACACATCAACGGTTCTACCAACTTACTGGATTGTTATAATCTGCACTCCATATTATAATAAACCAGTAGAATAAGTTATTTATTTGTTTCAACTTATAAAAAAATGTTGTAATTCAAACTGAAACAAACTAGTGGTTAGGAGAGTATTCGAACAATCCCAATCTGCCGAAAGTCTGTAAATTAAAATTAATTTTTTTTGTACAGCTAACTCCCTGAAACTTCATAAAGAAAAATCCAAATATTGGCATGTATACCACCCAGCTACTTTTTTGGATTCCACGTCTTCACCAATCTAGATATCTGTTTCGGCCACCTCCCGGAAGGAAGACTCCACACTTCACAGTTCCCACCCCACTTCCTTCCTATAAAAGCCCCCCTTCCGCCACCGCCCACCGGCCATCGCCTATTCGCCTCCGCTTTCCGTGCAGCAGTCCAATCCCCCGTCCCCTAATCCCCTCGCGCCGTACGGAGGCGGCGCCTCCCCCCGCGAGAAGCAGAAACCGTCTCCTGGAAGGAGGAGCGGTCCCGCCCGGCAGCCGGCCATGGGGAGCTTCGCGAGGAGGGAGCACCAGTTCCTGGCCGAGCTCGGCCTCGCGCCGCGAAACCACGGTTCCTTCGCCTGCGGCGCCTGGGGCGGCTCGGGCGCAGTCGTCGCGTCCACCAACCCGACCAACAACCAGGCGCGCGCGTCCCCGATCCGCTGGATTTTGTTTGTCTCCGGCCGTTTTTTTTATGGATTTCTGAGGGGGGGTTTTGTGCTCGTTTGTGTTTTAGGTCATTGCTGAGGTCGTGGAGGCGTCCGCGCGCGAGTACGAGGAGGGCATGCGCGCCTGCTACGACGCTGCGAAGACCTGGATGACCGTGAGTTTCACTGCCTAGCTGGATTGGAGTGCTCATAGCAACTCGATCAGATCATAAAGTGCTGCTATGCTTCATGTGCATTTTGCTGGCTGCTACTGCATGTGAGATTTAGCTGTGTACAAATCGAAACGGTGCATCAGGGTTGGATTGGAAATGCTGCTTTGAAAACATGCAATTTGGGCATTTAGAGGTTCCAGTTTTTAGGGAATTTCTGATTGCTGTTCTCGGAGATGTTGAGGTGGTATGGGCTAACTATTTGATTCACGAACAGCACTATCCAATATAAAGTGTGAAACAGCCAACTAATCAAGTGCAAATGCTAACATTTTAGGACAGTAGAGAAAGCACAATGCATTGCAGTTTCAGATCATACATGCTTTTTATTTAGCAGAATGTGGTTTCAAATGCATGTATATGTATAGGAGCTACCAGCACTAGTATCGCGTGAAAATTCACATATGTTGATGAAACGTCGCTGATAATTTGTTTCATTTCAAGTGATTTTTTATAACACTTTGCGCTTATCAAACTCTTAACAATACATATATGTCCAGATTCCAGCTCCAAAGCGAGGAGAAATTGTTAGGCAAATCGGCGATGCATTGAGAGCAAAGCTCCATCACCTGGGCAGGCTTGTGTCACTTGAGATGGGGAAAATTCTCCCTGAAGGGATTGGGGAAGTTCAGGTAGGAACATGGTTGCCACCAATTCTTCCATTCAGAGCTTCGTTAGTTTTTGCACTTAGGATAGGAAATGATCATTGCATTGTCTTTCTTCAGAACATGCATTAGTTTTAATCTTTAGAACATTAGTGGTATGCTCACCATGAATGCTACATTGTCATGACCTTGCATGTAGAATTGGAACATAACCCTTTTATTTAAATTCTATGGTATGCAATTATGTTTCTTTTTTATCTCTATATTAATCAGCTTTGTGCCAATAAACTGCATTGCCTAAGATCTTGGGCTATTAGTCAAACATAACTGGATGATCAAACACGTTTATATGCAACTATTAATTTCTCAACATAAAATTTTTTGGTAGGAAATCATTGATATGTGTGATTATGCTGTGGGGTTAAGTCGCCAGCTAAATGGGTCCATCATACCATCTGAACGTAAGACAATTCTCCCTTTCCTAATTTATATTTGATAGTCAGAATTAAAGTATGATGCTGCGATATCTGCGATGAAATATTTACTTCTGATCATATTTACTCTACTTGGTTGTGAGACACTAAGATTACTAGGTTTTCCTCCTGGTTGGAAATTCTAAAAGTCGCATTTCATGGAATATCTCAATGTTATAGATTAAATAATAGCAGATTAGATTTATTCTGGTTGTTTCAATTCAGTTTAGATTTCCCTAGATATTAGTAGATTGATCTATTAGAGTCCTTAGAGATTAGGTTGTTTCAATTCAGTTTAGATTTCCCTAGATATTAGTAGATTGATCTATTAGAGTCCTTAGAGATTAGGTTGCCTTGGCTTATAAAAGGGCAGCAGTCCTAGATGTAAAAGATTATCAAGGAATAAAGGTCTTCCCTAGTTGGGTGAGATTTACCTTGATAACTTGTCGGTATCACTCAAACAGTCTAGCTTTTGAAAAACTTATTTAACCTGAATTGGCAAATTTACTGCATTTTTTTGCTAGACCTACTAATCCACTATAAAATCCCTTTCATGCTTAATGATTGTCCATTTCACTAATTTGAAATTTAATGCTCATGGCAGACTTGATATTCAAGTTTGCTGTTTTGTACAAAATCATGTATAATGTATTCATGTCTCCTGACATGCCTCACAACTATTACTTACCAAAATATACCAATATATGATATTTTAGTTGTAATGGTAAGATATCTGCTGATTCTCCATTAGACAACAATGTTTACAGAATTCTGTCAAAATTATCACCACTGCGTTTTCTGATGAAGTTATAGAAGGTTGTGTCTTGGTGTTGCCAATTGTAGAGAAATTTGTAACTGCTTACTTGTCATGTGCGTGAACAGTACCGGGGGCTGTTCAAGCGCGTGGACACTCTGCAGATCACATTATTCATATTTATGGGGTATTGATTCATCAATTCAGTTTATTAAATATACTAGATGATTTGCTAATACCATCGTTTGCATTTTTTAGGCCCAAATCATATGATGATGGAGGTAGGCAAAAACTAGTTTTTTTAATATATATCCGATGTGTCTCATGTCTCCACTCTCAGCTATCATAATGGAAGAAGCTAATCAGTATTGCTTATTTGAATAGGTGTGGAATCCTCTTGGAGTTGTTGGTGTTATCACTGCATTCAACTTTCCTTGTGCTGTGCTTGGTAACGTCTGTCGTATTTTTTCTATAAGATCATTAATGACAATCAACTTAGTGCACACAATGCAAGTCCCTGTAGATTGCATTTCCATACTCTTGTTGTAGGGAGTGTATAATTGACAAGAATTTAACTGTTGAAAGTTAAATGTTTTAATCCTATGCGTAACTGTGTCTACTGAATAAGATTTAATGTAATCTTCAAGGTGGCAATTTACCTGCTCGGTTGCTCACCCTTTTGTTTATGCTATAAAGATATGTGGTTTGCCTTACTCATATCAAATGCTATGTTGCTGAGTGCTACCTTTGTCACATGCTCAAATTCTTGTAATTCTGAGCAGCAACTAATAAAATTATCTGTATCTCTCTCTGTCATGATTTAGGTTGGAATGCTTGCATAGCTTTGGTCTGTGGAAACTGTGTTGTCTGGTAAGAACTGTTTCCTTTTTCATGAACATGTAGTACTGTCCTACTACATGTTGCTGTCACTGTACATTATTTTACTTGCATTATGGATAAGTTCATGCTCTTGATGGCAGATATTATATTTTATAAACATATCATTAGCTGAATATTCCAGAATTTAATAGCTGTAATGTTTATCCTTGTATTTATTGTTGTGAAATTTCCTTTTCATAATTATGTTGTAATAATTGCAGGAAAGGTGCACCAACTACTCCATTAATCACTATTGCAATGACTAAAATAGTGGCCAGTGTATTGGAGAAAAACAACTTGCCAGGCGCAATTTTCACAGCCTTTTGTGGTGGTGCTGAAATTGGCCAAGCAATCACTCTTGACACAAGGATACCTTTGGTTTCATTCACAGGAAGCACAAAGGTAGACAACTTTCAGCAAACTGCTACTTGCATGTTTTATGCAACCATAATGTTTTAACTTTTTTTGGCTAGATTAATTGTTTTATGACAGTGGTGTCAGAAATTCAGAATGCCCCGATGCCTGATCCAGATCGATTGTAATCTAATCATAGTTGTTATGGCGTCACTATATCGTCGTGGCAGAAATTTGATATTCACCACAAGCTCCCATAGCGTCGGAGGGTCTGGTGGGCACCACAGGAGTGTGGCGCTACTGTGGCATCTTGTGGCGCCCGCCATACAGGAGGGAGAGAGCTGTAGGAAGTTGGGCATGGGGTGGCGTAGTGGTGAGGACGTGGCTGCGCGGCGAGGGTGCGGTGCGGCGTCGGCGTCGCGACTTAGAAGAGGCAGCGTCAAGTTGGCTGGAGAAGAAGAGCTCAGAAGAGGAAGAGAACCAGAGAAGGAAAGAGATAAAAAAGGAAAGAGAAGAGGAAGAGAAGGAAAGAGATAAAAAGGAAAGAGAAAAATAAGGATAGAGAAAAATGAAAGTTACTTTTTATAATTTGATTTAAATGGTTTTTAATATATGGGAAAAAGATGGAAATTTACTTTTCAGAATTTAATTTAAATGATTTTTAATAAATGAGGAATTCAAGACTTTTAGAGATAAGATACTTTTATGTATTTTATGCTTTTGCATTGCTATTTTAATGTAATAAATCTTAAATTATGACTATTGTGCTACATTAAGTCTCTTTCGAACTACATTTATATTGCTATCAACTTTGTATTTACATCCTCTAGTGGTCCTAATATATTTTATTGCTCACCACGCCGACGTGTCTATAGCAACGCCATTCCGCACGCCATAAGCGTTGTAATGTTGTGAAGGTGGTAGGTCGCCGCGCTTCGCCGCATCGCTGTAACAATGGATCTATTGATCTCCCTTACATCACCTGTTTCTGTATTCTGTTTTATGCCCTTTTTTCTCGTAAGAAATTTTCAAGTATTTGCCAATTATATATCAAGTGCACTGATCTACTGTAATATTTGTATCCCTGATTGCTGAATGCAGGTCGGTCTAATGGTTCAGCAACAGGTGAATGCAAGGTTTGGCAAATGCCTTCTTGAACTTAGTGGGAACAATGCCATTATTGTTATGGATGACGCAGACATTCAGTTGGCTGTTCGATCTGTGTTGTTTGCTGCTGTTGGTACAGCAGGGCAACGCTGCACTACATGTCGTAGGCTGGTAAGAAAGATTTTTATTTTTTTAACTGCCCCTATGGCTGGTACATGATTATTCTTAGTGCCTTTTGTTTTGTTACGACAGCTTCTTCATGAAAGCATATATCAAACATTTCTCGATCAACTTGTTGAGGTTTATAAACAAGTCCGACTTGGGGATCCTTTGGAGAATGGTACCTTACTGGGACCCTTGCACACCTCTGCTTCAAGAGGAGCCTTTTTGAAAGGAATCCAAACAATCAAATCTCAGGTGATATTTCTATATTGCTTATTGATGTAGTAGGATTGTTTGCGCAATAATATCTATTTATATTAAAATCTAAGCATCACATCTGTCCTACCTAAAATGCTTGAGTTGGTGGTGGTGATGATCCTTTGTACACCTCCTCTTTCCAGTCTACATAATTCTTAATATATTGCTAGTCAAAGTTAAATATGTTTGACTGTGCACTTTCTGCAACTTTGTATTTATGAATTGAGTGTATTTCTGTTCATGAATTTTTAATCTCGAACACACATCTAAAAATGCAGTGTTACTGGAAAAGTTCTAAGTTCAGCATGCTTAAGGAAAATCAATTCCATTGCAACCCACAGGCACATTGCTAGTAATCTGTTAGACTGAAATCATTGCATTTACTGTGGATTTAATTGGTGTATAACTTTTTGTAAACAATGAAGTTCTAATAATCTGACTTGACTACCATCCTAACCTGCAGGGAGGAAAAATTCTTTATGGAGGATCTGCCATTGAGTCAGAGGGAAACTTTGTTCAACCAACAATAGTGGAAATTTCATCCTCTGCACCAGTTGTGAGAGAAGAACTTTTTGGTCCTGTTCTTTATGTCATGAAATTTCAGGTCACAAATATTCAGTACTCTGCATTTGTGTTATAATCCGTAATATTTAGTGTCAGTTGTACACTGTTGTACAAGATCATTATCATTTGACATATTTTCCTGATTGTCATTCCCTGCAGACTCTGAAGGAAGCAATTGAAATCAACAATTCTGTTCCTCAAGGATTGAGCAGTTCTATATTTACACGGAGACCAGATATCATTTTCAAGTGGCTTGGGTAAGTGTCAGTTGAATAACCCAGAGTGGCACTCATGCCGCCAGCTAGTCACAGTGCCAAACTTGCTTGTTACTCCCTCAGGTCACAAAAGAAGTCGTTTTTGACTTTTCAAAGTCAACATGGCATAACTTTAACTAAAATTATCTTGTCTAAATTCAAAAAAATTACACAAGTATATATTATGAAGGTTTTTGTTTAGACAAACTTGGCCATGCCATGTTCAAAATCTATATTCTAAACAATAGTTATTAGTTATAGTTACCTTGTGTTGACTGCACACATGCTAAAATGACTTTATTTTTCTGACCGGAGGGAGTATACACCAAAATCAAAAGCCACCAGCTGCATCGAAGCTCCATACCCTGCTTATATGTAGCATTCTATTCTTTTTTCTAAACTTTCAGTGAAGGATGATGCCTTATATGATTTTCCTTAGGTCATGATAGAAAATTTGATCTCACTGTGTTCATGTTAAGAATCACACTTAAATAGTGAAATACGATCAAGTTCATAGCCTCTTTCTTTCATATCTGTCCATCGTATACGTTAATGCATAAAATTTCCTTTTGGATGATATTTTATATTTATCAGTAAGAGAATCATAAATTGATTTTAACCCTACTGGAGTTCCCTCATGCATCATTTTTATTATTCCCTGCTCAATTACAGCCATTTCCAGATTCTTTCACTGCCACATGCTGTAGGCCTTAGGGCATGAAATGACTATGGTAATGACTAATGATTGTCCTTGCTTTTCTTGCTATGCAGACCCCATGGTAGTGACTGTGGTATAGTGAATGTAAATATACCCACTAATGGTGCTGAAATCGGAGGAGCTTTTGGTGGAGAAAAAGCAACTGGTGGCGGACGAGAAGCAGGGAGTGATTCGTGGAAGCAGTACATGAGAAGGGCCACCTGGTAAGTAGAAAAATCTTGGCTATGCATATGAATTTCTTTTCTTCGAAACCAAATGCATATATGAATTCCAAATATGCAAATTTAGGTAACTAAACGACAGAGATGAGTAGCTTTGATCAATCCATATTATTTGTACTTGTGAAAATTTTCATGGGATCAGGCAAGTTCCATGGTGTATCTAGTGTTGTGGTCATTCGGACCTGGGTAATTCACTTTAGAATCTGCTACACGGCTTACTGGAGAAGCCTTGGGGATGCCATCTTAGATGTTAGATGCCATGGAGCAGTAAATTCAAATAGAAGATAGAACTACACGTTGTAAATCAATTTATCCCAGAGCTCTGAAGCGTAGAGATCACATCATCCTCTATTATGTATAGAGGTTCCCTATGAAAGGCCTGCCCTATGAGATGTGAATTCGTCGCATTCAATTTCCTTGAGATGTGACTTGTGAGCCATTCCTTGAAGACAATTACTGCAAGAGTGGCAATATTTCTGTCACTGATATTTTATCAGGGTGATAATTCTAGTGTGGCCACCATGCTCAAAATACTTTGCACGTGTATTTTTTTTATGGTTTTGCACTTTTCGCACACTAATATGCTCAATCCAATTTTTTCTGCAGCACTATCAACTATGGAAGCGAGCTACCTCTAGCTCAAGGAATTAACTTTGGCTAATCCTGTGGTCTACTGCTGATGAACATGCTGCATCAAGCGCGGAGAAAAGGTGTTAGGATGTCTCGGTCGAACGACTTCAGGTGTTTCTATTGGCTTCAGTTGTTAAGGCATAGACTGCAATGCTTATGTGCACAAATGGTTATGAGATGAGTTCAATATTACTGCATGTACTGCTCTTTCTATGATTAGCCGTCCGATTTCTAGTCTAATAAACATTGGAAATTTGCATCTCTTGCCGCAAGAGCAACATCTATGATGTAATTTTAGAACGGATCGGTTGAAATAAAAGGACTCAGTAGAACTGTAGTTGCTGTGCAAGCTTTCAGACCACATTCCCAATGAAGGCTATGTTCACTTTGCTGATTGTTTTCATTGCATCTAGCATTTTTATATACTAGTCTAATAAACCGCCAATTTCCCATTAGTTGGAACTAGTCGAGTGTTGCAGGTAAACGATCCAACAGGACCGTTTCCAATGAGCTATGTACTATCAACCACAATTTTATTCTGCATGCATGCATGCATGGTACAACATTCTCAACCTGTAACTCTGTAATTAACAACCAAATTTCCGCTAAATGGCACCGAGTGTGGTGCGCTGTGTTCATGCCCTGATCACAAGTTCATATACATTCCTGTTGTTCTCTCCGCTGAGGCGTTTTAGTCCCTCGAAACTTCTTCGGCTTCCCAAAAAATCAATTCTTTTGAACGTCACAAAACCTCTTCCTGCTGGTTCAGTACTTGCGTACAGCGAGCGGAGCCGATCAGCATGTCGTGAATCTGAATGCACGGCCACATTTATCTCATCCGGTGACATATTTTCCTACAGAAAAATGAGACATTAAATCTGATCCATTGTTAAAACTGATCAAGAATTGTGGTATAAAAGAAGTGATTGCATTTAATCCAACAAACTTGAAAACAAAATGCTCATTTCTGCACCTGGTAGAAGTTGAATATGTGATCCAGCACTTGTATACGTGTAAAGCCACCATTGCTGAAGAATGTCCTTGAGGAAGGCCCAAGCTCACCAAAACGATCCATGGGGAAGAGTATGGTAAGGAAATGGTTCTTAAAAATAGCCTCACTTTTCTCACTAAAGGAAAAAAACACACATTCCTATAAGAAATTTTGAACAGCATATTAAAAGAATTTGACCAATGCAAAGAACTACTTACCTTTCTCTTAGTGGGCGGGACAAATTAGAACTTGATTGGTCTGGATCCTTGCCATCCCCATTTCCATCAAACGCATCGTCTGACCATGAAGAATCCGTATAAATACATGCATATGTAGTTGGCTCGGATACTGTCCAACAGATGTAATCCAGGAGTATGGCAGGTGTGATTGGATGGATTGGTACTTCACAGGACTGGCTTAAAAGCATAAATTTAGACATTTATCAAAACACTCCATATAGTATAGAAGAGCCAAACATGTATATGAACCCCAAAATACTGACATTCGAAATGTACCATAATTTGTTCAAGTTCCAGGTTCGCGCACATGTCAAGATGAATTTCAAGCATTTTATACAAAAAAAATCAAGAACAGAAGGCAGATGCACTGATGTGGAATCATGTGATCACGTCCAAAGGAATTTTTTTATTGGAAAAACAAATATGTTGCAGTGATGCTGGATGAAAACATAAACACAATGAGGGATTTGCATGTTCTCAAATCTAGAAATTAATAAAGAAAAAAACAGCTACAATAGGAAAAACCAAACCTTACCTGCATACGGCGAGTGCGGCGTTCTCGGACATTTTTCTTTGCTACTTCAACAAATTTCCGTCTCTCTTCATAAGTCTCGTCTATCTCCCCTGGGGTTGATGGTAATCCACTGGAATTTGAGTTTATAGGAGGAACACCCCCAATTTTTCTATTCTAAAACAACAGAAAATCCAGTGTCACCACATATGTAACCATCCAATAAAGAATTAAAGAGTCAAATGCGGAAAAATAAAAGACGAACATATTACAACATAGGTAATATGTTCGTCTTTTATTACAACATAGCAAATTAAGCACGAGGAAACTAAACATAAATAACTACGGGCATTTGTACTGTTCAAGAAACCACATAAAATTTGTTCCCATCTATGTGAACCGCATTATTTTCTCTCCTCGTCACTAAATACATTGCAGGTGGGTAGCTGTCTGTCATTATCTGTTTTTCATTTTTAGTAATTTTTAGTCTCTTTTATAAAGATAGGTAGGCGTAACATGTCACTTAATTAGTTTTTCTTGTTTCATTCCCAGATAAACAAGAGGGTAAATACCCAACAAAAAGTTATTTAGAAGGAGAATTCCTAGCTCCAGCTTGTCAAATCTAAGAAATGTCATATTTTCCGAATCTCTTGAAAGGAAAACTTCTTTAGGAATAAAAAGGGAGGTGTTGGATACTGAATGAGAGGATAATTGATTAAGATAAGTTTATAGCATATGTCATACCTCTTGAGATGTCTGAGCATTTTCAAGAATCATGGCAATCTGCCTAGCTAGGTCCGAAGAAAAATGGACAAGACGCTGCAAGCTCTTTTCCTTTGCTGTTTTTAGGATCCAAAATGGCTAACAAATCGAAAGCAGAAAACATTAATACAAAATGATCTACCTAAATTAGTTAGAACCAAGTCAACATGCTTACAGTTACAATGTTGTCTGAATGGCCAACATATCTCTTAACAAAAGCATCCTCACACACAACATATGTGGCATGACAGCCAATAAACCATTGGTCCAACAATTTCGCACCTTCTCTAACAGCAGCATCAGACACCTACAGGCAAGATACATTTATGCAAACATAGGTCATGCAGCTTAACAAGAAATGTTTTGTTGAATTGATGAGTAAAGGGAAAGGAGGGCAACTCTGCGATCCTTGTAGACTCAATAAATTCAGAGGAAAACAATTGCATCGTTCAGGATAATTTGAATTTTCCATGAATCCTTAGCAAAACTTTAATCCGCGTGATGCTCTAAGTAAACATATATATATATACAACAAAAGAAAGAAGCAATTGTGGCAGCCATACCTTCTTCCTCATTTCACCGGATATCCCAGGATCAATATAGACCGAGTCATTTGTAAAAATGAATTCACCATGGTCATGTCCTTTTCTAGGAGTCTGAAGCTGGTGCTTCTGGGCTGTGTCTGAGCAAGCTTTATCTTCAAAATTCATTGGCGGAAGGCAAGACTTCTCACTAACAGGAGTGCCAATAAGCCGGTTGAACTCACCAAGTGGCGTACCGTTTTCCCCAATGTTCTTGATACTATACAAGGATTCATCCAACCTCACTGTGATAGAAACACCATAAATTGACAAATATCCTAATAATTTAGCAGAAACAGAAGAGGATGAAACTTGTCTTACTGTTCCTTCGCAAGCAATCGACAAACCAACCAAATGTTACGACAAAGAGACCGTTCCTTGGACCATGCTTCAGCGCGTGCTCAAACTTGCGGCCAGTGAAGCTGTGCTGTGTGTTAAGGAAGCAATGAAGCATGCTGTCCTGAATTCGACAAACAAAAATGGCAAGGGACCAAGAGAAGAGATAACGAGCTATAAATCTATAATCCATGGCGTGCTAAGGATATCTGCACCACTAGGTGAGTGCATTTGGGATGCAAGCTCCCGCTATACTCGCCTCCCATCCTCTCCGTCGCCTCCTTCACCTGAGTCCTTGCCTCTGCAAACCACACAATCTCCAACCCATCAAGAACAAAAAAAGTCTTTGATCCGTACACGGATGATGCGCTACCTTTCTCGGCAAAGTCAAGCCGCAGCAAAGGAATCACCTTTAGATAGCCCAGTGACGCAGATGACCAATCCGGCGAAGGGGCCATCGGGCGGTGGCCGCCGGGCGGCGGCGGTGCCGCGCGAGGCGGCAGAGGAGGAAGCGACGGAGGCGGAGGAGGGCTGCATCCCCGGGAGGATGAGCCTCGAGCAACCCCTGCTCACGATCACCTCCACCCCACCTCGCAACATCTCGTCGTCGTCGTCGTCGGCGGCGGCGGCGGCGGCAGTGGCATGAGAGCGAGTGAAGGAGGTGGGCGGTTTTGTGAGGAGGGGTCGTCGGATCCGGTGGTGCTTTCGAGGGAGAACGAGGAGTTAATGATGACGACGCAGTGGCTCCCTCCTCTCCTTCTTCGTCTCCGCTCGCCTAGGGGGACCTTTGGAGGAGGGGATCCATGGCGATCTGGCAACGACGGCAACGACGAGGTGACCGTTGGGAGAGCCTGCTTTTTTGTTTCTCTCTCTTCAATTAGTATAATCTAATGGTGGTTTAGCAGTAGTGGACGACCTACTTGGATTAGAGCATCTCCATTGTAATTGCTATTTTTGACTTGCTATTCATAGCAATAGCAAGTCTCCCTATTTCAATTGGCTTGCTATATTGCTACTCACTCCATTGTACTTGCTATTTGACTTGCTATTTTAGAAAACTTGCTATTTTTCTCATCAAACTTGCTACATGTAGCAAGTTTGGTGAGAGAAATAGCAAGCCCTCTAAAATAGCAAGTCAAATAGCAAGTACAATGGAGACAACTTTTTGACAATTCTTGCTATTTTTAAGGATAGCAAGTTGGATAGCAATTACAATGGAGATGCTCTTAGCTACTCCAGCAGCAAGGAGTGAACTACCAAATCAGATTAATAACGATTAATAATGTGGTAATTATGACAATACTTCCTCCTCTATTTCAAAAAATTAGTTGTTTTGCATATGATTTTAGATATAAATAAGTGATTAATTAATATTTCTTGTTTGTTCATATTAAATACAATACAGAGTAAAATCAGAGCGGAAGATGAAGAGGAATCAGTGCACCATTATTAGAATATAGATGTTCAAAATACCTAATAAATGTAAGCTAACTTGTTTTAGATAATTTAGATATAAATCTAAAACGACTTGATTTATGAAACTAGAGGGAGCAATTGCCTATTGACAACTAATCTAGAAATGATTTATTAATTAGATGTTCTAGTTGATCCCTCTCATTTGAGGGGATGTGAGGAAGTTGATAGTGGCTGCATGCTATAAAATTCCTCAAAAAGTCCACTAGTGTAGTACTGTAGTAGTACATGGTAGACGAATACTTGATTGCAAAGAAACATATAAAATTTTAAAAGTCATGCGTGTACTTCAAAGTTTGAAGACAACTTTTGTACTGTAGTTTGTAAAATAAGTTGTTTTATCTTTTTTTTTAATCGCGTGAATAATGGCTTGCTTGCTAATATTCATGTACATTTGAAATCTCTAGATTTGTCATTTAAGAGTTGGTTTGTTTCCGCTTAAATTATAACAATCCAGCTTACCTAAAAAAATAGGTTGAATCACAAACCACCGAGGCTGAATTTACACTCCTTCGCAGATACATTCGCATACATGAGATAACACATTTTCAGTATTAATTTTAGTATCTTTTGGTACCTCGTACATCAGGTATCGAAATTAATAACGTAAAATATAGTACCTCCCATTACATAGTAAAAACCATAAAATTTCTCAACTAACCGCAATGCATAAGCATATCTAATATCTTACATAAATATGACACCATTCTAGTTGACCTTGCTTATATATAAATTCACAATTCTGGTCAAAACCCATGCAATTGAGCTGTCATCTCATTCAACTCTCCTCCATATCTCATCTTGTCAACCACCCTGTATTTATAGTAGTTTTTCATTTAAATGTATACAGAAAGAGAGAGAGAGTGAGTGAGACAGGTAACCTACTGTACAACCGGAGAGCTTCTGAATGCGAGGAAAACTGTTCATCGTTTCTATTTTCATTTACAGAAATTTCTCCAAGTTAGGTGAACTATTAAGGGGGTGTTTGGATCCAGGGGCTAAATTTTAGCCCGTGTCACATCGGATGTTTGGACATCAATTTGAAGGACTAAACGTGAACTAATTAGAAAAATAATTACAGAATCGGAGGATAATTCGTGAGACAATTTTTTTAAGCCTAATTAATCCATAATTAGCAAATATTTACTGTAGCATCACATTGTTAAATCATAGCGTAATTAGGCTCATTAGATTCGTCTCGTGAATAATCCACCGATTATGAATGGGTTTTGTAAATAGTCTACATTTAATACTCCAAAATAGTATCTAAACATTGGATGTGACAGGGGCTAAAATTTAGCCCCTTAATCCAAACACACCCTAAGACCATCTGGTCTAATCGGTAGTGCATAGAACGAATTCCAGACAACCACAATTTTTTTATTAATTACTATTGTAGTATCTGAGTTTCACAGCGATATAACAGGAATATAATCCTAATTATTTGATAAGTAGGTAGATGACTGATTCTAATTATTAGATATACTGTTGATTATAATTAATACTTAAGATGTATATATTTTTTCCGTTTATGATATAATTTTTTTCTACTAATCATAAGTTCTAAATAAGTTTTCCAAGGGGCAATGTAGAGGTAATAATCCAATCCAAATCTTGAAAACATAGGGGATATTTTTAAGTTGTTTAGGGTGTAGTTTATAGTGAAGCACAGTGCATGGCACCTCAGTTACTCAAGATAAATCAGCCATTTACTACTCTAATACAATAAATCTAGATAGTATTATTGTTTGGATTCGTTTTAATATGAAATGTAATATCTAATCTTAAATTGCATTATTATAGTATTGAGGGAGTACTCTATTTTACTTTACTTTTAACACAATTTTTTTAGAAAAACCGCAAGCGATAGGGTCGTTACAGATATATATTAAGAAGAGGGCGGACCGAGGTCCAAACAAGTTACAAAAAGACGAGGGGTTGTAGAATAAATAACAAGAGATTACAACTAGAGCTGACTTAGGAGAAAGCTTGAGACACGAAGAGCTTGCGCATTGGAAACAATGGCCTGCACAATTGCGGAGATGGAATTATACGAGGAGCTAAAGACACGATAATTTATTTCCTTCCACATGTGCCACCAAATATATATGAGTAAGCCGTTGAAAGCTCGGCGCCTGGACCACGGAACAAGAAGCGTAATGCCAACAAAATGAGAGTGACGAAGAACGAGTTGTCAGACTTGCTCGGTGAAGGGGCAGAAACTAGAGATCACACGCATTGTTGAGTTCATCGTGGCCAGACCATCGGAGCATCCATCCACCGCTCGCTCTACAGTTGAGAAGGTCCCATACTCCCATTCACCTTGCCTTGAGGCTTCAGGCAAGAGTGCAGCTGAACAACACACTGTAGTACTGTACCACCTCTAACTGCTGGCTGAAAAGTGGCACCAACAGCAACAGGAACACGATCACAGGCCGTGTGAAGTGAATCTCCCATGCTGCTGCTTTTTTTTTTCAACGAGATTAAATGCGAGAGATCTGGACATGTCTTTGATGGGCCTAATCGGCTTTCGATGCCATCCGAAAGGTGCAATCGACCAAACGAGCGTGAATTATTGGTGGTTGCTGTTGTTTTCTGACATAGATGACCTGGCTGATACGAACCTCTGTTGCTCAGTTCAGACTTCAGAATGTCACTGCCATGCTGCTTGATGCTACTCGGGCATCAGCGTCTGATGGAAAATGAAGCTTCCTTGTGAAATGTTTCATCACTATGAATGTACAAAACAAAAACAAAAACTTATTAGGCACATCGATTTTTCAGGTTTGATCAGGCACGTGAGAAGATGAACTCTGGACAGAGTGCAGGTATACAGGTAGTGCATGATCAGATCAGAACTGAGCAATCAGCACGTCCATTCTTTCGATGAGAAAAAGGGTAGCAACCACGAGCTCGTCGCTTTACTTCTCACCTGCTCTCCAGCTCTCTTGACTAATGGTCAGCACAGAGCACAGGCGCTTGTAAAGCTGCACCAGAAATTCAGAATTTTCTTGACTGAAACTGAAGCCGTCCAGTACTAATAATGTGATGTGAGCTCTCAATCTCAGTATGTGTCATGTCCATGAGTCCATCGAAGCTGGTGGGTGAAAGTGTGGCCACTTGTTGTGACGAGACCATGTTTGTTCAGTGTTCATCTCTGAACTGAAACTAGAGGAGTGGACTCAACATCAATTCTGTTTTCCAGAAATCATGAGAGCTAGAAGAGGATTTAACCGAACATACATCCCTGAACATAATCGTCAGGTGAAATGCTGACAGGTGTGTGAAACTAGTTGCTTCAGGATAGAAATCTACTGTTAATCGTAACTGGGAGCTGAGCCTAGCTTGCTGACCCCAAAATCCTTGTGCGCGTAAGTTCTTGAGCTCTGAATCCTGAATGGAAAAAAGGTTACTGATTACCAAATTAGTGTTAGTACCACATGACTGTAATTGGAATATGTGATAGCAATGAGAAAAGCAAGAAGTCTGGTGATAACATCTGGTCTGAACTCTGAACCATTCCTGATTACTGATAAACTGTTCAGCCCAGAGTTAATAACTAGAAATGGTTGTATACATACAACAGAAACAGGTGGAATGATGGAGAGGAATGTGTTTTTTCCTCAACATACACATGCATATCTTGATCCTTGAAAAGTTAATGTGCTGAAAATTCCACCAAGTTCAATTTACTGTTTGCATCCAATTGCTCTACTCAGTGCTCACTACTAATAAAGCTAAATCCGACATCTAACTATAAATCTTTGGGTATCATCTCGTGTATGACAATATGTTATCATACTCAGACCAGTCAGAAGTGCCAACAAAATCTGCAAGCCAAGAAGAACATTTCTCTTGTTGATGCCTCTCTTTAAGTCTTTATCTAATGATCAGTCCTTTGATTCCAAATAACAATGATCACTAGTCCTACTAAATAATGCACCTGGTGATGAACATTCGTTCAGGACCACCAAATATCTACACTTCCAAGTTCCAATGAAGTTTTTACAAAGACATCTTGCTAGAAATAGCTATCCAGCTCTGCATGCTTCAACCACATAGTATGTGTTTGGTCGCATGCTCTCAGTCTAACATTCTAACCTAGCTCGCCCATCCGGCCCGATTCGGTGGGTCATGCACACGGTGATGTATTTGTGCTGTTTGAGCTTGGTCTAGCCCATTATTGTGCGAAGTTGATTGGTTACATTGGTTGGGTTGATTTTGGACAAATTAACTGCCGCTAACTACCATGAAGAGAAGTTGTTTAGTTTGTAAATGACCAGCCTAGAAATGTCCACGGAAAATTATTTTTCGGGTTTTACCTCCTCATATTTGTCCGGGAATAATTTTTTCTCGTCTCCATCTCGACCAATGTTGACGGGGACAATTTTTCCACATCCCCATTCCCGTGTGAGGATTTTTCCCGTATAGCCCTCATCCTCACTTAAATCTAATCATTCAAAGAATAATATTAATATATGTTCGTAATCAATAATCACTTATAATAATCACTAGACTAATAGGCTAACGGGCTAATTGGTTGGACCCTATTTTCTGAACTGAAATGAGTCCCTACAGGGGTGGGGACCGGGATTAAAGGGTCATACATGTTCCTGCCAAACCTAATGAGGACTGTTTTTCCCGTTTAATTCCCTGTGGGTACTAAATTGCTACCGTATTTGACTCCTAACGAGAGAATTCCCATTAACACCTCTAAACCTGCCTCCTTCAAGAAGGTTGGCCTCCCACACAACACAAGATTTGCAATATATTTAAGTACTACTTTTAATCTCCCCGAAATCAGATCCACATCACAAGTTAAAAATAACATGGCAAGAATGACAGGATATGCACAAGAATCCATGGAGAGCTCACCTCACCTTTTAGGTAAAAACTCGAGGGGTTGGCTTAATTTTGTATCACGGAGGGGGCAGACTGGCAGAGTATGTAACCCTAAAACAAATAACATGGCTAGTTTGGCGGGCTAGAATCCCGGCCTGCTAAACTAGCCCTAATAAGGGACTCAACCACCCACACAAGCAAAATTTTCTCTCCCGCTGAAACGAAAACTATCAAATCCATTTTGGCCGCGAAGCCAAACTCGTGCGTTGATTTTGTACCCATATAGACCTCTACCGAATAAAGACAAACCTAGTAAAAAATAGAGGAGTGCACCACTTTATCATCGATATTGTTTATAAGATCTTTTGGGTTGATTTTTTTGGTTGAGGTTCACAATTTAGGTACAACGAACGATAGCATAATGTACACAATAAAAATATTAAACATCGTACTAATTTATTCTTTATATCCACATGCTAAGTGACCCCTAAGGCCCTAACCAAACGAAGCTCCGCCAAGTTTGTTAATTCCATTTCGGTTTGGCTCTTGGAACGAAATGTTTTGGTACCAAATGATACCGGTGTATCGTTTTGGGGTCTAATAAAATAATATAAAGGTTATTTTACAGTTCTTCAGGAGGTACCATATTTTCAGTGTTAATTTTGGCACCTCCTGACACATGAGGTATCAGGAGATACCAAAATTAATATTGAATGTGGTAGCTCCTCAAGAACTGTAAATTTTTTTCATAATATAAATATATTTAAAGAGTTATTTTACAGTATTTGAGGATGTACCATATTTTTTAGTGTTAATTTTGGTACCTCCTGGTACCTCATGTGTCAGGAGGTACCAAAATTAATACTGAAAATGTGGTATCTCTTGGTACCTCCTCAAGGACTATAAAATTTCTTATATTTAATATATATATTAATATGATTAAATATGATATATTTGAATACATTGATACCTTAAATATAGTTTATAACTTGAATACAATATAATATATATCTTAATATAAGTAATATGTAACACATATTAAAAAAGTTAAAATATAATTTTGACTGAAATGACCGGCATGTGCCGGTATTGACTAGTATAGCAGGTATTGATCAGTATTGAGACCAAAACAGTACACTCTTTAATACATACCGGTTTAAGTGATGGAACCGACCATTCTGACCGATACTATAACAAAATTGATAAGCTTAACCTTCCACTCTTGTAGTTAGCACTGCTAGTATGTAGAGTAGCTGGTAATAGCGTGATGGACAATTTCCAAATAATGTATGGTCAATGGTTGACATAAGCGCTTCTCCCATAGGCGGCTTCCATTTCAGGAGAATTTGGGTAAGGTCGCACATGGCCAACTCTATTCCTTCTATATGCTCCTCGTGTTTGGCGCGTCCAAAGCTCGCCGCCGTGCCGCGCTCATGCGCGCGCGCATCTCGACGGCCGCCGCTGCCGCTGCCGCCAGAGATATCTATCGATATCCCCGTCGTCGTCGGCCACATCGTCGCCAACCCCGGCGAGCACCACATGGGGAAAGCTGTCGTCGAAATGCCTGTAAACTACAGAGAATGTTTTACTAGCTGTGCATTCTCGAGCACTCTGGCAACAGAATGGATCGTAGTATTTGTCTTATTTTATTGAGTATTAAGATGGGTTAATTGTTTCTGTGTCACTGTTATTTTCCTAAAAGTCAAAAATGTCATTAAAATTTCAGTATTTGCTCATATGTTATTACTATTTCAAATTAACTCTTTTATATCATCTGAGTCCACCTACAAACTCTGAATATTTACTTATATGTTATTACTATTTCTAATTCACCATTTTATGTCATTACACTTTTATGAATATTTAGATCTAAATGGCATACAAAGTGAATTTGAAATAGTAATGACATATGAGCAAATACCGAAATTTTAATAACATTTCTGGTGTTTTAGGAAATAACGATGGCAGCGAAGCAATTAACCCTATTAAGAATAGTTTATACTATCATCTTGATTAGTACTAATAGAAATTACAAAAAGATAAAATCGTTCTAAAAATCAGTGACGCGGAGGTAAATAATTGTAAATTTATATACCATGTCGACGAAAGATATAAATCAACGCAAATTCTTATACCTAAAAAAATGAATTAAAAGACTAATTATCTCAAAGATTGATTCTATTAATAATATGTATATGCATCGAAAACGTGCCGGTAAATCAACCAAATTCATTTCCTATATTATTATTGTCAGCTGATGAATTAATCCCTACACGATTAGTATATCAAGGAAAAACTATAAAGCATCGGTGCCAATATCTACGGCATTCCTTTTGATTGGAGACATACGGTAAATATGAATCTTAATGTACTTGTTTACCTCAGGCCTTGTTTTCCTCGTCTAATTCAATTCTTTTCTACGAAATCATGGTGAATATCATTTGATCATTCTCACCAGGTAGGTTGGCTAGCTCGGCGTCGCGTGCGTGGCATTGTGAACAGTGCGTGGAAAGCTCCGATCTTCAGTATGAAATCGGTAGATGAAGCTAATGGGTAGAGTCAGCGGAAAGTAAAAACTAAAAGATATATTACTTAACTATAATATTTATATTATGTTTAGTTCTTTATAAACTGAATTCTAAGACAAGAACGGTTGCAAGCTCATATCTCACTACCATACGAATGACTTTTAGTGACGTAGCTTTAGTCACAGATAAAAGAACATTAGCTTGAAAACATACATACACTATTATAAAGTCACGGCTCCTCCCTTCAGTCTTTACTTTTAACCATTCTATAACTTCCCTCCCTTGCTCTCTCTAATTGATCTTTACCATTCTCATCTTGAGCTCTATCGATGGTGGCCGGCATCACTACAAGATCTACTCGATGACGACCGGCGTTACTTCATGCTCCACCCGACCATGAGCTCATCGGTATTGAACTGCTTTAACAGATGGTACAAAGTTATTACCATTGCTTCACCAAATCATATTACTTGCTCTCTTCTATTATTATCACCTCTTATCTCCTTTAATCATCGTCTCTCCTCTATTTGTCTTGAGGTAGAGACCTCACTGAAGATGACCACATGAAAAGCATATCAGGACACCGACAAAAATAATAGAAAGAGCGCCTCCATAACCACCTCAGATCTATTCTTCTTCATCATCATCGCCTCTTCTCCTCTATTATGGCTCAGGGTAGAGGCCTCACCGATAATGACCACATAGAAATCGCATCGGAACGATGACAAAAATAACGAAAAGAGAACTTATATGATCATCTCGGATCTAATTGTTAACTCATTTGAACTGAAAGAAACTAAACAGAACTATATAGAACAGATCTAAAATGAAAAAAATCGACATTTAGTGACACATGAACATATATACCCATCACAAAAGGTGACCTTTAGTGACATATGAACATCTATACCCTTTATTAAATGTCACCTTTAGTGATGGGTGTATACCTGTCACTAATGGTAAGTCATTATTGATACGATAAGAGTGATAGGTATAATACCCGTTACTAATAATTATTATGACCCGTCACTAATGGTCCTTTTTAGGCAGTGAACCTTTATTAGTGACGGGTAAATCTCTTATCTCTAGGTCATTAGTGATGTGATAAGGGTGACGGGTATGATGTCTATTACTAATAACTTTTATGACCCATCACTAATAGCCATTTTTATGTAGTTCTTTATAAACTGAATTCTAAGCCAAGAACTGTTGAAATCTCCTATCTTTTCCATGAAATTAGCATATCTGAGCTAAAAGTAAAAGATATATCACTTAACTATATGTTATTTATATTATATGTAATCCTTTATAAATTAAATTCTGAACTAGAGATACATAGATGGGCTGTGTTATGGTACAATATTTACCTCATAAGAAATAATACTTTAAATTAATGTATACCATTTATTTTAGTTAGGATTAAAAACTAAAATTAAAAATATTGGTCCGATAGATAATTAGAAAGTCGACGCAAAAACTGATAAGAAAGGATTAAAAAATTAAAAAAATCAAGGGTGACCTATTATATCACCTACATTTTTAATCTTAGCCATTAAATCAAAACAAATAAATGGGTCATAATATTTTTAGTGTATGCGAAATTTGATTAAATTTAGAAAAGTGTGTACATAGTCAATAGTAATTAACACTGGTAGGTTCGTGTGGCCTTCTCTTGCTCCCAGATGCATTTATCGATCAGTCGATAGTAATTAACAGTTAATTAACACGGGTAAGCTCGTGTGGCTTCGCTTGCTCCCTGCAGTACTCCCATGGACAATAGCGTATCGATCCGATCCAGGCCCTGCACGGGTAGCTCTCTTTGCCTGCAGCACCCACATACAGTGTGCGTGCGTACAGTGCAAGCTTGATTTTAATTTCCTCTCGACAGGTCAGTCGAGCTCATCTCTATACAACATTCCAATCTGCGGCGTACACAACGGCATACCAGCTAGCTAGAGCTAGCAGCCATGCGTTTAGCCGACGCACGTAATAAGGGGGAGATGCATTGATCGATCAGGCTCTGCTAGTTATTAGAGACGTTGCTAGCGCTTTGCAGTGCATGGACAAGTCGCAGCACAGCCGGCCGGCTGACCATCACGATGATCTGTCACACTGCAAATTGGCAAATGGATGGACACGCTGTGTGCATGCATGCTTCGTCTTGTCAGGATCTCGCTCGCACGCATGCGGTTGTCCAGGGGATCGGATCGATGAACAAGAGACGACGATGGTGAGAGGCCGGGCGAGATGGTCACAACTAGATTGATCGAATGAGAGCGAGGAGATCGAGAGTAGGGTACGCGTAGGAGATCGATGTCGTTACGTTGTGGCAAGCAGGATGATGAATGCATGCATGCATGCGGCCGGCACATAGCATGCAGCAGCAGGCCAGGTTGTGTCGCGGGTTCTTGCTGGGGGTACGTGTGTATAGTCGCTGTCTGAAAGTGCATGCACGTTGTTGCAGTTGCGTGGAAAAATCTGGATAAGATGGATGCACGGGATCCTGCTGCTTGGATCGGAGCCGGGAATAAAGCTCTGAAGAATCTTCAAACCGGCAGGGACGTCGCAAACAAGGACGGCTGGACGGGGCATGCATATATATTCTTCTCCCCGTATCGAGATGTTGTACTTGAGTACTTGTATCTGCTTGTAGCACGTACGCATGCATGGTCTACAAAATATACCCGGCCGGCCCCTCGAAATGGCGGTTGAGGATATGATGTAGTTTACAAGAATTCAATTGAATAATACAGTCCCTGATTGGATGGGCAATTATATGCCTCTTCCTCCAGTTCCTCGCTCCCACATCACACGTACATACGTACGTAGAGAGATGCATGCATGCATGACTATAGCTCAAATATGATCTAGCTAACTGGTGATATGATCTTGGGCAAAACGTACCTATAACTAAATTACTTATACGTAGAGATATATGCATGGCTACGGATCAAATCTGTTCAACCAGTTATATATGACGACCCGGCCTGTTAGGCTGTTACATCGAATTTTTGATCCAACCCTACACGCCACTAGCTGCACCATAGCTAGCTTCCTCGCCGCTTGTCTCTCGATCTGGCGCCGCTAGCTGCAGGCTGTATGCATGCATGCATGCATGCATGTGTGCTGCGTAGGGGAGGAGGCCTGCATGACGAGGAGATTGAGGCAAAGCGAGAGAAATGTGGGAGAGAGGATGAGGGTATATAATCATCCGTTCGCTACAAGATCATTTTTGAAAGAAAAAATAGAACAAATGCGTACTAATCAATGGGTATGGCTAAAGGACGCTATTTTAATCTATCCCATGCTATTTAGCGGTTGCTATATATTTTAGTGGGAGAGAATATAACACCTATTTGCATAGGGAAAATTACTTATGCGTCATTACAATTTTTTTTAAAAAATTATATGTCACAGTGGTGATTCTCATCTATAAATGACACACCGATAATATAATGAGAAATTTTACAGTCCTTGAGGAGGTATCACATTTTTAGTGTTAATTTTGGTACCTCCTGACACATGAGGTACCAAAATTAGTACTGAAAAATGTGGTATCTCCTGGTACATCCTCAAGGACTGTAAAATTACCCTAATATATTAGCAAACTGGAAAAATTATAATCATAAAGAAAAATTAACCCGAAATTAATTTCCACTGCACGAGAGCGAATCTAGGTTCAACGACGTCGCGGGTACGTACGTCAAAACACGTACGGTTTTGACTGGAGCGCGCTTCTGCTTTTGTATTGGTTAATTTCACTTTGCATGCCGCAGCCGAAATTATCCAGGCGTGCGTGCGTAGTTTTAGTTTGGGTACGTTACGTTGGATATAATAACATCTTGTGTCGTTGTTACCACTGCACGCGGGTATGTTCGTTCTCATGGTGTGCTTATAGTACACAGTCCGCAGTACTATCTAGTGTACTACCATACCATTATGCATGGCGTAATGGACGGATCAGATCGATCTGGTACGTATAGGTGCCAGTGGGAGTGTACTTAAGGCCCCAGAAACGACGTGATTAGCGTCGGTGCAAGCGCCGTCGTGCGTGCCGCGCGCTGGCTAACCAAAACCAAGGCGGCCGCCTGTACTTACGCCGGCTAATTGCCGGGTTTAAGTTAAGTGAACACGTGATTTTGGTCACACGCGTCGGGCCCGACCAAGTGCGATGGGATCCGTTGCGGCGCGGTCGTGACACTTGTCGTTGCCCCCACTTGCCCTCGTCCGTCGATCGCGCATCGATCGGGCGGCGGATCATATCACACCGCGCATGCTACCTTTCTTAATTACCCGGTCAAACAAAACGACCGGGTTTAATTAGTTTCTTCGTTTGAGGCATTTGGGCTCTCGCTAATATGGTTTCATTTATTTCAATCCGACTTAAAAAATAAGTATTTATTATAACCTACAAATTAAATTACAAATTATGTATAATAAGATGATTTATTATTAGACGAACTATTTCGGAGATGCTCTTAAATCCTCGTACATAAGGCTCATACATAAGGGATCTATTGTATTTTTTTAAGATGTCGCAAAAAGATCCACATCTTGCACCATGTAAGCTTATAAATTAGTTACCACGTTAATTAAAGAGAAATATATATTGTGATGGTTCAGATTTTAATGATGAAGGATAACTCATACGATTTTAATTGTATTATTTATAGAAACCGAAATACTATATACCGCCACTAGTTTTTCGTTGACAACCCTTATTATTAGTAAAATTTATATTATTTTTAAAACTAAATTAAAGTGAATGTTATTTTTTTCCTCGTAAACAAGGGGCAAAATTCTTTTTTTTTTTAATGTAAGCGCCGTTCGAAAAATAGCGGCCGACTGATATAGTAGAGTCTGCCCCCCCTAGACTCCTAGAGCCCAGTTTCCTATTACCATTCCCTGCTTCAACCTGTTGAGCTGGTGGCTGGGTTTGGAGTCGTCTAAAAAAGGAAGTGACATGCCAGATGATGAAGTAGCCAGCACCCCAGCCACAGCCCACAGGCCACAGCTGCACCGAACGCTCCGAGCCTTGGAACTTGAGCTACTGCTAGTACTAGTCTGCACCAATTGCAAGCAGTTTGCCTTCGCCTACTACATCTCTCCCTCTCCCCCTCTCGCCATTGTTAGGAGCTTGCATTCCTGGCAGCTTCATTAGCTCGCTGGTCGCTGCCTCCCCAATCTCTCATTCTTCAGGACAAGATAAGATATGAAGGTAAAGGCTCAGACCAAACCATCGGTACGATCTGTACCCTTTTTTTGCAGAGGTTAATAGCTAGCTTTGGATTGTGGGGTGATGATCCGTTCGTTTCTTGCAGATTTTCAGCTGGGTAGCCAACAAGATCACTGGGAAGCAAGAGGCAGCTCGGTTTCCTTCAAGTTCTTCTGCGCCTTACCGTGAGTGTACCTGAACTCTCGCTTTAATTTCCTGGCAAATTATTTCAGAACTATGGTGATTTGATTGTTGTGCATCATGCTGCGTACGTGCTGTTGTTTGTGAAATGAAATGCTTTCTTTGATCCCCCTTTTTTTTGCTTTTATGTTTCCTTGTTCCTGGAGATAAGAGGAAGAACACGGCCAGTAAAAATTAAATTTTTTCCACCGTGAATATTTCCTTCAAATTACACATAAAGTACGGCAAGTAATTCAGAAGCCGTTTCCTAATTTGATGTTTTCTTTCTGTCACATCCCTTCATTAATCATTAATCGCCATGCTCGTTTTTTGGATGATCATACTTCATACATCAGCCTGATTGATTCAAGCGTACGTTCTCCTAAGTGCTAGTAAATACTCATCAACGCTTTAGCTCTGCCATTTTCTTAGAGGAATTCCACTAGAAACGACGGTTCAGTTCTTAGAGGAATCGAAAACAAATCCAGTGTTCTAGGGGTTCATTTATTTTTCCTTTTACGGATCAATAAAAGCAAGATATTTTTTTTTGTGTGTGTATTATACACAATAAAAAACTATTTCATGGCCTGATGCTCTGGCCTAGCTCTACGCCAATATCTCTGTAAAGCACACTTTCCAACTAGTCAGTATGGGTCAAAAGTATTGATTAGTCAGTTAGTTTATAGTCCCCCTCAATTCCCCACTTGTGATCAAGAAAGGAGAACTTGATTTCAGCAGACAAAACCCTCTCCTCGGATGGTTTCGCAACTCGTACTGAGGAATCATCAGATGATCAGATCTGAGCCACTAGCCCAGCTGGAGTAGAGTACGTTGTTAATCTTCCAAGATTACACAAAAAGACTACTACTGTTGGAGAATTGAGCAGTGACAAGCAATGTCTACAAGTCGCCATTGAACCGACCAGACGACTAATCACGATTTGTCGTCGACCAGATCGATTAGTTGAACCTAGTCGGTCATAGTCGTCCATATAATCATCCTATATATTTCGGGACATATATATACTTAGTATATGCTAATAAAGTAATAATCATGAGTTTAAGACTACATTAGTGGCTACTTGATAACTTGACTTACCTGGGAGATTCCACATCTACACATACAACACAAGCAAGTATGTTGGTATGCAGATTTTTATCCACAGGATAATAAGATAATTAACTAGAACACTAGGTAAGTTGTTTCAGTTGTTGTAGAGGAAAAAATTGCTATTTTGACACTCTAAAGATGTAAGCTTTATTTAGGATGATACTTCTAAGGTTGACACGTAGGATCACTTAAATCACTGAAAATGGATCTGAATATCAAAAATACAAACGCCACCTTTTTGAAGTATCAAAATAACAAATCTCTCGTTGTAGAGCCCCAGCAGTTTAGGACTTTAGGTTACACTACAATCTGCATAGTTGTTTTCATGTAGGGTTCGCTTATTGGTGCATCAGTAAGCATGACTTAAATTGCACTGTAATTTCTAGCTGAGCAGAATCAATCAACTGCATGGCAACGACTAGACGTCTGGTCGGCCTAGTCACCTTGGAGCCTCTAGTCGTGGTCGGGTTCAGAGGACCAATAAAGACGATTAATCCCGATTAATCGGACGACAACTACTGTGATGAAGTGATTCCCAGTATAAAGAAACGGCAGGTCAAAACATCAGTGTGTGGAGGTGGAGTAAGCATGGGCAAACATCTTGCTTGAACAGTGATAGGCTGATGAGAATGATAGGGGGTTTAAGGATTAAATATTAGTGGTCCATGCTCTATGCTTCCAATTTGTGCTAATATGAACTTAGGACCATAGATCTGTGTTTGTTTATTGATTCTTCAACTTAATCTAGCTCCTAACACGCACGCAGGAGCTAACGTGCCGGACTGTCGAGAGGATGAATTCAGCGATTGGCCCCAATCATTGCTCGCCATTGGGACATTTGGAAACAAGCAGATCGAGGAGGTAGCTCAGGTCCAGAATTCCTCCGACGATGAGCAGCAGCTGCCCATGCAAGAAGCCGTCAAATTCACAGAGGAAGAAGTCGACAAGATGGAGAAAGAATTCGAAACGCTACTAGCGATCAGTGATGAAGCAGAAGCTCAAGGCTCGCACGACGACGATGACCTGCAGGCGGTAGCTTCACAGAACCAAGCTGAGGGTTACGACAGTGAGAAGCACAGGAGACAGCTGATGAACAGCAAGAGGGTCATCATAAGCAAAGCAAAAGATTCGCTAGGAAAGAAAGCTAATACACTCAAGCCAAGATCAGTCGCTTCACTGCTCAAACTGTTCGTCTGTAAGGGTGGTTTTAGCTCCGTGGTTGTAGAACCAAGGAACTCTTTTCCTCAGTCAAGAATAGAGAAGGTAAGCTAGCATTGGAATTATTGGTTCTTATGGATAATGGCTAGTCCACATTCTTTGTTTATTGGCATCTTGTTAACTTATATGAGGTTTCATTGCAGCTGCTCAAGGCAATACTGCAGAAGAAAATACACCCGCAAAATTCTTCCGCGCTGGTAGCTAAGAGGAATTTGGACTGGAAGCCAGATGAGAAAGAAATCAATGAATGCCTCGAGGACGCGCTGCGTGATCTCGACGACGATGGTGCGAAATGGGTCAAAACTGATTCAGAGTGTAAGCAGCAAACTCTCTGTCGATATCTCTTGTCATCATGATGATGCAACTAAACATGAACTTTGCTTGTGTTGCAGACATTGTGCTTGAAATGTAAAGGCGGGTGAATATGTTAGTTCTTTCAGGCCAGGTATCCATCTCTCTTCATTTCCTGAATTTTCAGCTCGACTTGAATATGGATTATCATTGGCCTAGCATGTACAGGTTCCAAAGGTCTTGACAAGCTTGGGGGGTGATGGTGACGGTGTTATTATCACATAATGATATAAATATGAGATATAGTTAGCAAATGAAGCTGTGATGTAATGATCCTCCCTTTCTGACATGAACCATCTGCAATTTGGATTCTGATAAGAAACTCTGGGGACAAGCCCTGTTTCATGTCTACTCCTCCCTCTGCTCTGCCCCTGAAATTGTACAGAATGCATTCATTCTTCCGACTATCATCTGGTGACGACGTTGAAAGCTAAATTCAGAATTCAAACTTCGGCACTCAAAATCAAATTCTCCTCATCAAATTCTGAACTTTCAGCTAAGGTCAGTCTGAAACTAGGGGCAAAGTAAAAAATGGAAAAAGCTGCGCTCTTTACATGACATCCTTCAACCTCTGATATTTTTACTATAAACTTTGCTTGTACAAGCAGGGTTCAGGGCTGTAATAAGTAGCTAGCCCAACTTGGGTTTATTTTTAACAGCATGTTCTAGCTTCCCATGATGCCATTGTCCGTCCATTGACCCTGCTTTGAAGTTTGGAAACCAAAGCATGCATCAAAGACACACGCCGAGGAATAACGAGGTAGTCCAACCAACCAGCCACGGCCACAGCCTTGTTCACCTCACTCCTGTCTCCGTTTTTCACTCGTCGGCTGCTCGGCTTCACCTTCACGCACCGCCCAGATCCAGCAGCCACAGTGCCTCGCTTCACTTGCCCTCCTCAGCTCCGTTTCTCCCCCACCTGCTGCTCCGCACGCGCCTCATGGCGGCCGTGTCGGCGGCCGACCGGCTCCGGCTCCTCGTCGTGTGCGGGGTCGTCGCGGCGCTCCTCCGCCCCGGGGAGGCATCAGTGCACGAGTACCGGGGGCTCGGCTTCCTCAACAAAGGCAATGCATTTATCCTCCACGCCGGCAGCGAGGGCCTCTACGCGCCCGTGTCCCCCGCTAATGCCACCGCCGCCGAGGACGACGAGGACGCCGCCGCCGTGGCCGATGCCTTCATCCGGTAATTGATTAGCTCGCTAGTTGTTCCGATGTCCGGTTTGCTGCCTTGATCGATGCATCTGTGTTCTGCGATGTGAGCTGCTGCGCTGGGCTGGAGTCGATCTGGTAGCCGACGACGACCGGATCTTGGATGTCTCCATCTTGGAGACCGTGTAGGATTCATTGCTGGTTTGTAGCAGATGTGATTTTTCCTGAAAATCTAGTTTTTCTTTGCTATGCTATGGTGTACGTTGCCAGAAGCTTCAATATGGCGAGATGCGTTGCTCTTGTCTTGGCGAATTGTATGCTAGAACGCATTGGGAGTGTTATATACTTATATATGGGGAAGAATTTCTTTTAAGTAAACACAGATTTGCTGGTATAGCTTGGTGATTGAAGATGCTTTTGATTTGTCGAAAGAGAGATGTTAAGCTAGGCTATTCACAATGGAAGTTTCATGGGGTATTTCATGGTATTAATTACTATGTCACATCAGATTTTTTGCTGACATGATATTCAATTAATGAGGGAAGAGAATGAAGTAGTGTCATCAATATGACATGGTATTAACCTGTTTCCAAGATGGATGAAACGAAATGAAAACGCCCACTGAAAACCAAATCATTTCATAATAGAGAGAGTATTTCATGAGAGCTAGTTGCATTTAATTACACTGGTTAGCCTAGGAAATAGTGAAATGAAACTCTCCACTGAGAGAGAGAGGGTATTTATTCAGTTGCAAAGTTGATGTGGACTTCTAGAAAACAGTGTTATGAAACCCACACTGTGAATAGCCTAAGGTAGTAGGGGGTGAGCAGAGTCAAAGTGATTATGCATGAATAGTGATAGATGTCATTATGAGCTCCATCCATATAGTAATTCAATGCTAATCGGATCAAGATTGCTTTGTATTGGTGGATGTGTCAAGTGACCTTTGAATTTGTTTAAACTTTAAAGTGTGCTCGGACCAGCAAACATACGTTTTGATAAACTTAGAAAAGAATCACTACTGCGTTTTTGCTGTAAATGCAGTTCCCAAGTCTTACAGGTTGATTATGCTTTGATTTTTTTTACTAGTTAGCTATGCTACCATTAAGAAACCTTTTATTGTTTATTTATCTAATTATTGTTCACCACTATTTGCTGCTTTAATTGAATACTCAAATTTTGTTACCATGATCCATTATATAGTTCTAATCATAGCTTGCAGATGTAAACTTAAAATGTCCTCCACTTTCCAGGTTTGACAAGATTACTTTTAGGAGATTAGATGATGCTGCAAAGGAGACTGGTTCGACAATGGTTCAGATACTTGTTTTTGAGATAGAAGATCGCGAAATGATTGGTGGATCAGCATATGGAGGTCAGAAAGCTATTTGTTGTACCTCAGATCTTGCCAAGTTAGGAGCTTGCACTGAGGGTTCTGTCATCTATCGGCCATCACAGGTGAATCCTGGCTGGCCACAGTTGTTTGTTGCAACTTTTGATGGAAGTGATTCGATTGCAACACTACCATCAAGGACCATTCCTATAACAAAAACCGGGATGTACAATATGTACTTCATACACTGTGATCCATCACTTGCCGGTCTGGAGATAGAGGGGAAAACCATATGGAAAAATCCTTCTGGCTATCTTCCAGGTCGGATGGCACCTCTTAAGAACTTTTTTGGATTGATGTCTTTTGCTTTTGTTCTACTTGGGATCTATTGGTTCTATCAGTACATGAAGTTTTGGCGTGAGGTTCTTCCACTTCAGAACTGTATTACTCTTGTCATTACATTGGGCATGCTCGAGATGTCATTGTGGTATTTCGAGTATGCTGAGTTCAATGAGACTGGTGTTCGGCCAAATGGCATCACATTTTGGGCTGTAACATTTGGTACTGTTAAAAGAACAGTTGCTCGTGTAATTATTCTTGTCGTCTCAATGGGATACAGAGTTGTCAGGCCTACTTTGGGTGGTCTAACATCAAAGGTGGTCATGCTCGGAGGAACATTCTTTTTAGCCACGGAAATCCTTGAATTGGTAGAAAATCTTGGTACTGTAAATGATCTGTCTGGAAAAGCTCGATTGTTCTTGGTCTATCCAGTGGCTATTTTGGATGCTGCATTCGTTGTTTGGATTTTTCTTTCACTGTCTAAGACCCTTGACAAACTTTGGGTAAGCACAGCCACTTTTGATTTTTTTTCTTCATTAATTCCTTTGGCAGAACCTAACTAACCTTGTTCAGTGCACTGTCCTTTGTTGACATAATGTTGGGTTATTCAATAAGAAAATTCACTAACCAACTGTAATCATTTTATTTGGGATCACAGGCTAGAAGGTCAATGGCCAAACTTGACATTTACCGGAAATTCACGATAGCATTGGCTGTAACTGTTCTGGTGTCTGTTGGTTGGATTGGCTATGAGGTATGTTAATGCATGTCAAAACCATATTGAGTGTATGGATACCAAGAAAATATTGCTGAGTTGCACAAAACTTGAATAGTTTTGCTCCTCCCTTTGTGGAGGCAACATAACTTAAAGCCATACCTTCCTGGGTTTTTTTACGAATCTAGCCATATTATCTTGTTCAGAACTTAAGATGACATTGTTTTGCAGATTTACTTCAAATCAACAGATGTATTCAATGAGCGATGGCAGTATGCATGGATAATTCCTGCCTTCTGGCATGTCTTGTCTTTCTCACTTCTTTGTGTAATTTCGTACCTGTGGGCACCGTCACAGAACTCAATGAGGTATACTCTGTTTTTTTGTAAACTTCTACCTGGAGAATATACTTCAGCTTTATTGTCTCATTTGGTATTTCAATTTTCATTGCAGTAGATGAGCTGAATAGCAGTATTTTATCATTACGCACATGCACTCACGCAGAGAGCTATTGCCTGCTATGTTAATCACGATTCACGAATGCCAAGTATGCAGTTTAGAAAATGTTGCTTGTGATACTGTTGCACTTGTTGCTTCAAACCTGCATACTTTCCCTTGAAAATACAGAACATAAAACCTGCAATATAGCTTTTCATATCATTTTTGTCCAGTGCATACTCCTTTTACATCATGTCAGAATCATGAGCATCTGTGGATAACTTATGCAATGAGAATATGAGATCATATACTACAGTATGGCAGGGTTAACGTAACTGGCTCAGTAACCACGGTTTCCGGGCTAACCGCTGGCCAGTGGTTAACAGTAACCAGACCGGTAACAGTAGTAATTGGGCCTGTTACCGGCGTCAGGTCACCACTTGTTAGATTGAAATGGGGAAGTTCACAGTTCTTTGGCTTTCTATTTCAGATTCACCAATGATGCAAGCGAAAACTTTGAACGAGAGGACAGTCTATCTCTAATAAGGCCAGGACCCATTGCCTCTAAGAACGGATGGAGTTTATCTTCTTCACCCGACACGAAAGCAACAAAGAACATCACAGTTACATCTTTTGATGGTGATGACGAAGAAAACAAAAGGGAGTAGAGGTCACTGTGCATTTCACGAGGGAGAGATGGTACAAGCACATCAGATCATCTGAAGTATATGCTAGACCAATTTTGCTATGCAGCAGAGGATCACACCGCACTAATTCTAGTTGTTGAGAACTTGAGATACGTCAATGGGATTATGGAAGCATCTTTATAAGATTCATTTCCTCCTTAGTAGTTTTTCACAAGGTGAGCTACGTTATTGGCATCATTGTATGGATGATTATATATACGATAGAGCAGTTCTTCACACTGGCCGTAGTCTGAAGGGTGTATGGTGTATAATATGTTTCTTTTTTAGATTTCATATTACTTCTGGTTTATGTGAACTCGAAGTTTGTCATGTAAGTTAGAAAGTAAAACTTTTGCTATGTATCTGTTAAGTCTTTTTTATTAATTACATAATGTTCAAGATTGAAACGCTTATTATCAAATTCTGAACCCCAGGTTATTACTACAATATAAAAAAACAGCAATTCAACCGCTAGTCCTACGTAGGCTGTAGAGTTTCAGACACAAAAGAGCTGCTATTTTGCATTCAGTACTCGACCTGATCAAGGGGAAATATCTCGTGCAATCATTTATTTGGTGCAAGCGTGTAATCAAGTGATCTGGTGCATCCAATCAAGTGATCTGGTGCATCCAATCAAGCGATCTAACGGTTACATATGAAAAGAGTTAAAATAAAAAAGTACTAGGTTTCAGGTCTTTTCATATGTAACCATTGAATCGCTTGATTGGATGCACCAGATCGCTTGATTGCACGCATACATCAAATAAGTGATTGCACATGATATTTTCCCTGATCAATACATGACCTCTTACTGCCGTTGACTCTTGTATCTGTTATATTAAACGTGTCAAATTGCCAATTTGAGCTCGAACACAACGTAAGCATCGACCGGGAAAAAAAAGGACGCATCTATATACCTTTTTCATTACATGGCTGGTCGGCGACGTCAAACGGAAGCAAAACACAACACAGCGGAAACCAATCAACGCGGCCTCGATCGCTCTGATTGGCCTCGACACGCTGCTGCGCCATGTGAGCTACGAGCATGCGTCCAGTTCTTCCATGTGCTGCTGCTGCTGCTGCTGCTCCAGCACTCGAGAATCGAGAGATCATCCTCCCATCCAGAGCCACGAACCGGTTGACAGCGACGAGCCGCGACGAGGAGATGATGGTCGCATAGTACGCCTCCACATGACGGCGTCCCGACGCGACGACCGCCGATCTCGTGGTCGTCTGAGCAAGTGACCACCACCACCACCACCACCACCTAACTCATCAGTCACCGGTCACCAGCTAGCTGCTGCTCGCGGATGCGGTTGGTTTTTGGTTGCAAAGCAGTGGCCGGCGCGAGCCGAGGGCTCACGGGGCGCACGGCCGTCGTCTCGTCGCTGTCCTCCTCGCACCACTTCCGAGATCCCAACTATGAAATCCTGACCATGCATCCAGGTGCATACACGCACGTTAACACGTATCCGTAAAAAAACACTCTTAAAAACTGGCCCATGCTTTGCCTGCTTCCCATGCTCATGGCTGACAAGTGACAGCGTCCATCCGCCGAACCAATATCTGTTTTTTTTCTCTCTTTCACCGAATAATTCTACGCTTGATACTTACAAGCCATGAATTCGGCATCACAGATCCATGATCCATCCCTGTGTCTAACTAGTGCTATTTTAGATCAGCATACCCAAGTACAGATGTACCAAGCAACATGAGGCGGCAACTCGTGCTATTCTGCGGTCAGGAGTCAGTTCACTCAGTTGCTGCTGAAAGCCGTAGACTCTTGAACATGTGACGTGTTGGGGAGGCAACAAAACCTCACATTACAATAGCTTGATTCAACAGGAGGTCCTAGGATTACTTTTGGCATCACAACTGTGAAAAGATAATTGGTAAGAAGCGAGAAAAGAATTGTAGAACACCAAGATACTGTCAACCAGGAAACCATCACACCTTTGATGCCACATCCATACAGCTCACTGTTCAACAGCATTACAGCGACCAAACGTTACTCAATAGAGAGGCATAACAGAAACCTGAATTGCATCATCATAAGCAACCAATCATTTATTTCCCAGTTCTTAAATGCTATCCCATATTACATCACACACGCCACCAATCTCAGGCTTCTATGATTCTTCTTTTAAGCCCTGGGTTAGCTGTACATATTTCAGGAAATGCTATTCACAACCTTTTGAGACGACCACATAGGAAGAGCACAAAGAATTACATGATACAATTCGCAGCAAACTAGGTACATAATTGTAGAAATTGTCCTTAAAGTAACACGGAAGAACAGCAAAGTGTTTTTTTCAAGATTTCCTTATTCGCCAATACAAAAACAATTGAAAGTCTTTATGAAACAAACAGGAACAAAGAATTACGTGTGAATTTGTCTTATAAAAACTTAATGTTCCACAACTTGGAAAGGCTTACAAATTGCTTATTGCACCCCAACCAAATGGCATAATCTGAATTATCAATGCAGTCTCTTCTTGGGATGATAATATATATACTACTACTACTAAAAAACTTTTATCAATGATATCACATTATCACTGAAGCATTTTATCAGAAAAATAAATCTGCATCACAATCAGTCGTAGATGAAGGAAGTAAACAATTTGCCACGCACAAACAGAAAGCATGCTTTACAAGTTTACATAATGCTAATATTATAATGCACAAGCTTTACGATGTTAAATTGCATTGCTGTTTTAAAATGGATTGTCCTCGTCATTTTTTTCATTTAGCATTAGCTCTAGTCCAAACTAACAAGTTACATTAGTTGTGCTCTAATGGCGCTCTAATGGCAATACATTTGAAAAGAGACCTGATATGGGAATCTCAAAATTGATACTTCAAGGCCAGAACACGGTCGTACATAGGTAAAACCCACTATAACAGATTTTTTTACATCTAATTTACCAAGTGCAATCTTAATATATATCTGAACAACCAAAAAACGATAAGACACTCAGTTAAGTGTCAAACAAACACCACGATGTTACAACTTACAACTATGATACATGCTGAAAGAACAGCCCTATATGAACAAGCTAGCTACTCATGGAAGATACAATGATAATGTAACAAATGAACAAGGTGGGTTATAAAAGGAAGAACCACTAAGGAACTTGACAGTCTCAATAAGATCCTGATCATGTTTCAGATTACCTCTAGTAGAAGAAATCATCACCAACTACACCCTTAAGTCTCGCTTTCTCCGATGAATCAGAGAATACTCTGCAACCACACTCATCAGTCAACAATAAAGATCTTTTGAGTCTTAAAACCATCTCATCCGTGGGATCTTCTCCTGTTATGTAGCGGAGGCGGACACCCCTCGAAGAAATCTGTGACAGACGTCTCAAGGTCCTCGACCGAGTATTTGATGTACAATTCAGGGTGCCTTCCATTCTCTATGTGATGCCGGAACCGACCAAGGAAGGATCGATATGCTGGAAGGATTTTCTCTGATATTGATATCCTAAGCTCTTCTCTCAGCTGTGTATCTGGCACATACCAAGCAGATTGAACCCTATGTGCCTCCTCGAATGAAGCATTGAAAGCCTTGAAACGCTCCCGAAGTGCTGATTTGGATACCCCTGATGAAAAGCCGCCACTGACATGCAGACCTTCATCTCTCAGACAATTCAGGATCTTTAACCATGCTGTGCGTTGATAGCGTGTGGCTGCCAGTCGGAACTTTCCTGTCAGCCGCTTCAAGTACTCATCCCCGATAAGACCCCGGAGCTCTGGTGAATCCTTTACCTTGTGTGCAATATAGTGCACATTGTTCATAACAAACAAATGAGAGAGTGCTGCATCCTTGTAGAGTGATGACTTGCTCTCAAGATTGTGCTCAAGAACCACAATAATCCAGATAAGATGAGAAGCAAGGGGTAACTGACTGTCAGGGTCAGGAAGATCAAGATCTGGGAAGGACGGTGTATTCTCGTTGCCCTCAGGAGCAATTCGGCTGCTCGCCGATGGTCGCGACACAATCAGCTCGGAAAGTGTAGTTTTGTAGTCAGAAATGAGGCTAATGTAATTCATGACATAGCGAGTGAGAGGATGGATGGTGCCCCCAGGCACCGGAGTCTTGGACGGGTCACGAAGCACTGCGTTCTCAAATTCTGATAGTATCCCACGGACGGCATCAGCCAGACGCGACCTGATCTCAGCGGCCTGCACGTATATCGATTCCCCGGCCTTGGATGCAGAAAAGATGTCGGAAACGTCAGGCAACAGATCGGCGATCGCGTCGTGCAGGTCAATGATCTTGAACAGCTTCTCCGGGGAGCGGCGGCCGATGCTGATGGCCTCAGCGAAGCCGAAAAGCTGCAGAGCAGCGCCCTTGACGGCTTCCACGAAGGGGGCGTCGTGGGTCGTAGTGCCAGCAGCAGTGCTGATTGTAGAGCCGGAGAGGGGGAGGTCGTGGTAGATGAGGAAGCAGAGTCGACGCTCGCTGGCGAAGACGCCGCGGACGGCGGCACGGGCAGCGCGGATCCAGCGGCGGATCTTGGCCTCGAGGGCTTCCCACTCGAGCCGCTGCACGTCACCGATGCTGAGCTTCTCGATGCCAAGGCGTCGGAGGGCGGAGTCGACGGCCGGCTTGCGGACGGATGAGTATACCTGGACACACTCGCGGCCATAACCAGCGGCAGCCATGCGCGAGGCAATTGCGTGGAGGTCGGAGATGGCGTCCGCGGGAAGGAGATCGATCTCTCGGATGCTGCGCAGGGAGCGGTAGCTGCTGCGGCGGCCGACGGAAGACGACACGGAGTCATCTTCGTCCGCTGCTGTCGCATCGGCGATGTCCGATGAGTTGGCCCGGTCGCCGCACAAGGAGAGAGAGCTGAGGTCAGCGAGCACCTCGATCTCCAGGTCGATGGCGCGGGACGACAGCACGTGCCGGAACTCGTCCTCGAGCCGCGCCATCGCGACGTGGACGGCGTTGGAGGCGGCCCCGCCGCTAGCCGACGAGGTGCGGCGCGGGCTGCCGACCGAGGCGGGAGACGGCGGCGCCAGGCGCCGCAGGTCATCCACCGCCCGGAGAAACCGCTCCGCCTCCGCCCGGTCGCCACCGCCATCGAACAGCATCTGCTCGTCCCCACCCCCACCTCCCCCTCCACCGAAGGACGCGGACGCCGTGGAGTCCCACCGCATCACCACCCTCTCCGCCGCCTCCAGCTCCGCTGCCGCAGCGGTGGATTCATCCATGCTTCACCCCGACCCCCACCACCTCCGACCCCTCCTCCCCTTCCCCCTTCTCCCAACACACCCTCGTCGCAGAGCAAACACTCCCTCTTGCAGCCGCCACAAAACACACCCGCCGGAAGCTACTGCCGCTGCTGGCTGACGCAACGTCGGCGGCGGCGGCGGCGGCGGCGGCGGCGAGAAGAGGAGACGAGGAGGGATGGCACGGCCGCTTCGCCTCGTAGATTTCTCCTTGTGGCTTTGCCTCCTTTGGGCCTCCTCCCCCCACTAATTATCCAATTAGTGGGCACATTAGCAAACGGAGACTTTTTCCACCTTCGAAAGAAAAAAATAAATGCTGACGGCTAACTGATTAGTGGGACCCATCCTATGCGGTCCCCACCTGGCAGTCACCCCAAATCGTAAACAGGGAACGGATTTTTTGGTCTGGTGGGTCCCGGTAGTCAGTGGGCAGCGAGTGACCCTGGTTGGGTTTCATGGTATTAATTACATGACACAATTTTTTTCTGACATAGAATTAAATTAACGAGGGAAGAAAGAAAGCAGTGTCATGACATGATGCTAACCTATTTCCAAGACGGATGAAACGAAATGAAACGTCCACTATGAGCCAAATCGTTTCATTGGAGAGAGGATATTTAATTTAGTTACAAAGCATTTAATTACACTAGTTAGCCTAGAAAATAGTGAAATAAAACTCTCCACTGAGAGAGGGTATAACCCACCACTGTGAATAGCCTAATAACCATAAAAGATTATAATTTATCACACAAGAAATGTCTTCGAATTTTTATCATTCTAATCAATATTCATTGACCTGACCTAGATGTATTTACATATTATTTATGAGAGTGACATTATAATTGAGAGCGACAACTGATCGATTTTCTTCGTGCAAGCACAGTGCTATACAACTGTTTGGTTGTTAATCTTTTGGATTAAGACACAGTTACGAAACACATATGCAAAAAAGCAGATAAGCAGCTGACTGCTGACAGCTCATCCAGTTGGGATGTCTGACAGCAACCGATGAACTCAACAATTGAGTGCTTAAAACTTATGAGCCTGCGTGCTAATCATCAAACAGACACAGTACGCGTCAGGTTGATCAAGGATGAAAAGAACAGCAGATCTCAAAAAGCTAGGTTTATTACCTAAACAAACCGCAGGCAGGCCCTAAGCATGGCAAGACCTTTTTACTGAGTTCTTCATCAGCCTTGCTTGCTCTCGTCTTTCTGGTTTCTGAAAACGTTCTCTTCGCTTCCTTTTCGACGCGTTGCTGTCTTGTGTGGCTTCTTTCCTAGGAAAGGTGTTCGTTGTTCAGCCTCCTTTCGTGAAGGAAGCTACGGACCCTGCTGCATGCATGACGCTGCTGATAGCGACGATGGGGTGACAGATCTCAGATCTGCCCTTTTTATGCTATCTATATGACTGTTTCTTTTTTCTTTTCAGTTCATCACTCATCAGTTTCACGTACGTTTGTTGGGAATGAAGTAATCTGGGTTAGATGTTACTATGTTACTACGAGATTCGAATGGGAGTTATATTATCCTTTTAAATGGCGGCAAGGTAGGAGACAGACCAGTTCATCTGTTTGTGTTTGTCTGGTCGGTGTGCAGTGGATACAGTGGAATAATAAGCAGGCATATATATATATATATATATATATATATATATATATATACGGGAACGCTATTCTACACTATGGGTGTAAATGCTATTCTACACCGATCATCCCAATCGTGCCCACCCCCCACCCAATTTCAACTCCTCCATTCCACGTCGGTGTAGAATAGCATTCTACACCCGTGGTGTAGAATAGCATTTGTATATATATATATACGAGGACACTACGGTTGAGCAATCATTCTGCAACGCAATTCAAGGCTGTTGATCTACGTATGATGCATTCGTGTCCTTCCCTTAACGACGACCAACTGATTATATCAAGGCAGTCCCAATCCATAGTTTCATAGTTTTTTAGATGAGATCTTATTTTGCTATGTCAGCAAGACTCTATATCAAGAAACTATGTTCTCCACACTAGTTTCTTAGTATGAATCTATAATAAATTTTTTATACTACTGTTTTCTCTCTCTTCTCCTCTCATCCAATCATTTCCATCTATGTCTTGAATATAATAAAGACATGGTGTCTTACTTAAGACATGATTTATTCATATTGTAATATGTCTCCTTATTAAATAACTTGTCACATCATTTTTTTTCCTACGTGGCAGCACAATAAATGTCTAAGAAATCATCCTACATGGAGGGTTGAGAGCGCTCTAAGGCTATTCACAATGAGGGTTTCATGGAGTGTTTTATGATATTAATTATCATGGCATATCAGATTTTTTGCTGACATGACATTTAATGAGGAAAGAGAAGGAACTAGTGTCATCACCATGATATGGTGCTAACCCGTTTCCAAGACGGATGAAACGAAATGAAACACCCATTGAGAGCTAAATCGTTTTATCAAAGAGAGAGTACTGATCGAGAGACGGTAATGCATTCAGTTGTAAAGCTAATGCGACATTCTAAGAAACATTGTTATTAAACTCACAATTCGATCGTGACGGGGGAGTAAGTCAAAATAGAAAAAACTCACTACAAAAAATATTAAGCTTATCGAAAAATGGAATTCTAAACTGAAGTAGAACGGAACACAAAGCTCGTGAGACAACAATCTTGCCTCCAACACAAATTTTTAGGAATAAAAGATAGGTGTAAGCAAAGTAACACAAGACTTGCAAGGTCTTTGGAATTAAACCGGCGACTTGTCAGCTCACAGCAAGCGTCGATGCCACTGCCACTGCCACTGAATTAACGTACCGGCAAGCGTCGCCTAGTTTGCAAGTGGCGGCGGACTACCGTTCTTCGCAGGGAATTGAAATACGATACGTGTGCCTACAGGATTTTAATTTTTATTTTATTTTTTTCTTCTTATTATTAATGTAAACCGTTAATTACTGAAGTACAGGTAGGGATGAAAACGGAGCGGAAACGGACGGAAATGAGTGCTATCATATCCGTTTCCGTATTTTTTTACGGAAACGAATACGGATATACCGGAAACGGATACGAAAACGGATATCATCGGAAACGAATACGGACCGAATAAGGAGCGGATACGAATACGGAACGGAATATCTATCGGAATTATAAAAAACCCTTAATATATGAAAAAAGTATGATAAACAAATAAATAGGTTCAATTTACACACATTAATAAATGATAAATACATATAATAAAGTAAAAAACAAGTTTTATTTTATTTGTAATGAATATATATATTTTATTTTTAGAAAATAATTATATATTAATTTAAATTAAATTGTTTAATATTTTATGAATAGAATATAGTTTAAATTTTATATAATGTAAAAAAGTAAAAGCTAATATTCTATATAATGCAGTAAAAAACTGTGAAACGGAAACTTTCCGTTTTTGTTATGCGGAATATTCCGTTTCCGTATCCGTTTCTGTCGGAAACCGCTGTTCCGTTTCTGTCGGAAACCGCTGTTCCGTTTCCGTTTCCGTTTCCGCTTAAAAAATTCCGTCTTCGTTTCCGCTCCGCAATTTTTCGTATCCGTTTCCGCATAACCCTCTCTGTTTCCGTTTTTTCCCGGAACGGACGGAAACTTTCCGCTCCGTTTTCATCCCTATACAGGTTATTTTTTTTTGTAAAATCTATTAGCTGGGCCGTGGGCTGTAGCGTGTTGTACGCAGAATGGCAGTTTGGTGGGCCGGATATGGGCCGGATTGGCGAACCAATTTGAGTGGGCCGTATTGAGCTCATTATTATCTATTTTGATTTTGAAAGGCCTTTGTGCGCCAAAATGGACTAGGGTTTAGTGTGTCCGTGTAATGGACGGGCCTCAGTTGGATGGTCCCTGCAAATACTGACCCGGTGATTTTTGTATATAGATGACATTTTTTTTACAAATGTAGGGTGTGTTTGGTTGAGTGAAAAAGTTGTTACGAGCTGCGAGCTGTGAAAAAGTTGTTGTAAGTTTTTGAGCTGTATAAAAGTTGAGAAACTGTTTGGTTAAAATAGTTGTGGATTTATATTTTGCTAGTTTATCATGTTTAGTTACATTATTAATGTGTAGTTTTACATGTAAATCATTCTGATCATGGAATTTTATAATGTTTATATTAAAATTATATATTTTTAAATTACACTAAAATAATATATTTTACTAAAATTTCTCCTTTTCAAATTTTACATGAACTGATATGTTTTAATAGCATGAGTTGAATTGAGAAGCTGTGAAATCTAGGTTATACCAGCTTTCAAATTTGTACTACGAGAACCTGCAGATCTTGGGAAAGCTGGGTGACCAAAAGAGTTGTTTGGTTTAAATTCCAGCTTCTGAGCTAAGAAGCTGATTAAAAAAATCTGAATCAAACAGATCCTTAGTAGTCAATAGAGGACTCTCGATGTTTTAAGTGTCGACGAATGTCTATTTTTTTATTTTCCAAAGTCACATACTATAAATAAATTTTTATTAAAAAAGTGTACTCACATCGTCTTAAAATATAACCATTTTTACCATTCAAATTTTATCTCAAATATTACCAATTCTACAATTTTTTCCTTAAATCTTTTTTTCCATACGTACTGTTCCAGGTATTCCTCTCCCTTCACGATTTCTTCCCTTCTCTCTCTCACGGATGAAAGGAAAAATCAACCACACGGCTTGCGACACCGTGAACGGAACTAACCACGAGACGCCGATGGATGCACGATAGGATGACACGTACCTACCGACAAGACGTCGGCGAGGGGCGCCCGTCAAGAGGTTGCCGTTGGGGCCCTCGCCGGCGTACACTCTGGACCCCAAAGCGTCTACAAAGCACCGGCCGACCGGCCGGGCCGGTTAGCGACGGTTACCATTAGATATTCTCTATAGTTCTGAAGTGAGAGAATTTGTTAACCACATGGTGACATGGAGCTCCATACAACGTTACAACGGAGAGTCGGCGGTCGGCGCGGCCGGCGGGCGGTGGTCGGCAGGTGCATCCCCCGAGCGGTGGAGACATATCCGATATCTCTCTCACCCACCACCTGGCCATGCAGCAGCGGAGAGGGCGGGCAGGCGCCCACGTGGCATCACTCCTCTCGACGTGTGGACCCGACGGAGCCTAGCTCCCATCATCTTCCTCCTGGCTTCCGCGCCTGCTCCCAGCTCACACGACTACACGAGCAGTAAAGTCGATCCCTACACGCGTGCGTGTCACCGCGCTAGTGGACGCGGCCACCTGCGGCCACCAGCCCTATATTAGAAGCCTCCAGCGCTCCCAGGTTTCCTCCAACTTAGCAGCTCATCGATTACCTTAGCTTTCACTCCCCTTTCTGATAAGTACCAAGTGGATAGATATTGCGATGGGCATCGTCGACGTCGTCTCCGAGTACTGCTCCATGCCGAGGTCCCGCCGGCATCTCAAGAAGAGGAAACAGTTCCAGGTACCAAAGCCTATCTAAGTATCTATCCATTTGCGGCCGAGATCTGTGTGCCTTGTCTAAAAAACCGATTTTTTTCTCGATATGATGATCCTTTTCCCTGTTTAGACGGTTGAGATGAAGGTGCGGATCGACTGTGAAGGCTGTGAAAGGAAGGTGAAGAAGGCCCTGGAGGACATGAAAGGTGCTTGCTTGATTGCTGCTTCCAACGAGCGAGCTTAATCATCTTTTTCGCCAACAAAATCCTTTATTGGTTCTTCTCTTTGGTTACACACACTGAAAAAGCACAAAAGATTGCATGCATGCTCCACTCGCTTTTCTGCTTTTGGGGGAGAATCGGAGATCGATGCTTCCTTGTTAAGCAATTTGAGCAAATGATCTGATTCTTAGATATTCCATCCGAATCTTGATGAAACATGTTGGCGTTTGCGCGAATCTGTGCAGGCGTGAGCTCGGTGGAGGTGACGGCGAAGCAGAACAAGGTGACGGTGACGGGGTACGTGGACGCGGCGAAGGTGATGCGGCGCGTGGCGTACAAGACCGGCAAGCTGGTGGAGCCGTGGCCGTACGTGCCGTACGACACGGTGGCGCACCCCTACGCGCCGGGCGCCTACGACAAGAAGGCGCCGGCGGGGTACGTGCGCAACGTGGTGTCCGACCCCTCCGCCGCGCCGCTCGCCCGCGCCTCCTCCACCGAGGCCCGCTACACCGCCGCCTTCAGCGACGAGAACCCCAACGCCTGCTCCGTCATGTAATGTCTTGTCTACTCCGAAATGAGACCGGCCGGGCCGTCGGGGAAAGTACGTGTTCTTCACAGTTTTTAGAGAAGAAGCTGATTGCTCCTACAAATACTACATGTTATTGGTTCCTGATGTAAAATACGAGTATGTTCTTGTGTGGTGAGATGGAATCATCAATCCTATCTGGGATGTTGCATGCATGTGGTTGTTTGGTTTTGGTTTTGGGGGATATGATTGGTTGCTGGGTGAGTGAGACGTGTGCATGCATATCTTACTCCAATTTGGTTATTTGGAGCGTTGGTTATGGGTGTGGATCTGAAGTCGGCAGCGCCGAAAGCGTGGTATGGAGGCGCTGGTTCCGACGTGCTCCACTGTAGCCCGAGTTGCTGGTGTGTGGCATTATTATTTCGGTGGTTGCAAGGTCGTGCGATGTGTTATGTTAGGTCAATTGATACCCGGAGCATTAGTTAAATTGGTAGAGCGGTGATATATAATAGGGGAAATATCATGTGCAATCACTTATATTTGTGCAATCAAGTAATTTGATGTATTCAATCAAGCGATCTGGTGCATCTACCTGAAAGCTAGTACTTTTATACTTTTAACCTCTTTCATATGTAACCGTTGGATCGTTTGATTAGATGCACCAGATCGCTTGGTTGCACGATTACACTAAATAAACGATTGTACATGATATTTCCCAATGCTATCTAAACATTGTTTATAACATAGATTTATAAATTAGTCTCCTATTTTTTTATTACGAAAACCATGAGTCGTATTGTAATTGAAATACCCTAAGCAAAATGACACCAGAAACCAAATAGGGTGTAGTGCTCAAACCTTTCGATCTAAGCGATAAACCAATTAAAGTGTCCCGCAACATGTTGTAACCAGCCTGCGAGGCTCTAAACCTTGCGGTCGTGAGTTCAAGACCCACGGTTGCAGACAAATTTGCAATTTTTCAAATCATGTACCAAATTTGAAATTTGTTTTAAAAATGAATTATTTAAAAAAAATCGGGAGGGAGAGGGCGTGGCGTTGATGGATAAGGAGCACAGTTAGGCATTGCCAGGTGTGGCCAACATTTATCATACAAGTTGGGTCCTGACAACTTCGTGGGCTTTTAAAATCTGGAGGCCCTGTTTAGACATTAGATGGTAGTGAGCTCATAGGCCTATAATTCTGTCTGATGAAATAATTCAAACCATTTTATTCATTTGACAAACTAAACTTCCTGAGACGGCCAAAAAAAAAGAGGAACTCACCTAAGTATACTTCTAACAAACAACTGTATAGCCGAGTAATGAAAAATTTTATTGCTCTCAACAGAGAATCTGTGGCTAAAAAGGTGTACAATTTAGCTGTGTGCCTGATTTAGTGTGTACAAATACATCGCTGAAAAGCGGTAACATCAGTATCCTTCTACGAGACAGTATAGACAGGTGGAACATACCTTAAATATATTCCTGAGAGAGAGCTGTTGAAAGCTACCAAAAAAATCTCTGTGAAAGTGGTGAGACAGGACTGGGAAGTGATAACTCCTACAGCAATGGTACAGTGAAACGAAACAAAAAACGCCTTGTCAGAAACTGTAGTCAATATCAGAGATATTCTGTAGTGTCGATTGTTTAACCAGCTCGTGCCGCTCGTTGTACAGGTCCAGGTTCTTGCACGGTACAGGGAAAACGTAGCCAATGACCTGCCCCTGGACGAAGGAGCACTGGAAAACATGGTGCTTCCTGTCCACGAGACCGATTGACATATCACGGAAAGTAACATTCTTCACGGGGACCTCTGCACTCCCCTGTATCCTGACTGGTACGCGCACCCCGTGTCCATGGATTGAACTGTAAGAAATGTTCTCTATGATGGGAACAGCCTTTGGATCGAAGCCTTCGTCCGGGTGCTCATTATAGTCCGTCTTAATCACGATGCCAACACGGACATGCTCTAGGGTTATGTTTCGGTACACAATGTTGGTTACATAGGCCCCTCTTCCAGGAGCAGTCTTTATTCTCACACCTCGCCGAGAATCCCAGATGTGCACATTCTCTACCAAAATATTTGAGACACCACCAGACATCTCACTTCCTATAGATACCCCAGCACTGTCCAATAAAATGGAAAATAAATCAAACACACAATGACACAATCAAATCTTGACTCCTGGCACTGTGAAACATCCTATAGTTGGTGTTTAGGAACTAACTTGCTAAATATGTTGTACAAACTTATAGTAGTGAACCAAACCAGACTGAATGATCACATGATGAAATTTCAGGAAAATAGGGAATGACTCACCTGACCATAGAGCGTATTGTGACGTTACGAATAGTAATGTTAGTAGATGGACGCCCATAAGCAATTCCATATTGGTCCCAACCACTCTTTATAGCTATCCCATCATCACCAACAGAAATGTAGCAGTTTTTAATCACAACATTCTCACAAGAATCTGCATATACAATAAGAACAATTGAGAATCTTACTAGTGAAGCATACATTTTACCAAATAATCCAAATGACTCCAAGATGATGTAGAGGTACAGGGTTGTTTTGTACACATCCTCACCAACTAAACAGGAAAACATAGACCATCTTATTCAGTCATAGGAGATTGTATAACATATTTCAAAACTGGTGTTGCCCTGTGGTTCTAAAAATTTGTAAGCTACGACAGTAATGAATCAAAGATCGGAATCACAGAAAAATAAGAGATCAAAAGTTGGTAAAATGACCTGGATCTATCCCATCAGTGTTTGGAGCTCCAGCAATTGGAGCAAGGATGGTGGTCTCTGATATAGTAACATTCTTGCAGTCATATGTATGAAGTGTCCAGAAGGGAGAATCACGTAGAGTGATATTAGAAATGGTAATGTTACTTGACCACATGAGCTGCACAAGAGGACCCCTTGTGTGATTGAGGACTTTATTCCGAAATTTGATCCACCAACTTTGGCCTTGCCCATTTATGGTTCCATTGTGTCCTGTATTACAAAGGTAAAAAACGAGAATGCCTCTCAGCTGATGAAAATACAAGCCAATTTCAGGACAAAGAACTGCAACAAACAATAATAGTAGCAGGGCCAGGTTGCCAATATATAATTCGTAAAAAGAATGAAGTTATATGATATGTACCAACATTTAGCCTATCCCTCACAGAATCATAGCTTCATAACTAAATATCAACCAGCTTAATTTCAACTGTTTAATTGAAACAATAACTCAGAAATCAGGATCTCTATTTTAGCCTCTTATGTTGTCACAGAAATAAGAAGGAAAACAAGCAGGACTAATGGGAAAAATTACTAATGGAGAAACGTATTTTCCAACTATTTGAAATCATACTATTGAGTATAAATTGATAAATATTTGCCTCAGTATATTTCAATCTGTTAGAACTTGGTTTTAGAATTTCTTTAATAACAAATATTATACATCACACCAGATATTCAAAATTGAGTTTTACAACATAAAGAAAAAGATGTTATAAAACAAGACCATAGCTTTGTCAACTAATTGTGAGTTGCGACAGGCTTACCAGTGGAAAATATATCCAGTAACGCCATTTAAAATATCAAGAAATTGGTGGTTCTCTTTAGTGTTATATCATATATGTTAGAAAAAAATGTGCAGCATGAGATCAACTCAAAATGTTGTCTTAAAGTGTCAGTGAGGGTAAAAAAAGTGCTGACCATGTTGGCAGGTTCAAATGATAAGCCATAGGACATGTTTCCAAATTCTCTGTTAGTGTCATATTCCATTCTTGAAATATTATCAGACAACCTTTAATTTCATTGCTTTAATTTTATAATGCAAGCACAACACACAAGATATCAGCTGGGTATTAAAATGCACAAACACAAACATAAGTACAACTTACCAGTTATAGTCACATCCTTGAGATCTTGACCATGTATAAGGCTCCCATAACGAGGCCCATTGTGTTCTCTTCCATACCCATACGATGGCAATGGAGACATCAATGGCCAGTATCTTTCATCCTTACATAGAAGTAACGCAACAAGCTGTCAATGCTGACTCAGTTGGTGAAAAATGCACCGAACTGTAAAAGGTAACAGACAAATGTAAGTAAGGAAAACCTAGTCCATATCATGCAATGTTGATCTAACTTCAGCCAAACTAAACTACTAAAGATAAACATGCCCTACATGACACCGTACATGGATATATCTCTTAGTGGGAGACAACGATTTTGTACTGACATATCCATTCAAGCTTCATCTCAGCCCGCCAGATAGGCAGAGGTTACAAAATACTGTTATAGTGTTACTCCCTCTTCTAACAATGTTAGTCTTATAGTCTATTTACTCATGTACACACACCGTTTTCAAATGAATCTCCACAGAAGAGAAAAGTGTAAGACTGTAAGCATTGCAGCATTTCCACTCTATGCCCCTATCCAGGTTAAGTAGTTACACTATATCATTTACTATGGGTCTCCTTGGTTTGTGCGCATTAGTAAGCATGGACAAATACTGTGAGTTGGAGGGAGCATGTTACAACAGAAAATATTATAGTGCAGTTTCAATCATGTGTAATCGTTGACTCCAACATCCTACAATAATTGAACAATCTCCTCAATGACCCTATACATATTACCAGTATTTCTCATCAGACCATATATCATTTGAATTACTCCACACACTCATGGCCATCCCCCTAATTCATGCACGGACCATTGTCTGCAGTGAATTTAATACTTTGATGCATGACATGGATCTATAGTCACAAAAAAAACTTAATAAACCTGTATGTAAATGAACCACGTTACGCCACAAAAAAAATTAAAAGTCTGTCGTTGTACGATTTAATGATGCTACAATCACATTAAATGATACTTCACGAAGCATATATAATAAGCACAAACTTGTCGGAAACTGACAATTCTTTGAGTAAAACCTTAAAATCAGCAAGATGATGGGGATTGCAGCTTAGATTCCTCACCTGGATCCCGAGGATCTCAGCGCCGGCGGAAAGGAAGAGCGTCATCCTACTGGTGAGGTTAAACGGCGCGGTCAGCCATCTTCCAGCGGGCACGATGAGCCTCCCACCGCCTCTCTCCGCAAGTGCCGCCACGGCTGCCACGAACGCCGCCGTGTTGAGAGTCAGCCCGTCCCCAACGCCCCCGAACTCTCTCAGATCGTAGACCGGCGGCGAGGCCACCCACTGCCCCATCTCGGCGACGTACGGCGCGCGCTTCGGCAGCGGCGAGCGGGTGTAGAGACCAACGCGGCCGACCGAGGTGCTCTGCCACAGGAAGACGAGAGCGAACCCGACCAGCCAGAGCGCGAGCAGGATCACCCTGTAGGAGGGCGAGATCGCCGGCGCCCAACGCCGGTGGTGGTGCGCCCCTCCCCGGCCCAACCCCGCCCGCGGGGACGACGCGACGCGCGGGGAGGAGACGGCGACGGCGGTCTCCACCATCGGATCTGGCGCGGCACGGGCGGAGGGATCTACGGCGCGCACCACCAACCGGTTGGTGCGGTGGCGGTTCTCCCGGATAGGGCCCCGGGGCCCATGCGGCGAGAGGAGGGAGACGCGCGCTCACGGAGCCGGCGATGGGTTCGGGGAGGAGGAGGAGTAGAGCTTTAAAAAGCGCGGGAGGCGGTAAGAGTGGTGGCGAACTGGCGACTGGCGAAGTTGCTGGCGGCGTGGATACGGTGGAGTTGGGGAGAAACCACCACGACGGCGGCAGCAGCAGCGGGAATGACCGAATCGCCCCCGATGGTGACCACCGGACGCCGGTGTCGCGTCCCGCTGCTTGCCGTAGCCGTTAGATTGAACGGACGCCGGCGACCGCGGCGAGTGACATCGAGCAACTGAGCAACCCCACTATCAGATCCCCAGCTCCGGCCAGTGCCAGTTTGTTACAGCTTCTAAAATCAGTTAGTTTAAATTATTAAAATATTCATTTCAAATTTCAAATATTAAACTGTTCAGTGCGACAAGAACAAACGGAGTTTAAATTATTAAAATATTCATTTCAAATTTCAAATATTAGGCCTCACTTGGAAACAAAATTTTTTGTAGTTTTGGAAGCAATACTGCAGTATTGAGCAATACTACAGTATTATACTCCATCTAAAATCTATGTAAAGTAAACTGTAGTATTATAAATACTGTATCCAATCTACACTATTGAAAACTTTAATATGAAGTACTTTTTCAAAACTATGGTATTATCATGAACATAGTATAATATAGTTTTTAAAATACGGTAGTTTATCAAAAAACCGTGTTTCTAGAGCCTTAAACTGTTCAGTGCGACATGAACAAACGGTCAATTATCCAGATCTCTCCGTTAATCTAACGGGACCTAAAGCCAAATTATTTAAGTTAGGACCAGGAGTACAATACTTTTAAGTTATTTAATTTTTATAAATTTATACTGAAATATATTTATTTAATATTTTAAATATTGGGTTGTATTTTTAAATTTTTTTAAATCTAAAAATTTTGTCTTGAAAACCAACTTGCTTTATAATAAGAAAACAGAGCGAACAATATTCTAAAGTTTTTAATTAAAAAACGAAGTGGGCCCGGATGATGGCGGCAGGAAGATTCTGCTGGAGAGAGCCCGATCGCAGTGTCCGACTTGTCCCACGCTCCCACGTGCGCGCCGTGCAAGTCGCAAGGCTGGTCCAAGCCCACCATTGTTTATTAGGAAAATTTGGTTATTGTCTCATTAATAGATACGGGATTTTGTTTTAGTCACCGTCTTTTAGCATATTTCTATATTGGCATCAAGTTTTGAAATTATGTGAGAGTTTAAGTTCTCAACGGAGAGCAGGACACATAAATGACATTTCAGGTACTTCCAAATTCACATCTTTTTAAAAAGTTAATTCTATTTTTCTTGCGAAAGTTGTACTTGATTCTGGTGTTGTACTAGGTAATTTTGAATCTGAAATTACTAAAACTATTGACGCCTGAAAAGCTAAGGAACCAGCCTGAGCCTTAATCTGTATAGCAAAACAAAAAGCATCAATAACCAAGAATCCCAGATAAAGGATATGATTGATGTTAACAATGCTAGTGGCTCTCTAGTTCAGTTAGCTGGGGATATAGATAAGGGGGGACTGATTCTGGAGGCTTCTACTAATACTGGTCATCTATGAAAATTCTTATTTGGAATGTGAGAGGGTTTGGTAGCGGGGGGGGGGGAGAAAACGTCCTGTGGCTAAGATAATGAACAAACACATGTGTGATTTAGTCTACATTCAAGAAACCATGAAGGAGAATTTTAAGTAAAGAGAATTGGATTTTTTTGTAATAATAGAGATTTCTTTTGGCTCACCAAGCCTTCCATTGGTCGTTCGGGGGGCTTCTTCTTGGGGTGAATCTAGAAAAGGTGGACATTGTAAACATCGATCAGGGTGAATTCTATTTGAGTGTGATCATGAATATGAGAGTTGATAACTGCAGCTGGGAATTGGTCAATGTATATGGCCCTGCCCATGATGCACAGAAAGGGCGCTTCTTACAGGAGTTGTCTGATAAATTGAGAAATCAACAGATTTCTATCATGTTAGGGGGTGATTTTAATCTCATCATATGTCCTCAAGAAAAGTCCAAGGGAGTGCCCAATGAAAAATGGATGAAATCCTTTGATTAGTTTATTTCTAATATGGAGCTCAGGGAGCTACATAATGTGGATAGTAAGTTCACATGAACCAACAAACATAAAATCCCTAATAGAGAGGTTTTAGATAGAGTTTTGATGTCAGCCGACAGGGAGAATTTTTTCCCTAGATCCTTGGTTCAAACCTTACCTAGAGTGGAGTCAGATCATAGTCCTCTCATGGTTAACTTGGATAGACAAAATACGAGGGCAAAGGGGGGGTTATGTTCGAAAATATGTGGCTTCAAAAATCTGGTTTCAAAACTTGGATTGTGGAAAGGTGGCCTAAGAGGATCAAACATAATATTATGGATCATTGGCACTATCTAAGCCATCAGTTAAGGAAAAAAAATGAAAGGTTGTGGGGCTAACTTGAGGAGTGATACGAATCAACAAAAAAAATGCAGAGGGGCGCGGGTGTGGGGGGCCGCGTGCTCCGGAGAGGCCGTTTGCACTGGAGGGGGTTGGCTGCGCGGGGAGCGGAGGGGAGGTGGACAGGAGCGGGGACAAGAGCGAGAGGGGTAAAAATGTCTTGAAAATAAAAAAAACTACTCGAAAGTACTATAGTAGCGATTGATCATCCTCAAAAATGTTATTTTAGAGAAGCTCATAACGTGAGTTCTATTATACAGAAGCCTATTCTATAATAGGGGGCTTCAACGGTGGTGGCAGGCAGGGTCTTCGGTGGCGAGCGGGGGCTTGTAAATTGACTTGGACTAGGTACATTGTATTGGTTTTATTTATGACTAATAATATAATTGTTTTTATTTTCAAATTTAGCTCATTTATTGTCTTTTAGTTTTTATCATGTCGTGAATTTAGGGAACAAATATCTTGTAGAAGAAACAGATTGTCACCATTAAATATGCACATAAACAAACTGGCAAAAGTTTGTATCTTTGCATGAACCATATCTTATAGAAATATTGAAGTCCAATGAGAATAAATGGAAAAAATAGTAATTAAGAAATTCTTAAATGTGTGGGGATCAAATATATATAATTGTGCTCCTTGCCTTGTATGGCTCACGTATCAAGTGATTATGTTCCTTGCCTTGTATGGTTGCTCCTGCCATGCATGCTACCTACGTTAAACTTTTAATACCTGTCATGTATTGTCGTACTATAATTTAACGAAATTGATCATTTGCCACCAAAAAATGTAGGTTCGATCATTTGCCACTGTAAAGAGTTTGGCTCCGAGTGGCGGCGGGGGGGGGGGGGGGGGGGTCGGCCGGTGGGGAGCTTCAAGCGAGAGGGGGCTCCGGGCGGCGAGGAAGGCTACAAGCAGCGGGGCGCTCCGGGCGGCGGAGGGGATGGAGAATTTTTTCATGTTCAACATATTTATTGTCTTTTTATTTTCACCGTTGCGCAGCATGGGTGACTGCTAGGTTTTTATGATTATTCTAGGTTGTATTTAGTGACTAAACTGAATTAAACATTTGTAAATGTTGTTTGTGAATATATTATAACGAAAGTAGTATGACTCTATTGTGAACTATCTATATTTATACAAATTTATAAATTAATTTTTTAATGAAAAAATTATCATATTATTCACCGCTTTAATATTTTATTACGGTGTAAATTTAATAATTATTTACTTAATAATAAAATTATTTTATCGAATTATATATGCAAATTTTGAAGAGGTAGTATAATGTTTAAACTATTTATATTTATACAAGTTCAAATTTAATCTTTTAATTTAGGACTTGTCATATTATTATTATTTATTTATTTAATTTAAAAATATTGCTATAAGATTTCGACGTGGCATATCCATCGGTAAATGGATCCACCGCTGCATGATCCATTTCCTATTTAGCTCTTAGAACTATGTTTAGATTGGATGGTTGGTGAGTTTCCTATTATCTCTCACATGAATAACACTAATTAAGGCTCAGGAATTTTACAGGATTTTTACATGAATTGCACTAAATCCTTTAAAATTTATTTAAAAAAACTTTGTTCCAAAGGAAAAGGAGTTCTTAACTTTTCTCAATATCTCTGACATGAAAAACATCTACTCTTGTTCGCATATAAGGAAAAAATTGATTTGATTCTGAACAAATAACTAGGGATTTGCAACTCGTGTGACCAGCAAAAGTATTTTGAGGATAAAAAGGAAACATCATATATACCTAACAGATTGCAACCAGAAATGACACTTTGAAACATAAATTAAGAAACAGTGGCACATACCAGGATTGCTATTCGTGGAGCATTCAAAACCCGGAAGAGCGTGAATGGATTGGGCCAAAACTGATATTTTGGCCCGTGCAGAATATAATATAGAGCTCTTTGCCCAATCAGGTTTTGATTTTTATTTTGAAATGGCACATTTTTAAACCAAATTCCAAATCTGGTACATATTTTTGAAAAATTATAGAACTAACCTTCTATCGGTATTTCAAACGTCAATCTAGAGATTTAGGCCATAAATCAGTAGTTCATCGAATGATTTAAGCTAATCGGGTGGCTCCAACGCAACCGTCGACAGAGCGCTCTATCAGCGTTTCCAACGCTCTATCGGCGTTTAGAATACTGATAGACTCGCTACCAGCGTTTCAAACATCGATAAGTGCTGGATTCGTCCGATTAGCTCGCTCGTACAGTTTACAGCTGATAAAGTGCTTGATCTATGGCCTCCTCCTACCTCATGTGCTGATCGCCATCTCGTTTGCGTTAACATGTGATTTCGCTGTGACAATTCACGCTTTGCCGGCCACTATCCCATCATGAAACGTACGCCACTTTATCGGGAAACATACATGCAGCTTTGCCTTTAAACGAGGCTGTACAGTTGCTACCGCAGTTTTCTTAGATGTTAGTAACATGTTTTAATGTGTCTTACATTATAATCTTAGTAACGTAAGAAAGACAGTGTCTTTATAGGCTAGGTATGGTAATCGGGTATAATAGGAATGAGTAGTACATACCTATACTCGTATCCGTTTACTCAACAGGTATAAACTCGGACAGGACCGGCCACGGCGGCGGGAGAGCCGGCATAGGGCAACACGTGGTGGGTCTGCTTGGGGGCTGGGATGGCAATGCAAGTAGCCGGTTTGCTCGGGGCGATACACAAAGAGTCGGGGCGACGCACGGAGAGCTGGGATGATGTGCAGCCATGCGGGGAGCTAGCGCGAGGCAGGAACCGGATCGACGTAGGGACACGTGGGGTAGGCGCCAGAGCAGGGAGGTGTGGGGGCAGGCACCGACGTGGTTTCAGGGTGGCTCGCGGGAAGTAGAAGTGTTCTCGGGGCTTTTATATTTAGTATAATCGGGTAATCGGGTAAACGGGTATGAATAGTTAATATCCGTACTCGTTTATCCGTCGGGTACAAAATTAAGAATAAATCTGACCCTAATAGGGTTTTTACCCGTGGGTAAACGGATAGTCGGGTACGATTGCCATCCCTACTATCGACCATTTTTTCAATACCGATTTTTTAGCGCGTGGGCTTATAGTAAATTTTTTATATTTTTCTATTCTTCTTTTATCCTTCTCTTAACCATTCATTTTTCATCTCTACTTTTGATCTTGCATCGAAACGATATCTTAATTAATGTATAATTTCTTTATTTTTTATCTTTTTTTAAAAAAAACATTGTTACATTATATTCTTTTTTACATGACACCCTAATAAATATATATGGCGTGTTTTCCGCGCTCGTGAACCATGCGTCCCGAGCCGGCCGCATTGTTGGAAATGGAGCTCACTGGCGCACTGCACACTGCCCGGTCAGCTGAGCTAAAGGAGGAACAGTTCATCGGTACGACAGATTCGTACAAAACCCGCGAGACCAGTGAAAGTGTGAAACACGCAGTAAACCTGGAGGAAAAGAAAGAAAACGAGCGAAGCTAGCCGAGCCGGTGCAGTGGCTGGTGCAACCGCCAACCGAGCTCCGATTTTTTAGGCTTTAGGCTGCTAGCTGCAGGCAAATTGATGGCACCAGTTGACCATCGAAAAACACCTTGCTTTTCCTCACGCATGTCAACTCCTCGAACTGGTTAGTTCTGATTTTGCTTGCTGCGCCTGCATCGGTGGAGACATGTTTTTTCCGACGATAATAAAACGTGCATTTATGGTATCGCCGCACTTGCAAGAACGGAAGGTGCCAGTGCCAGAGTTGGGGAAGCCGGAAAGCGTGCTGTCGCCATGCTTCTACTCCAAGCAACCCCACAGAGCCGGCCAGGGCCAGCGATGTAGTCTCTTCATCTCGCTGACTTGTGGGCCACTGATCCAAACCGTAAGTTTTGGAACAACGTCTAAAAATTAGACTAGTCATTTAAACAGAATTACACGTACCAAGGTGATGTTAAATAAAGTTATAAGGGTTGTCTCAACTGGTTATGAAGCCTATACTCAACTCTCATTGACCACATCTCATTTGGCAACGTTTATTTTTTGTGTTTTTTATTGTAGAAACGCTTCAAAAGAAGAGAACAATTAAAGTGACAAACGTTTCGATTGACGGAGCGACTAATATTTATACACTCTCAATAAAAATCAAAACGACTATTATTTGTACATCGTAGGGAGTAGCTTTCAATATTATTATACATGAGTTTTTTTTAAAAAAAAATAATATCTAAATCACGTTACTTTTTGATACAGTCTCAATATTATGTTTCTATATTCTATTTGTCAAATCTCCGTATCTCTCTTTCTATTCTATCTCTTATATCATTGATGACTCAATCATACTGAATAAGGAACGAGAATTATTCTCATAAAGAAACGATGAAAGGAAGATTTTATGGATCGCTAAAATAACCAAACATGAAAGTTGTTTAAAAGACATTTTATATGTAAAATCCCTAATAATATAAAGGAAATTGTATAGTTTACTACCTTCAACTATCGCGAAAGTTTGAATAACCCATAAACTATTTTTCCGTTTAAATGACCCCCACAATTTTTAAAACCGGCTCACTCCACCTTTCGGCCAAAGGTACATAGTTTAGGTTGATGCGGACTTCGATTTTGATGTAGAAAATGCCATGTCAGCAGTGACTTGGCAGGCAGCAGATGATGGCTGCCTACGCACACAAGATGTTTGATGGAATGTCGAAGTGCCTAGCCAAGTAGCCATGCCCCGACCTCATCGCGCACCCCACTCTTGCTCTGGTCATCGCCGACCATGCCTCTATGCCTATGCCTTTAGAGTTTGATCTCCTCTATCCTGCAAAGAGGAGGGCATTTATAGTAACTGTCGGGGGAAATAGTTCTCCCTTAATAAGGGGTCAAATGACGCCAACCTCCGGAGGTGTAGAGCCCCGAAGTCTCCCAAGATGGTGAGGCCTATAGCCAGGCCCCCGCGCCCCTCCGGTAGAGATCACTCCGGATACTACCTCAAGAAACCGCAAGATCAAGACAAACCTCTGGTCCCCCCAAGGACCCCTCTGTAGCCCTCTTCGAGGCCCTCTTCGGAGTTCTCTTCGGAGCTCCCTTCGAAGCCCTCTCCAGTGATCTGCAACAAATACCCTCTGGTAGGCACTTCGCCCCAGAGGATAAAATATCTCAGTACCACTACAGTACAAATAGCCATACCGGGGGTCTATGCCCCTGAAACGATGTATATCTACCACGTCTGTAAAGCTGCATGTAAAGTAGTCTAGTTTTGTTCCCTTTTGCCCCTACAAGCCCATGGTATGTAGAGGATAAAGGGGTCATTTCATTTACTTTCTTGCCTATAAAAGCAGGGCATCATCCTTGTAATAGGGACAAACCCCACAAAGGCAATTTTATGCCAAAATCACTATGAACTGTGAGAAACCAAGGGTTGGTTTCGGTGCTTGTGATGAGTGATTGACAGGCTTTTACCCTCTGTTCGAAGGGTAGCTCCGAAGGGGGTTCGGAGGATGGACCTCCGAAGGTGATCGGAGGTGGTTTCACCGAAGGATGTTTGGTGGTTGCTTGCTGCAGCTGCTGCAGCGGAGTGTGCCTGTCGGAGGGGTCCGACAGTACACGATGACTGCGTTTGTACCGAAGGGTTCGGTACTTTGGGCGGTACACCGGAGTGTGTACCGGAGGTTGCTAACCCGGAGAGGTCTCCGGAGTACTGGAAACACTTGTCTGCTTGTCGGTGGTGCGCAGGGACTTCGGAGGCGACGGACAAGGTTCGCAGCAGGTGAACCTGGGTCGAGCGGGAGGCTTGATGCCAGGGGAGCGGGGAGCTCTGTCACGGTGGCTACGAAGGTGGTCCGGGTCGGTCCTCGGGTCGAGGCGTGCCAGGTGAAGGCAGAGAGTGCGGAGTGTGGCTCCGACTGAAGGTACTCCGAGACAAAGTCCTCGGAGGTGAGGCACTTCGAAGGTACTCCGAATGGAGTGACTTCGGAGTTGGTTGGAACAAGTCCTCTGCGGAGGCAAGGTGTTCGAAGTGTGCTCCGGAGGGAGACATTCGAAGGTACCCGACGAAGGTCTCAGAAGTCGAGGCGCATCGAAGGCATGGTCCGGGTGAGGCTCATCGAGGAGTGTGCTCGGGGAGAGACAGTGCGACGAAGGGCTCATGGAATGCTTCATGCGGAGGCCTTGGACGAAGGAGGGACTTCGAAGGGTGGTACTCCGAAGGTGGGGCTTCGGAGTGAGGAAGGCTTCGGAGCGAGGCTAGCTCCGGAGCAAGGTTGACTTGAGGTGCTTCGGCCTGCATCGCTTCGGTACACGGACTGACGGAGTTCGAGCTGGGTGAAGCTGCGAAGCCATGGTGGTCCACTCCGGAGGTGTTGGTGCGAAGGCCCAAGGAGCTTTGACGGGTTCGGCTCAAAACCGTCACTGTATCGGAGGCCATCTTCGGCGAAGCGAAGGCCACCAGGCTCAAGGCTTCTCGCCGAAGCTACCGCACCCTCGCGTGCGAAGGGAGGATTCCAAAAGGTCAAAGACTGCAAAGGCTGACACTGTCTGTTCTGTAAAAGACTGACACTGTCCCCTCTGCAAAGCTGACAGAGAAGCCTCCAGAATAAAGGTGGACTACCTTTTGTACCCCTTAGTTCTGTAGAGTCAAATCCTTTGTAAACCCTAGGGGTAAAGTAGTCATTTCCTTTGGGTGAACTGTGGGCTATAAATATGGGGGCTCGGTAGGTAACATTTAACACTTTGAGCATTTACTGTTGAGCTCCTGTAGCCACATACCTCGCTGTATTCATCCAGAGTTCAATTTATTTGTGTTCCTTGTTCAAGCAGCGAAGCCCTGCTTCCTGTGCTTTTTGCTTGAGCTCGCGTTACATACCTCGCTAGTTATAGTGCACCGAAACCTGGCTAGGCGAAGGTTATTTCTGTGCGAAGTGTGTTTTTCAGTGTGCTGTCACTCTGTGTAACAGGAGGCAAGACCTCGCTGCTTACTAGCGAAGCCCTGTTCGAGGCCCGTTGTGCTTCTTGTGTCAAAGCCTTTAGCGAAGTCCGTGTGTGTGCGTTTAGACCTTCGTGTACGAAGCCCAGCACCAGTTGCTGTTGCCAAGTACTTGGTCGAAGTCCTCAGAGGGCTGTCCACTCTTGCGAAGGGTGAAGTGCGAAGCCTGCTCGAAGCACTCTGTGTGCGGAGCCTGCACTGACTTGGCAGAGTAGTTTTTCAAGGGTTGTTAGTGGAGCGAAGTCTTCTTGGCTTCGAACTTTTGCTCCTGCGAAGTCTGCGTTCGGAGCTGTCGAAGTACCTCTGAACCAGACCTTCGAAGGTAGTGTTCGAAGCCTGTTCCACAGAAGACAGGATTAAAACCGAAGGCTGTTTTTAGCCTGAATTTTTAAAAGCTCCCATTCACCCCCCCTCTGGTCGCCATTTTCGGTCCAACAAACTAGACACATGGTTATTATCCCTCATGGGAGGCCCGAACTAGTACAAAACCCTCTCTCTCTCTTTGAAAGAACCCTTCGAGGTTCATGTTCCATATTCTACACCTCTATCATAAAAACTTGTTTGTAGTTAACGCAATTGCTACAACAGTAACAATAATAATACGGTAATACTAGTTTATTCCTATGAACAACTTACTATTATAGCGTAGAACAGTGAATTACATATATAGGGGTAGTTTAGAAACACTGCATATAAACAGGGTAAGGCACACGTCTTATCGGAGGGAATATGGAGCCCATGGTTTCAACGTCAGATCTAAGCAGTTTCAACCCTCACAACTCTTTAGAGGAAGGGGGGCTCCAATCTAGCTAGGTCTGAACCATTGGTCTGCAAGGGACTTTGACAACTCTTACCGAAACGTTGGCTTTAACTTTGGAGGGAGCGTCATAATGCTATTATTAAAGCATTGTTTAGGGTGAAAATATTCACCCAACGAATCATTCAGAGTTATTCAAACTTTCATGATAATTGAATATAATAGTAAACTATACTTTTTACTAATATAAACACGAAATTATATTGGACATCTACTTAAGATATAATTTAAAATATAAACAATAATTTATAGGATAGGACAATGTGAAACTATAGTGAAAACAGGTAGCTCAACATACAATTTATTGTATTATATCTTGTCACCATGCACTTCTGTTAATTTATATTCAGCTTATTATGCATGCTATTAGTCTGCTCCGAGCTACAACTACTACACTACCTAGCGATTTACCCTCTTGTAACTTCGAAGTGGCCTAACCTAACTTGACGACGTGTGGTTGTCTCTCCATCGTCATCAACATCGGCGTCGTCGATGAGAGCATGATCGGAACAATTTGACATACTCTATAACCGATCTAATCGATTACAGAGGACAATCGTCACCTCTATACCATACGATTAAGATCTAATGGATACCAAAGAAGCTTCACATGTGTAGTGGGCTCACCTGAGCAATCAATCGAAAAGATTCGGCGCCATCGGATCTCTGTGTTAGACTACAGAGAGTATGACGTTACGAGGTGAGACGAGTCGCATCTAGTCGGGACCGGCGGTGTTTGGGGTGATGCGTCATGCGTCGTCGTCGGCAGCTGCGCCGCTAGCTAGCTGCCGACAGCTTGTGCGTCACGCCGTCGCCGGCCACCGGCAGCACCGCACTGCTGCAGCAGGACGTACGTACCGAGTACGGTCGTCTTCTTCTTCTCTTTACTGGCAGGGGCAGCAGGTGGGAAGCGTGCCAAACAGTGGCGCTCCGCCACTTCCACACGTGCCGCCCGGGTCGATCGATGCACGAGATATTTATGCTAAGCTAGCGTGGGGACGTCAGAGCATCTCACTGATAGTTGTGGATAAAAAAACGATTCATCACCACAAAAACGAATCGATTCACGATAAATAGACAAAAACGAAAAAGAACAGCAGATCGCAAAACATGAATTATAAAGTAGAAAACCAATGCAACTACTGAACAAAACGGTAGAAACGCTCTTACTTTTTTACCGGTTGGAAAAAAATGATGGTGACATTCTATGTTTTGCCCGCAAAAATAAACGTTGAAAGAAATTTTATATTCACAATACTGTTGAAGCTAAACTGTTAAAAACATTATTATTATTATTTAAACAAAACATTAAAATAGATTATAAAATTCAAGTTTTTAGATAATTTTTAAGAACATGTTTGGATCCAAAGGGCTAAAACAAAGTGACTAAAAAATGAGCTAAAATTTTAGCCACTCTTGTTTGGATCCAAGAGCTAAAAAAAGGCTAAAACATTTATTGATGTGTATAATGACTAAAATATCGCTCATTTATTGCTTTTACTTTTCATGCATGCATGCATGGTGGTGGTATGAATAGAAAAGGGGTATTTTAGCCCCTCTTTAGCTCCTACTTGAGGCTAATGGGCTAAAAAAATTTAGCCCATTTTACGTGTTTAGATTTTTAGCCTCTAAAGTAACTAAATTTTACATCCTTAACCGCCCTTAAGCCACGCCCGCGAGAAACAAACTTAACAGGGCCAACCACTACCAGGCTAGCGGTGCGTAGTAGTAGGGTACGTCTGTACCCCACCCACCCTATCTGAACACGTGTTAGTTAGCGACCCGGCGCCCCTGGTTTTGACACAGCGAATTACGTCCGTGTTAATAATTATTTTTTTACAAAACGGATAGCATCATCTTATATGAATACAACCAACAATTGATTGCTTATTCAGAGCCCACAAAGTTTACATACGAACTTTACGTGATTTTTTATTTTTACATGAATTAAACTAAATACTTCAAAATTCTTTTAAAAGTGCTAAAAGAGCCCTGATTATATAAACACTATGTATATGAAGTTTGCAACCTGTAACTATATGACCATTCATGCTTGGTTAAGAGCTTTATATTATTTTTTAAAGACGAGTGGAAGCTAAGATGTTCTATATTTTTTTAAAGAAAAGGTACGATACTCAGAATCGAACCCAGGTGAAAGACGCTACAGCGGACAGTCGTCCCACTGAGAGCTACTACTAAATTTGCAAGAGCTCTATTATCACAACCTTCAATATATGATAAATAAACCAATATAAACTCTTCTATCGATCTGATCTTCCATGTGAAGCAGTCTCCAGAACTTCAGCCAATAAAAACATGTAACAAGAGTGTCTGCGTGAAAAACATAATAGTTTTTTTATTTATGAAATACTATATCACAACTAAGATTCTTCTTTTTTTAAGCTCCTATATCTCCCGTAACAAAGTAGCCATCATATATATGCGACATATATGTTCCTTGGTCGATCTCGGTCTTAATCCCTAAGGTTATTCTGATCGTATACTAATGGGTTGGTCTAGCGTTTGTTTGCACATCGATTGGACAGTGAATTATCATTTCCCATTAGAGAGCTGGACAATTCAAGAACAGGTTGCAACGTCAATTGATGCCATTCAATCAGCTTATTCCCGATTATCGGTCGGCACAAGGATAAATTAAGATGCACTCTAGCTTCTCATTACTTCTGCCACTGTGGTATGCTTATGTCTCACAACCTGCAGGTACAAGGGATAAAGTTGGCTTATTAGTGGGCTTCTATCCAACCAATTATCATTTCAAAATGAGGAGTTTTACTCTCTTTGAGGAGATATCGTATTAAATCAGATCTAGCCATTGATTTGACAAGAATAAGATTAGAAAAAAATTTGGAAAACATTAGGAGAAAAAACTCGCCATATGCCCCACCGCTCTGGGGTAGCCACGCCGACCCACGCCGCTCGGCGCCCAACTTGCCACCGCTGCCCCTCCGCACCGCCGCTGTTGTGGCCCTAGACTGAGCCACTGCCCCTTTTTTACGTAAAATTATCAGATTACCCTTCCACCTTTGATGAGAACTAGAGGTACCATTTTTTTAAGGACAGGTACCAGTAGGTACTGCCTAATCTGAGTCGTTAGATGAGAAAGATCAACGGCTCAGATTAATTTGGTATCTCATCACCCTCAAGGATGATAAAATTCCTCTCCCAAAATTGAGTTTGCTTCCCATTTTGTTGTTGGTGTATTTTTTGATCACACGCGTGGTCTAGAAGATCTGCTTATCTCTAGTGCATATCCTATAATCTTAGACAAAAAGGTTCAGGACGTGTCAATCAGTTTGACTCTACAACAGATAAGGAGTCCAAGAAAAAGTAGCATTAGTAGCAGAATCGATCGGCTGCCAAGCCGATGACTATAGTGTGGATAAAATAATCGTGAACGGATACGCCGATCGGCCATAGAGCCGATGACTACTGCAGGATGATCGGACTGAATACGCCATTGGCCGATAGGATGGGACAATCACGGGTGAGGGCCGATGGGTATCTCCCGAGCGCGCATAAAATAAAACATGGAATTAAAGATAATCTACTAGCTTGTACTCCGATAGAAATAAATAAAATGCACTAGATAATATATCAGTTTCATCAAAATCATCATAATAACAAGATTGGACCTAACCAAGACAGTAGCTAATCACGATGAACTTAATAATACTTCAAAGTATCGGGTATGTTTTATTTAGATGAATGATATACAACATGAAGCAAATACAATAGAAAGAGATGTTAGACCCAACCGATAAAACTTTAGACTATGATACTAAATCACATTAATCTAAGAGATCAATCTGATGCAGCCTTAGACCTAGCCATTACATTGGGATAAACCGGCGACCACACTGACTCAGCCGGTGTCTTCAAGAGATCGATACGATGCAGCCTTAAAGAACACTGACCTAGCTGATACGATCGTTGGGGTGGCGGGACTCACCTCTTCGTCGGAGATCGAAACGATGCAGCCCAACTCTGAGTGTTGAATCTCGTCGGGATTAACCTTAGGAAGCCAAGGGTGGTGTGTTGGAAATTAGCTCTCGGGGAGGAGAGGGGGACCGAGTCCCTCTCCTCCCTGGAACTCGGACTCAGTCAAAACAGAACCCCTGGTTTTTAGGCACCCTGATCGGGGGTGCCCCAACCGATTGGTTGAAGGGCCCCTGGCGCACAGCACTATATAAGAAGGGGAGGACAATGCACAGAAGGTTGATGTTCATGTGCAAAGTCACCCCAAAATACTAGACCGATCTACATGCGTGCTGGAGCGTCGGGAAGCCCCCTTCACCGCTGTTCACAGGAATTCGACGCCACAGCACCCCGGCCATGGCGTCCTCCTCTTCATCAAGCAAACTAAGAGGTAACCCTAAGATCCACCCTGCTAGTCCTAGACCTAGAGATCCCTAAGAACCCTAAGTCTTTCAATGGTATCAGAGCCGATCTAGGGTATAGGCTAGTTAGGTGTAACGGTGGTGTCGGATCCCCTTGACCCGCACCACCGCATCGCTTTAGAACCCTAAGCCCCTGTTAACCGAGCCATGTTAACATTCGGTTAACAGCTCAAAACCCTCTGGAAGTCCCTGCATGAACCCGCACCTAAGATACCCGGCCCTCAGTTTAACCCCTAAGAGTGGTGCCAAATCCCTAAGCCTAAATACCGCGGTAAGAAATCCCCAAAGGGATTAAATCTCGGAGCCGAAACACAAAATTAGAGGGCTAGGGTTAGGGTAAAACCCTAACCCTAACCCTAAAATGGACTAAGATGGGAGCAGGGACCTTACCTGCGCTCCTCGCCGCCGGATCTGCTCGCCGGAGTCCGAGAAGACCGCCGCTGCCGCCGTGCTCCACTCGGGTCGGACCGTTGTGACCGCCGCCGGTCAGCTCGATGGAGTGTCGCTCATCCTCGGGTGAGCGCGCGGCTCCGGCCAGCTAACCGGCGGGCGGCACGACGCAGTCGCCGTCGCCGTCGGGGCCGCCGCCGCTCCGCTCCGCGCCGCTCCCGTCGCCGCCGCGCGCTCCTCCGCAGCCGCTCTTGCCCCGCCGCGCTCGCTCGGGTGCGGGATGCAAATGGGCTAGGGTTAGCGATGGGGGGCTGCAGCGCGCCGGTTTTGTTGCGGCGCCGATCGCGCGCGGCCGTCGGATTTGATCCGACGGCCAGCGTTGATCGAGCCGTCTTTTAGCCCAGGCGGGGTGGCTAAATCGCGGCCCAGGCCCAAGTTGTGGCCTGGGCACGCGAGCGGGCGCGTGGGGCGCTGTGGGCCGGCTGGTTTTCATAGTTGGGCTAAAAGATTTGCACAGTAACAGGCCGAATTCAATTTCCAATTTTCAGGATTTTCAGAATTATTTTTCCATTTAAGTATTTCCTGGAAATTAAGAAAATTGCCCAAAAATAATATACAAGTAAGTTTAATGTGGGGAAAAATTTAGAAAATTTCATCATGATTATTAGCACTGTTCTGAATTTTTTGAGTATTTTTAGATCCCTTTTAAGCTATTTTCTGATTTAAATTAGTCCAACGACTCCTTTTTATTAGAAGATAATTGTTCTTTAAGTGTTTAGATTCAGAATTTTTGCTGATGATTAAACAGTGTATTATTTTAGTTTGAGAAATCCGCTGTGCTATCACTGTTAATCACATCACCTTGCAGCATTTTTAAGCATTTTCATGATGTTTTCCTTATTAAATTTAGTCTAAGGACTATATTTAATTGAGAAATATTCGTTTAGATTTTGATTAAGTTTAAATTTAGATTTTATTACTGTTTTAAGCAGTGTATTAAAAATTAAGTCTTTTGTTGTGCATGTTTAGATTAAGTCTTTCATAACACTGTTTAAAATTAGTACCATGCTGTAAATTCAGAATTTTATTACTGATTAAGCAGTGTATTAATTAGTTTTAAGTCTTCCGTTGCGAATACACTGTTTTAAGATTAGTACCACGTTCATCCTATCAATTAAGTAGCATTTATTCTGTCAATTAGATTTGAACCAACGAGATAATTTAATTTGGCATTATAAATGTTGTATTTTGTTAACATAGTGATTTTATCTCCTGACCAACGTTGGTGATGAAATTACTGTGGTTTAGTTGAATTGATTCTATTTCTGCCCAACAGTGATGTAGAATTAATCCGCCTTTTAAGTATATCACATGTTGATTTTGACCAAAGTTGAATTTGCATGTGTTATAATATACTTCGATAATGTTCCTTATTAGAAATTTGCTAAGTCATATCTCCGGCATTGAGTCTCTCAATGGTAAGAACTACGGTTCCCGGAGATGAGATATTAAGATAGCGATTGTGCTATAGGACATAGATCTTGCTTTAATGCTTGATTGTATAGCTAAGCGTGCGAAGCCCGTGATCTGAGAGGATGAAAGCCAAGAGGCTTTTGTCATAAGATTACGTGATTTCGCCGAAATAAGAATAAAATAAGATATATCGTACTAAATGAAATCAGTGGAAACACAAAATGTATTATGATTAAGAGCTCCATTATGGAGCCAATTAGGGGTTCTATCCCACGTCATGATACTGCAAAGAGTATCTGAAGGTGACTTTTCTAAGGCGTATGCTAGCACGCTTATTAAGAAAAGCTTAGTAAGTTTTTGCGACATGGTTTTCGAAGCTAAAACCCATGAATAAAGAGCTCGAGGACAATATTATCGTCCAATTTTTATTATGACGTAGTTTTTCTGATCATTTTGTGATCAACTACAACTTACAGCGAGAGTGTTGGAGTTTGTAGGTGCTGATTTCAAACTATGTATGAGAATTAAGTAAGCACATAATGATTTAGGTCATAATGTGCAATATAAATAAAGGGGAAGAAGCATTATAAGACTCATTCTAATGATGCTAAGGACTCCTCTTATAAGCTCACATAAAGGAAGATGATGTCCTGAAGGGCATGTACAGACATGTAAGGAGGAACACCACATGAAGGAATATGTGGAGTTCCCAAAATGGATGAACGAGAATGGTAATAGATGAATTTTCGCACTTAGAAATAAAGTCACTAGTCTTGCCTTTGAGCATGACAAACTTTATTTATTTTCTCAAGATGATTTTATCATCTGAGAATAATGATAAGAGCAAAAGAATTGATGACGTATTTTCAAAATTATGGCACTATCTAATGGACCATATTTCGAGAGGGAGGATTGAACGTTTAGTCAATTCTTCCGCTTTAGTTCCTTTAGACTGAGTTTCAAGCATATATTGCATTAAGATAAATACGTCAAATAAATTAAGAAAGACGCGAAATTAAGTTTAATGATTGTAGTAATTTTTATCTCCTGACCAACGTTGGTGATAATGTTATTATATTTAAGTTCAATTGATTCTAATTCTGCCCAACGGTGATTTAAAATTAATTGATTAACATTTATCCAATCTAAAAGCGATCAGATCATAGCGATCATATCATAAGTTGCTCTGGATAAATTTAAGATGTTTTTAAGGTTGATTTTTATATCAGCATGATCTAAAGTTTAAAAGAATAAGATCTGACCGTGCTACGGTCAACATACCCCGTATGGCCGATTTCTTGAACTCTTTTGCAAGGTTCTATAGAAAATGGCAAAATAGCCCGGTATTTTATATCAGGTGTATCTTAGCTAAATAGAGTGGCTATAAGGTGCACTCGCACCTCAGTGGACATAATAAGTAGTATGGTAAGTTTTTTCCACTCTACCGATTAATTTGTGGATGGAGGCATTCAAACTACCATTCATAATTTTAATTGGATCCCTAATAAGTTTGTGCCTAAAAGCACCATAAGAATTATGGACAAGACGATAACCATTTTCTAAATTATTTTAGAATAAGGGTATGTCGTCCTGCTAAGACTATATTTTAAACCAAATATTAATAAGTTAAAGTCCTAAGACAGTAAGTTGTCAATTTTATTGTCTGTAAAGATAAGTCTAAGTGATCTCGTTTTATAATGTCCTTACAGACATGGTAAGTTTGTAGAAACGAGATATGCATTTTATAGAACATGATTTAATCAAGGGAAGCACGATACTTAGAGAAATTAATCTTGAAGAGAAGTGGGTTAGTGAATCCACTCCTATGATTCAAGAGCAATTTTTCATGTACCTGTGGTAGTGTCCTTTTGTCCAACACTTGAGATTGGACCTTCATTAGCAACATCTATTGTACATGAGGTTTCTGTTGTTCAGGAATCTACATTTTTAGATGATGCTAATGAAGAAGTAAAGGAACAAATCTCTAACTTAGTACATAATGTGCCAACTTAGATAAGAAGCAGATTAAATGAGACATTTTTGTATGTCTTATTTAAGGATTCTTTAACAATCATTAAGGCACATTATGACTTAGAACTGCATCAGATTGATATAAAGACGACATTTTCAATAAGTTTTAAATGAGAATGTCTATATGAAAGGAAATTTTAAGATACCGTTTTATCTAAGTCCAATGGACTTAATAAGTTTCAAGTAAGGGTATCTGAAATTTAATTAGACCATTAGAAAATTTTGGGTTTTATTAAGGAGAATGAAGAGGACAATTGCGTTTTGTCTAAGTTTGAGAATGGGGAATTTATTTTCCCAGTTTAGCATGTGGATGACATTCTGCTTGCAAGTGGTAATGTCCATCTAATATTATAAACTAAGAAATCTTGTCCTCTCATTTTGACATTAAGAATCTTGGAGAAATTTTCCTATATGTTAGGACTAGAGTTTCTCTAAGATTACCACTAAGGGGGTATTAAGATTATTGCATACGGCATACTAGAAGATATACTGATGAAGTATATAGTACGCATGCGTATAAGCTATCGCCTGATCCGATAGTCAAGGGTGATAAGTTGAGAACTTTTAGTATCCCAGGAACCAATATGAGATCGATCAAATTAGATTGGTTCCATATGCTTCTGCTGTCGGAAACAAATGTATGCTCAATTATGTATTCACCCTGACTAAGTTTATATCGCCGGAATGCTTGGCAGATATCAAAAAAATCCAGAATTAGATCGCTGGATTAAATTAAGAAAGCCTTAAGATTTATATAAGGCACAACGACCTCATGCCAATGTATGAAAGATCAAATAACCTAGCGATTGCGGGTTATTCAAATTAAGACCTTGCGAGATGAGTGAATGCTAAGTAGTCCACATTAAGTTGTGTATTCACACTCGCAAAGGGAGCTGTGTCGTGGAAAAGCTCCAAACAAACTGTGATGGCATTCTCCACGATGTATGCCGATTTTATAGTATGTTATGAGGTCGTCGGACAGGCACTATGTTTTAAGAAATTTATTCCAGTTTTAAGGGTGGTTGACAGCATTTTAAAACCACTTAAGTTATACTGTGACAATGAGTCAACAGTATATTTCTCCTATAACAACAAGAAGTGTGTTGCTGCCAAACACATCTAAGTTAAGTGTTATATTGTTGAGGAGAGAATCCAAGATCAAATGAAAGTAGAGCATATAAGTACCAAGCGAACGCTTGCGGATCCGCTCACAAAAGGCTTACCTCCCAAATGTGTTCAGAGAACACTTAGTCGACATGGTTTTAAGGTAAGCCTATGATCTATGGATTTATAAGGGCCCAAAATGAGTTGAGAAACTGTTTCAAAATGGAAATGTGCATTGTAGTTGTTGAGTCATATGGTACGTAACTGACTATTGTGATGCAGCATGCTCTATGCATTAATCTATGATGGAATAGATGTAATGTTAAGTTAAGTTAAGAACTAAGTCGAGATCTAGGGGGAGAATGTTGGAAATTAGCTCTCGGGGAGGAGAGGGGGACCGAGTCCCTCTCCTCCCTGGAACTCGGACTCAGTCAAAACAGAACCCCTGGTTTTTAGGCACCCTGATCGGGGGTGCCCCAACCGATTGGTTGAAGGGCCCCTGGCGCACAGCACTATATAAGAAGGGGAGGACAGTGCACAGAAGGTTGATGTTCATGTGCAAAGTCACACCAAAATACTAGACCGATCTACATGCGTGCTGGAGCGTCGGGAAGCCCCCTTCACCGCTGTTCACAGGAATTCGACGCCACAGCACCCTGGCCATGGCGTCCTCCTCTTCATCAAGCAAACTAAGAGGTAACCTTAAGATCCACCCTGCTAGTCCTAGACCTAGAGATCCCTAAGAACCCTAAGTCTTTCATGGTGATGTGCCGAAGAGTAGTTATTTATAGAGTTGTTCTTTTAGCCTAATTAATTAGATACATATTTATAGTATGGAGACTTTTTGTCCAAGTAATCTATATTGTAATCGATTCTAGATCATCTTTATCTTCTCTCATTTTTATCTCCATCGGCTTTATCAAATCTTGACGTCAACATCTATACATGAAAAGAATCCCATTCGAGGAATTCAATCTTGATTTTCGTAATCCTGGTCCAGAATTTGAATATCATGGTTATCCTTGCACTGGTGTTACTGTTTTGGAGCCAAGATAGTTTCCTCGGCAGTTGTTGCCAAACTCCATCCTCATTAAATAGCTTAAAAAGCCATTTGCTTAGGAGGCAGATGTTCTTGACAGAAAGGTTGCTAATTCCCCAACCCTCCTTGGTCCTAGAGTAGGCAAAGAATATCCCAACGTGTAAATTCATATTGTTCTATATTTTTTTTCCTTGTGAATGTCTCATTGCCAAACACACCTAGATTGTAAATAATCCAATCGATTTAAGTACTCCCGGCCCCTAGGTAGAGCTGGGACTTGGGCAGTGCATAACCAGCTAGCTAATTTGCTACACTCTAACGTACGGCTAGCTAATGTCTGATATCCTTTATTACTTTATTTGTCATTTATTACCTCATCTAACAAGAGCCTACCATACTACATTACTCCAATCCAGTTAGCAGCTAGATAGTGTACTCATATTCCATATTCTAGTGGCTAGTAACTATTATTTTAGAGGCAAAACCCTCCATATGCTTGTCTATACAGAAGAAACCAATAAGATTGTGTTCCATACTAGAATAAAATAATAGAATAAAACAAGACAACACCACAACATAATAGCTATTAGAGTATTGGACTGTGAGAGAAGTAAATAGACCGTAGATATTGGATATGTATTGTATTAAGTCTGACGGCTCAGTATATATAGAAGTACATAAGTATATATAAAAAAGACATATAATCTAATTCTGTATAATATTATTTCTATTATTATATCTACGGTATAGAGCATCCACAATGGCTGTCTCAAATAGCTAGCTGATGTGGAGCTGAGAGAAGAATAAAAATAATAATTTATCTCACCACTAGTACCTGGTCTCACGTGTAATACACTCGGTTTCTTGGAAAATACGTGAAATCTCCTATCTATTTGCTCGTCGTTAACTATTTTCTTTTTCCTCGCTTTTACTATCTACGTAAGAAAATAAGTGAATTTAATTAGTAAAATAGCTAGTTACTGGAGACGCCCTGAATATACCGTAACAGGATCCTGTGATCTTCTCTGTGTAGGACCACACATCGGAGCCGTCAGCCCTCACAGTCACAGGGACGACGCAGCAGGGGCGTACGGCGGACGCTAGCTGGCAAGACATTCCCTTTCGTCAGGTCGCCCATGAGTCATTGACGTCTCCTTCTCTCGGTACGACTCTTTTGAAAAAAAAATATATTTTACTTTCGGTTCCTAAACTCCATTTAAAAATGTATTTTTAATTTTATAGATATATATCAATTCACATATAATATTATTTTATACTACACGAGTCACAACTCCGTGGAATTGAATGCTTCATGAATATATCTTTACTATATAAAAGCGGGACCTGGTCGTCCGTCCGCACCGCGCGCACCACGCCTCCCTCCCCGCCTCGACCGCGCGCCTCGGCCCAATAAGCCTGCACGCCGCCTCGGCCCATTACGCGCTAGCTTTCGCCGACGCCGCCTCGGCCCATTTCGCGCACGCGAAGCCAGTCCTGTGCGCCCGCTCCCCTCCCACAGCCCTAACTACCCCTAGCCCTAGCTTCCGCAGCCGCTTACGCCGACGCCGCCAAACCCGCCAGCGCCGCCACGCCCATCCCGCCTTCGCCGACCCAGCCCCTAGCCTCACCGCCGCTACCGCGCGCGTGTGGACTGGGCGCAGGGCCAGCGCCGCCACGCCCGCCAGCGCTCGGATCCCCGGGACCACTCTGCCGCTCGCCGCCGGGCGCTTCGCCTTCAGGTGGCCTTCACCGCCGCCGGTTAGCTCGATGGAGCCCCGCTCCCCTCGGGTGAGCGCGTGGGCTCCGGCCAGCTAGCCGGCGGGCGGTGCTCCGCCGTCGGCGTCGCGGGCCGCCGCCGCGCCGCGCGCCGCGCTCCGCCGCTCGCTCTCGGGCCGAGAAGGGGAAAACATGGTTTTAGGGTTTCTGGCGGGGGCTGTGGCTTTTTATACGGCCGACGATCGCGCTCGGCCATCGGATCAGATCCGACAGCCAGCGGTGAGTGGGCGCAGATACGGCCCAGGCGGGGGGGGGGGGCAAAATCCCGGCCCAGGCCCAGGTTGCGTGCGCGCGCACGCGCCGAATTCCTGGCCTGGGCCATGACTTAGGCGGCCTGCGAAAATTTCGTTTGGGCCGATATTTTTTGTTGTTTTGGGCTGAATTCCTTTTATATTTTCTAGAATTAAAATAACTATTTTTCTATTTTATTTATTCCTGGAAATTAAGAAAATTGTCCAAAAAATAAGATAAAATTAAGTTTAATGTGGGAAAAAATTTAGTAAATTTCATCATGATTATTAGGACTGTTCTGAATTTTTGAGCAATTTTAGATTCTTTTTAAGTTATTTTCTGATTTAAATTAGTCCAACGACTCTTTTTTTATTAAAAAAAAATTGTTTTTGGTTTCTTACTGATATCTGAAGATGACAAATCTGTCATGCTAGGTGTGAAGCTAAAAGAGGATTTAAATTATGATAAAAGTAGAGGAAATCTTTCTCTGATTGCTGAAATTAATTGTAGTTTTGCTATATGCTGAGAAGAGAACATCTTATTGCAACATTTGGGACATGCAAGTGCATTTGTATTACATTTAGAAATCTATATAAATATGCAATGACACTTTATATAGAAAGGATACCTCTATGTATTGTTTTGAACAATAATATATTACTTTGTTTCTTATCATCGCAATATTACTAAACAAATGTGTTCAACAAATATATCATGTTCTAAATATATTGCCATTAAAATTATGAATCCGTTGCAACGCACGTGCACCTTACTAGTAGAGGTAACGTGTTTAGAACAGCCCTAAAATATGTATAGCTGAGTCCGCCGTGCCGGCTAAAAACGGAGCGCCCAACAACGTGCGGACGTGCCATTTTAGCAGGAACCGCGCGAAATGAATAACTATAACCTACCAGGCTTTTTTGCTCGGTTGGACCGCCACGGACGGAGACGGAGACGGAGACGGCGACGGAGACCGAGATTGCGCCCGCCCGCGCGTCGTCGCTCTCACCCGTCACTGACCCCGCGACAGGGGCAGTGGTACATTTTCCTCACGTGTTTCAGGCGCCGGCAGCCACGCCCACTTGCCTTCGCGCGCGGGCGAGCCCCGTCCGTCACGACGAGGACAAGGTAGATTTTAAAGGGCCGGGAGTGAGCGAGAGAGAAGTGCACGGCAGTTCGTCGGGAGCGGCGAGGAGAGTAGAGTAGAGGAAACCGCGTGCTCGAGGCTTGAGTTGGAGGATGGGAGGAGAGGAGATGGCCGGCCGTTCGACGACGGCGAAGGACAAGTCCAGTTTTGCTGTCACCTGTAGCCTCCTCAGCCAGTACCTCAAGGGGAAGAAGGGCGGGCTGCAGGGCCTCGCCCTCGGCTTGGCGCCGGCCGCCGTGGAAGCTGGAGGTAGGTGACGGCAGTTCATCAGCCTGTTACTCTGTTGTGCACTGTTTCTCCTGACGCGACTCCATTCACTCTGCGCTCCGCGCTGTTCATCTTCGCAGGAACTTTCCGGCAGCCGACCACCATGAACTTGCTGGCCGGGCTCGACGCGCCGGCCGAGGAGGCAAACCCGACTGAACCGCCTCTCGAGGCCCCATCAACCGACCAGCTAAATGGCGAGAACGCAAGGTAGAATCTCTACAGCTATATACTCTGCAGCCTCAAGCAAATTAAACCTATAATCACCCTATCTCCAGTTCTTAGAAAATTCGACAATTCGTCTATCCGAACAACGTAAACATAAAACATGTTGCTGCCTTGCAACTTGCATGCGTTTTCAAGGACATCGTCTAGACAAATTCTGCAGCAGTACTGATTTGGTAGCAATTCTTTGATTCTTCCAGGGAGGCAGCCGTGGAGCAGCAGGCGCAGCAGCTGACCATCTTCTACGGTGGAAAAGTTGTCGTCTTTGACAACTTCCCCTCCACCAAGGTCAAGGATCTCCTGCAAATCGTAAGCGCAGGCGATGAGGTGGACAAGACCACCGGCAACGCATCGCCGCAGAGCCTGCCCCGACCTGCCCAGAGCAATCTTTCCGGTACAAATAAATGTTCATCACACTACTAATTGTGAAGATGAAAACTACCAAAGGTTTGATTTTTTGATGTCGTGTTATCACAGATCTGCCAATCGCGAGGAGGAACTCACTCCATAGGTTTCTTGAGAAGAGAAAGGGCAGGTAACGGAGTTGCTTTTAGAATTTTTCTCTTCGTGCGAGAAGAGTTAATATAAAAACCGTTGCTTTTGCTGTTTACCGTCTTGATCAAGTTCATGGCCCTAAAATTCTCCATGCTCTCTGCAACTCCAGGATAACTGCAAATGCGCCATACCAAACCAGTAGCAGCTCTGTGGCGCCATCCAAGCAAGCTGATGGTGATAAATCTTGGCTCGGGTTTGCAATAAAGCAGGAGATGTGAACTCTCCAACTCCTGGCTGGCTCACTCTTCACTGTGAGCTGCATGCATGCAGTGATGCCAGTGCTAGACTGCTAGTGTTTCCCCCCCTACCTTCAAAGCAAGAATAATTCACTTCTGGTTACTGCAAAACTACATTGCTGCCGGTCATTAAGAAGCTAGGAATTCAGCTGGTGATCGATTCTGCCTGACCATTGGCATACATGCTGTTCGTTATCCCCTGTGTTTGCTGCTCTGGAGCCGTGTGCTCACGGCAGTTTGGCCATCTAGGTCTAGGTTTGCTACATGGGACTGTACTGTACGTATGCCATTAGGGGACGCATGTTCTTTGTTTCTCAGTCTGTTTCCTGCTTACAATAGCCGGCACCTTGTTGTTTCAGGAGATCTATGTGTTTAATAGGATATATATATATATATATATATATATATATATATATATATATATATATATATTTGTCCCTTTTAATGTTCTTGTAACATATGGGTTTTATAATAATCGTGCTCAAATAATGATGCCACGAACTTGTTCGGCTGATTTCTCTTAGGCCTGCTTCGATTCAGCCAGTTAGCTGATTATTAATGTGGAGCATCTATCCTGCGTCACGTATTTCAAACTTCAATCTCTCTTAAAACATTTCGTATAAAATTATTGAAAATAATGGTTCTAAGAGAACATTTATAAACTTTTACTAATAAATTTTCTTTGAACCTTAAGGTGTTTTTTAAAGTGAAATTATTTACCACACCTGTCCTTGCCTTCGAGCTGCATGGCCTTACTTTCCACTCACCTTCAAACAAGGATTTAGGCCTGTTCGGATTTGGAGAATTTAGTACAAAAATCATGTAAAATTCATGTGTTTCAAAGGAGCCCTAAACAATGAAAAGTAAGAAACATTTTGAATCACAATCACGAGGTTGAAATGTTTCTCGTTTTAATACGGAGAATCACCCAAACGGGTATTTCACACCGAATCTAATTCATTTTCGAAGAATGTAGAGCTGAAATCATTTATAACTACACGATTTCGCAAATGATTCTAATTCAAGTTACAGGAATGTTTCTGGGAGCAAACTAAAATGTTTTTGTTTTTGCGGTACCTTTTGCTTAAAAATTCTCTGGGCTCCCCTTCTTTTCGTCGGACGTGAGCGAAAATTATGGGAAACGACAATTTAGCGCAAACCAAACCATGTTTTGTTCAGTACTAGCTTGCATGGACCATGGGAGTGACGACCAACCGGATGGCGCTCGATCTACGGCCTCGCCGTTGCCTCCGTGCTGCCGTGCGCCGTGGAAATTGTGGTCGATTCGGCCGGCGTTGCTGCTGCTGCTGCTGCTGCTTCCGGGGAACTGCTGCCCATTTGGCGACTAGCGGCCGGACGCGTACGCTACGATACAACTCGGTGGTCCATCGCACCAAACCCGGCTTAATTTATATCCCCGTACCACTCATACGTTGGGATAAATCGCTCCACACGAAGTCTTATTTCTTAGCCTACCGTTTTTCAAGAGTCCAATTCTTATAAACGGTTGGTCGTCTCTTGATAAATAATTTGAGATTACTATATTTTTATTAGTGGAATGAAAACCTAGCCTCCATTTGAGAGAGAGCAACCAAACCAGAAAGCAAGAACCAAGAAACACAAGAGAAGATCGAGAAGAGAGGATAGAGAAGAAGAAGAGTTCAATTTAGTTCGGTTTGATGGTTTCTACACGGTTCTCTTCAAGTCAATGGTTGAAGGCTCAAATGTGATTGGATTAATACGAAGTTTGGTGAGTTCGTTCTACACTTGGGGCACTTTGATATAGTTTGTTTGTGTGAGGATTTTTTTAGTGAAGTACCATATTTGAGTAAGGATTTATCAGTTATCGTGGTTGTAGTTTTTAGAATGACTAGTTGTGATAGAATATTAGTTTAAAGGGATAAACAATGTCTGATTGGGCTGATCTTTTGACAGCTTGGGATGGACTTATAGACCATCATTTCTACCAAGTTTTGTGTTGTTTGCTTTTGTAGCTTGGGAGATATTAGCTGAATAATGAAGGAGATATAATATGCCTTTCTCTACTTAGTCTAGTATAACTCTTGTTTGTTATTTTGCGGTTAGTATTGTTGATGTTAAGCGTACCACTTGATGATATTGGTACTGCTGCGATGTACATCTAGATATTCTAGAGAAGACTCTATGTGTACATATTGTAATAATAATAGAAGCTTGTAGTGAATCTTTGATCTTTTGGTTTTTACTCCTTACATTGAGGAGGTTTTTCACATAAATCATTGTGTCCTACGTGAATGTGATTATTATTCCATTGTTATTCGTGTTAGTTGAAGCTATCCTCAAAATTCTCTACAAGATGAGAGGTTGATTCATGTATGAAATATAGTTGTTATTTTAGTAAATTGATATTTTGCATACGGTGAATTTAATTCAGCCTAACATAACATCTAGTCGGTGATTTCAAAACACGTAACTGATATATTTTCTATTATTTAGCAACAACAAATATATACATTTAAAAATAGGGTACAGATTTAACGAAACACTGTTGTATAAAAAAGAAAAGTTGATAAGAGCAAAACTAAAATAGAGTAGTGAATAAGAATCACAGAGAAGGTGGGTTTTTAGTGGTCAGGATTTATATTTTTAAAGTTGTATTAACTCTTTTCACCGTATCAATTTATACACATGACCAACATATACACTCTCTATCTAAAATATTTCATATCAATTTAAAATAGTTCATATCAATTTAAAATATTTCATATCAATTTAAAATATTTCATATGTTTCTGACGTCTCACCTCACGCACTTAGCTTCTTCGTTCCCGTGTCGGCGTCCTGTCGTACGGGAGAGTGCTACCTGGATAGCGACACGGTGGCACCAATGTGCAAGTGGGAAAAAAAATCCAGGAGCAGTGATGCTACTTGAGGTATTTGATGGCAGCTGAGGTACGGTGGCCGGCGACGAATTGGCCTCTCTCGCCGTCCGGCCGGCCGGGCGACGGGGAGAGCGCCGTGGAGTCGTGACGCACGTTGAGCTTGAAGAGAAGAAGACATGCAAACATTAATGCTGACGGCCGGGCGGACGAAACGGGTCACACAAGTCGCATGGAGAAAAAGGACAGGTCGATTGGTCCCTAAACAGGGGGAAATTTAAAGAAATACGTTTGTACTAGTTATGTACTAGTGGTATGTGCATATAATAAGACTATTTACGATAGGGGTTTTATGATGGTTTATGGTATTAATTACTATACCACATCAGATTTTTTACTGACATGACATTTAATTAATGAGGAAAGAGAAGATGTCACCATGACATGGTGTTAACCCGTTTCCAAGACAGATAAAACGAAATGAAACATCCATTGAGAGTCAACTTGTTTCATCATAGAGAGAGTATTTCATGAGAGCTAGTTGCATTTAATTACACTGGTTAGCCTAGGAAATAGTGAAATGAAACTCTCCATTGAGAGGGAGTATTTCATTCAGTTGCAAAGCTGATGTGGACTTTTAGGAAATATTGTTATGAAACCCGCCACTGTGAATAGCCTAAGCGGACAAAACGCAGGTTTGCTTCGATTTGCATATATTCATCGTGAGTAATCGTGTCAGGTACGTGCCGTGGGATATTTCTATGGGGGTTATTTTACAGTACTTGAGGAGATATCAGGAGGTACCACATTTTTAGTGTTAATTTTGGTACCTCGTGTGTCAATAGGTACTGAGGAGATATCAAGAGGTACCACATTTTTAGTGTTAATTTTGGTACCTCGTGTGTCAAGAGGTACTGAGGAGATATCAGGAGGTACCACATTTTTAGTGTTAATTTTAGTACCTCGTGTGTCAAGAGGTACCAAAATTAACACTGAAAAATATGGTACCTTCTGGTACCTCCTAAGGACGGTAAAATTTCTCTTTCTATGGAGTTGTGTCGATTGGTCACTTTACATTGACCCGTTTTTTAGATAGCTAGAAACTCAATCTCAACATTTTGAAATTCTGGTATCTAAGATTTTCAGATTTTTTTTTGAACTGAAGCAGCTCACCTTGAGCTTTTTTAGTTTTTACGGGATTATGTCGGATTGAACCCTAGGGTATTTCTCAAGTATTTTTATGATGAGCGAGTGAAATGAGGAGTCAATAGTCAAAGTATTAAAGACGATTTGTCAACGATCATCTTGTTCAAATAGATCGAAGCAGTTGAATGTCTAAAGGTTCCTCGAGTCCAATACTTGGGAGGCTACCCCGGTCGATACTCGGACGGTCACGATCAATCACTAGGCTGCTCCATTAAAGATAATAAAGCTTAAACAAATAACTGTCTAAATTAATACAGTAGGAAACACTTGAGTTAAATAGCCTACGAACTTACCGGTCTCTGTTGCAAATGATCATTATTAAGACGCATTAAGTATAAATTGTAACCCATGCATCCTCTAATATATAAAGGGTTCGGGAGAACTTATTATAGACACATTTTTAGACGAGAGAAACATTCTCCCAAGTTTAAGGCCATTTTACGTCCTTGAGTTCATATTACACATACATAACTAGGGTTGTTATCATCTGAGAGGTTTGGATATGTCTAAAAACCACCTCGTCTCTTACATTGAGATAATCATTGAGATTCATTTATGCACTCTCATTTAACCCTAACCAAATCAGTCTTGTGGGTAACCCATAAGAAATTATTGTTCGTACACAAAAACATATTCCGATAACAATGTGTCATCAAAAGTTATCAGAAATTATATACTACATCATCTATGATTTTATAATTTATTACAGTCAATATGTATATATATTTCATTACAAAATAATCTTATAGATTGTTGAATTTGACTAACATCTGCAGAACTAATAGTCAAGACATAATTAGGACATGAAATACTTCAGGATATTTTAAATATTTTAACATTTAACATACTTTCAGGTAATAGTTAATTAGCTACTCCAACTTGACAACTAGATTTTTGATTAGTTAATTCTTAGAGTATTCAGATCCCCAAATAATCACTTAACTGGTAATGGAGGACTAATGGATAAATCATATCTACTTCAATCTACCTCACGTTGGTAGGGTTTACACCATCTAATCTTTATAATTTTTCTCCAATATCGTGTTGAGGTGTATCTATTAGGCCCTGTTTGGATGAACTTGCTTGTTTTTAGGGACTAAAACTTATTTATTTTTATATGGACTAAAGTTTAGTCCTCTTATTTAGATGTAGGAACTAAACATCATTTAATGAAGAATTCATAAATAAAAATAGGGTGTGCATGATACTTTTAGTCTCTATAAGCAATTTCTAAGGAACTAATGTGTTAAACTTTAGGGACTAAAGTTTAGTCTCCATAAGTAATGTTGTTTGGGATTTTATGGACTAAATGAGAGTAAACTTTAGTTTCTAAAAATAAACCACCCCAATCCAAAGAGGACATTAGTTTACCCACCTAAAAGACTAAACTGATTAGAGCAATTCAAGAGAGCTCATGTAAGTAGTTCTATATTTTTTTAAAGTGAATTAGAAATGTAGTTTCTACTTTTCAGAGAAATGAAAGATAATTCATGAGTTCATTTAGGAATACTATTGTAGCATGGTTTTTTAAAATACCTAAATTTAACTTTAAAAATCTGGATAATAGAATGCTGCAGACGCTTTTAGAGAGCACAAAGAAATCGTATATGATTCAACATGTACGATTTATGTAGGTCTTCACAAGTAAATAAAATCTAACAAAAAACCATGCGGATAATGTGACATTTAATATCAAGTTATTTTTATCCTTTTGAAATATGTTTTCTCTCTTTTCCATGTAAAAAAACAGCATGGTTATACCGAAAGAGTACACATTAGCGACCTTTTTTCGAGAGGTAAGAGCATCTTTGAGAGAGCTTTTATATAGGTTTTTAAATTTAAAATTTAAGATTTTGATGAAAATTAGCCTTCAACAACACCCCTAAACAAATCCAAATCCTAAACTATTCCTAAAATTTCTTGCTATCTATCCTAAATTTAGGATTAACTTCTCCTTCCTCATTTAATAAATAGGGATTCTAAATTACAGGGAAACTATTGTGCATCAAATCAATTTTTAGGGAATAAGATGAATAGGATGATCCCTAAATCAGATTTTAGGGAATAAAATTTAAGACATTTCTTGAAGACGCTCGTACCGTAAAAAAATTCTTACATGTATTTATGGATATATGAGTTAATAATAATATCTTAATCATAAAACATAAACAATTAGCATATAAAAACTTTAAATAAAAGAAGCCAATGAAAATGGATCTCTGGAGGAAGAGGTGGTTACAATGGTCAAATCAAATGCAACATTCCAAAATTGACCACGCAGCAACTATCATCGTCCTGAGATAGAGAAGCTGCTCGCTAGGGACCCCAAAGTGATGTCGATGCCTATCGAGCGCGAGTGCCGGCAACGCAACAAATTAAAGCGGATACAAAATGATTACAATTATACCATACTTTCTGTTTCTTCGTGTGCTTGTTCTTCATAAAGTTCAGGAACGTGACAGATAAGGAAATAATTGAAATATAAAATTCAAAGTTGTTGTTTGACATGCTCAAACTCCATGTTTTAAGTTTGAGTAAGAATGATCGTTTTTCAAGTTTTAAGAGCATCTGTAAGAGAATTGTTGTTTTCTGTTTGCTAAAATCTTATATACGAAATATTCCTAATAAAATTTATTTTTTAAATCTTATTACTCCGTATAATAATCTATATATTTTATTTTATTAGGTAAAACCAATAGAAGAGGGTCTTACTAAAGTTTTACAAAAATATAAAAACACTGGCCATAGTACAAATGACCGAAACAAAGAGGAGACATAGAAGAGACACAGAGAAAGGAGGGCAAGAAGAGAAGGGACAAAGAAGAAACATGGAGAAAGGAGGGCAAGAAGGGGGTTACAACAGAGAGGAGACAGAGAAGAGACACGGAGAAAGGAGGGCAAGAAGAGAAGGGACAGAGAAGAAACATGGAGAAAGGAGGGCAAGAAGGGGGTTACAATGATTGAAGCCGGGAGACAATGACTTCTTTTGTTACAGCTGGGAAATGATTTCTGCAATGCCCCTAAAATGATTTCTGCAATGCCCCTCTGCGATGATACCCAAGACTTTCTTCATGGAAGTTCTTATCATTGTCTCCTGGTCTTTGTGGCTTCTCCGCAACAAAATATTCTTCCACGTGATTGTTGAGATCTATTGTATTGTCAATAGGGGAACAAATAGATAATCATCAACGTTTCGCAAGTTATTCAAGTGTGTAATTGTGTGAATTTCCACAGGATTGCGAGTTCATTACATTGGCGGCGGGTGATCAGCTAGAGAGTTGCAAGGTTACACAAGTTATCGTCCATCTACAACGAGCTCAACGAGAAGATCGGGCAATCCTGTATCACTAGTGATCCCTAGATATAAGACCAGGAATTATTGATAGTATGATCCAAGTTAAGATTTTGAATGATGACCCTAAAACATTGGTATTCCTAGAAGGCTTCATGTGATAAAGCCATGTGGAACTGAGAGATCATATCGACTTGCTGGCAGAAGTTGGAGATTGAGATTTTCTTCTTTTTGGCCAAGGACAACAGGTGAGGAAAGAAAGCCTCCAAGAGATTTTTGTTGCAAAGGTTCAACTAGAGGGAGACAGAGGTCCCATTACCCACCTTGAACAATTGCTCATAATGAATCAACAGTCGAAGGATAGAACACCACCAAAGATCCTTTTAAGGAGGCAAAATGGGGGACAATACCTTGATTGCAATAAGATTCTCGAATGAGGGTGACCCACAGGGTGTCACAATTGTTATATAATTTATCAAGTTGCTTCAAAAGCAGGGTGGTATTTTGACTACGAAGGTTGATGACATCAAGTCTCCCTTTAAACTTTGGCTTGCAAATGAAATTCCAAGCCATCAATGGGTGATATGTTTGAGCAGTGTCATAGGGCTCGATCGATACAATTGATAACCTTGACAAGCAATTTGAACATGAACATAGAGTATGTTGGGATATATGAAAGGACAGAGTTAATAGTTGGAGTTTTCCTACCGTGGAGAGACAGAAAGAAGTTGCTAGGGGACGATCAGTTTTGTTGAAGAGAGAAGCAAAATCTACAAACTTGGGCTGACAAATACCGAGAGAAAGGCCCATGTAGGGAATAGGGAGGGAACCTGTTGACACGAAAATACGCAAAACGCACTGACGCTGATCCGGTGATCCAAAAGCGTGCAGATACTTAGCAGTAAACTCCTAAGCGTAACACAACGCCGAAGCCGCGTTGCGGCGATCCTTAAATAGTGGTAAGGAAATAACGGAGTCGCCAAACAATCAAATAATATTAATATAAAATTATTCAATTAACCGATGTGTGAGAAAGTAACTAAAATAATTAAATTGAAGCTAAAACAATTAAATCTAATCGACTAGCCTAAACCGATTAAACCTAATAGAAGCTACGCGGTTGGACCGGCCTAGGGTTGCCGATCAGACCGACCAGAGGACTGCGGTTAGACCGGCCTACGGGCGGCGGTATGATCGACAGTACAAAGAGGGTGCGTCGGGGTCTGCCTGCACACCACCAGTCGGATCGACCGTATGCCACCGGTCAAACCGGCGCGTGCTGGTGATGGGATTACGACATGGCACAACCCGGTCGGACAGATCCTATCGCCTGAGTCCTTCGACGATCGTCTTGCTGTTGGTGCCTTTGCCCGAAACTTCTCGGCAAAGATATATGAAAGGATAGTTTTCCTGTCGCAGAGAGCCAAAAAGAAGTTGCTAGGGACGCTCAATTTTGTTGAAGAGAGAAGTAAAATCTACAAACTTATGATGACAAATAACGAGAGAAAGACCCATGTAGGGACTAGTGAGGGAACCCACTTTGCATCAAAATGTAGAAGCCAAGGTGTAAGCGGTAGTTCATCAATATTAATGGGGATGAGACAAGACTTATTGAAATTGATCTTACTTATTAAATATCTCATTTTTTTTATTTGTATCTATTGTATCATCGACGTGTGGATCATAGTCATTAAATATATTCTTTCTCCTTTTATTTATATCTCTTGTACCAGAGAGGATAGGAAATGTGAGGAGCTCTCTAAAATGGAGGGAGATTTAGGGAGCACTTTCATTTTAGGGTGCTTTAGAGTATTGGTTGGAACTAATTTTTTACTTGTAATCTCTGAAATTAACGAAAGAGATGTATTTAGATTTTCTCTCGGAGTTACTCCAATAATATTAAGTTAAAATGTATCTCTATTTTTAAAATTATGAAATTACCTGTTTAGATATTTAAACTTATTTACAGCTCTAATTTTAAGATTTTTTTAATTCGTAAATTCTGAAATCTCCGTTGAAGCGGGAGTTAGAATGTGATGCAATAGAATATGAGCAACTCGTCAAAAAATGGAAAAATAAAAAATATCATTTATGCGTAAAAATGTCATATATATATATATATATATATACACCGGTGTTGGGCTCATTAATGGGCTTTGAAACAGGCCCTGACGAGGAGAGATACATGGGCCGCGTGGCCCATAGGCCCAATTGCCCAAAGATTAAAAGTCGAAAACGTTTCGTGATTAAATGATTCTTATAAGAATTAAAATAAATCTTATAAAAAATACTGTAAAAACACTCAAAGGACTCTTAAGACAGTTTCTAATGAGAAAAAAATATTGGATACATCGGCTTTGCAATGGATATTTAATATTTCCGTATGTGTAGTGTGGTGGCGTACTCGATCCAATTGGTGATGTAGCTGGTGTCCCGAATCTCAAAGCTACGGATTGTATTCTTTCAAGTTTATTTTGAACATAATTTAAGATACTGTAAAATGTTTAATTAGTATATATATTCTGAGTTCAAATCTCAATTGGGCACACTTAGGTGGTGTTTGTTTCCTTTATTCCAAAATTTAGTCCCGACACGTCGAATGTTTAGATACTATTTTAGAGTCTTAAATATAAACTATTTATAAAACTCATACATAATTGGTAGATTATTCGCGAGACGAATCTAATGAGCATGTTTACACCGTGATTTGACAAGATGATGCTACAGTAAGCATTTGCTAACCATGAATTAATTAGTCTTAATAAATTTATCTCACGAATAATCATCCGATTTTGCAATTATTTTTATAATCAGTTTACGTTTAGTCTTTTAAATTAATATCTAAACATACGATGTGACACAGACTAAACTTTGGTCATAAACCAAACCTCATCTTAGGCTATTCACAGTGATGGGTTTTATAACATTGTTTACTAAAGACCACATCAGCTTTACAAATGAGTGAAATACCCTTTCTCAGTAGAGAGTTTCATTTCACTATTTCCTAGGTTAATAAGTATACTTAAATGCTTTGCAACTAAATTACATACTCTCTCTTCGATGAAACAATTTGGTTTTACAACTAAATTACATACTCTCTCTTCGATGAAACAATTTGGCTCACCGTGTACGTTTTATTTCGTTTTTGGAAACAAATTACTCTTCTTTCTTTTCCCTTAATTGGCCTTATACACCTCATTTCTATATTCTAGAACAATCTGGCCTTCTCCCGCAAAACCCCGTTACCCGAGTACGGTGAGCTCGTGCTGATATAACCCTTATCCCAAGCTCCTCCGGTCCTCCGCCCCCGAGCTCTTTCTCCCCTCCAAACCTCGACCGCCTCTCTCCCGCGCTTGGCGTTTGCTTGCTGTTGTTCTCGGCGGTAGCGAGGTCATGGCGTCGGTTCAGCTGTCCGGGCCGCGGGTGTCGCCGGCGGCGGCGGCGGCGAAGCTGGAGGGGCTGCGCATGCCGCCGCCTTCGGTCGCCGTGTCGAGGAGGCGCAGGTTCCGGGGGCTCGTCGTGAGGGCCGCCACCGTTGTGTCGCCCAAGGTAACGGCAGCTGCTTCGCTAATTGGTACCAGTCCCACCGGTTCGTGCGGTCTATTCGCTTTATTCGGGAGAGTTATGATGTCTATGGTGTTGGGATTCTGTGGTTGCTACTTGCAAGGTGCGATCCGGTGCCTGGATTTGGTTTGGTGGAGCTTGCTGTGCTGATAAATTTCAAACTTTTAGTCAGACGGAGGTGCTCACTGCACACTTGCACAGTCCAAGACCGCAGTGGTGCCTGATGTGATTAGTAATTTAGTATATCATTTAATTTTGTTGTTGTTTACAGAGACTATCGTGATTTATTCAACATTGATTACTTAGGGTTATACCAGCAACATGACCTGTAAGAAATAAAAGGTGGCAACCTATCTTATTAACAGCCTCAAATTAATGTCCATGTTTTTCACCACATATTTGTGGTTTGTATGTTACATGCATGTTAAAGAACCTTACAATAGTATGATCTATCTATAGGAAGTTGATGCTGCTGTGCTGTTCGAAAGCAATGTACAAACCAATCGAATAATGTTTCTGCCTAATCACAGCCAATTTTCACCTAGGTTCTTAGTTTGAATCTGAATTTTAAGTATTAAGGTGATCCTAAGACATGCTGTTTCTCCAAAGATGGTTTGCAATAGATGGATAACTATTTTGGCTTTCGGGGATAGCTTACAGGATATGTCTTTCATGTGTAAAGCTCCCACTGTGGCACTGTCTACTGTTCATCAGCCATATTATTTTGCAGTTGTGTGAGTGACATGCTTCTATTGCATCTTTTCTTCTGTCAAACTGCGTCAGATTAAATTCTTCGCTCTTTTTTATCTAAGTTTGTTTTCATAAACTTGTGAAATTTCCAGTATACTTCTATCAAACCATTGGGAGATAGAGTACTTGTGAAGGTCAAGACCTCTGATGATAAAACTGCTGGAGGCATATTACTTCCAACATCAGTTCAGTCAAAACCACAGGGAGGAGAAGTTGTTGCAGTTGGAGAGGGGAGAAGCATAGGAAGCAACAGCATAGAGATCAGCGTTCCAGTATGTACCTTTATATTCAGCTAGTTTTGGTAGTGTTGGCAGACAATCTATACCTCTTTACCTGATGATTTGAAAGAAACTATTGCATGGTGAGATATTATACCATCCACAAGACTTGTAAAAGCAATAAGAAAAACTTAGCTGCATGATGAGACATTATGCCGTACTTAAACACCTTTTTGAAGACAATTACCCCTGTAACATCTCAAGTTCTCAACTAATCATTTGTCGGTCCTAATAAAACAAGTTATTAAGGTTGGTATTGATAAGTGATATATAATCTCGTTACAGGTTGGTGCACAAGTTGTCTACTCTAAATATGCTGGAACAGAGTTGGAATTCAATGGGTCTGACCATCTCATTTTGAAAGAAGATGACATCATTGGTATTCTTGACACAGATGATGTGAAAGATCTGAAGCCTCTGAATGATCGCATTCTCATTAAGGTCTGTTTACCAAAAAGTAATATAACACCATTCTTTTTTACGAAGTTAATGTTAGTTTCTCTCTTCCTATTTTAGTATTTTGCACAAATCCTGTCTGCAAATCCTGTTCTATTCAGTATAACGATTGCATAGGTGATAGGCTTCATGTCTGAATAATGTTCATTAATTTGTATTAATGGTAGCACTAATCACATTATTTACACCAGTAAAATGAAGGCACTAAATGTATTCCTTGACCAAAAGGTGGTTATGCGTCATTGCCTATGTGCATTCCAGTCCATCCAGAGTCTATGGTAGTACTCAGTGGCGGATCCAGATAAAAATTTAGGGGGCGGGGGATTGACTGAACTATATGTCAGTCACAAATAATATGTATATAAATTATTCACTATTTGAAATAAATATTAAATATAAAATTATAATCATAAATAAAATATTAAAAATATATAAGGATTTGGAATATACACTGCTCCACGGTGGTGGTGGGGTGGGGGGCTCTTGCAACCCCCTGGATCCGCCGCTGGTAGTACTGCAATATTTATATTCTTCCCTTCTGCTTGTCTGAGTTCAATTCATCTGTTTCATTCTGATCCAAGCTTCAGGAACCATGTCTATTCTGTAAGGTCATGAATATCTCCTCCTAATTGCATTGTGTTAGTTAATTTATCATGGTTTCTGCTTCACAAATTGAAATTGCACAATAACCATTCTAGATTTCTCATGATTATGCTATTTAAAATGTGCTATTGCTTTTTGTTTGGTATTGAATCTGCTAAGCTTATCTTTGGAGCTATTTTCTTGTGTCAAACTTCAGGGCTTTCTTAACAAATCTGAACAAAAGTTCATTGGTCTAAAATTATGCACTTGATTGGCTAGCCAAGGAGAGACTTGCATTTGATTGGTGCACACTAATATTTTCTTGTTTGGCTATTAGTGAATAGTGCTTCCTGAATACGTCTTTTAATTACAGGTTTTATATTCTCCTTTTGTATCAGGTTGCTGAGGCTGAAGAGAAAACTGCAGGTGGTTTGCTATTGACACAAGCCAACAAAGAGAAACCTTCTGTTGGGACAGTGAGTATTTTTGTTTTAGCACATAAAGTCGCATCCTTACAATACAATACATTCTCTTTTTTTTAGAATGAGCCTCAGTTTCAGATTTTCAATTAAAATTATAATCCAGCTACTGAAAAGGAAGTTCTTTTTGAAGTTTACAATCCAGTGAATGAACAATCTTTTTTTGTTGGTCTGTTTCATCAGTGGCCCCATTTAGCAGTAGCCCTTGATGGTAGTGCAAACTATAAAGTGAGGGAAAAACAGAGATAAATGTGAAGAATTGATACATAATCTCTTCCATAACTAATACAATGATTAGTCAGTGATCATGCTTTATTTTTGAAGATGATAATATTTACCCTTACTGCTCCACAAAAGTGTGAACATGGGATTACCATCTAAGGTGCACAACTAGCAGTCAACTTAGGAGGAAAAGAAGAAACTTCCAATTTCCAAGTGCATCCTTCAGTGTGGAAGTTGCAGCTGTCTAGGCCTACAAAACAGTGAAATCTCTTGGTTGACTACTGAATTGAGTAGACCTGGACACCTTTACTCTTGCTACTTTTATTCTGACTATTCCATGAGACATGAGTGATCAAACATAAACATACAACTTTTCACTCCATGCCATAAACGTATCGTGTACATTATCCATTGATCACTGCATGTGTGTTGATAATCCCCTCATTACTGGTAGTGGTATTTTCTGACAATCTCTTCTTTGGTACTGTCTTGTGGAAACAGGTGATAGCTGTCGGTTCGGGACCATTGATTGAGGACGGCAGTAGGAAGCCCTTGTCAGTCACACCTGGAAACACTGTGATGTACTCCAAGTACGCGGGAAGTGAGTTTAAAGGTCAAGATGGCGGATACATTGTTCTCAGGGCGTCTGACGTCATGGCTGTTCTTTCCTAAGCATACCCTGCTCTTGTGAAATAGGAATTTTGATGTTTAGTCCAGAACTTTGTTTCGCTGCTCTTGCTTTGAACTGTCCAATTGCGAATGCGGTTTTAAATTCAAGACTAGCACTTTAGACTTTGAACATGGTAATGCTGTTCTGCTTTTTTTCTTTTGAATAACATCGGAGAGTGATGCTGTTCTACATTACTTGGTAGGAGTGGGTATTTAAGCTGAACCAATTATCAGGCTTCAGTTTTTGTTAGTTGTGTGATTTGTTTCTGGTGGTCTGCAAACACATGAGAAGTTGCATTGTTGCAATTAATAGCTGTGATCGGATGAAAACCTACTCGATTATGAATAATAATAATGCTAGACTTTGTAAAAAATAGTTGTCATAAAGGGAATGGTATGCTGGTCATGTCTGGGGAGTTTTTGGTAGCTCTAGTTTGTAGAATTTGAAGCCTTCAGATTCTGAATCTAGAATTTAAAACTTCTCTAAACGGTTTAGATTTTGAATCTAAATTGTAAGAGTTAATAGTTACCAAATTTGAAAATAAATTAGACTGTAAAAACTAAAAAATAATAGTCTCACTAGCTAAATATATTCGTATTGACCGGCTGCTTGAATTCGAAGCTCCGCTAAAGTCCGAAGTTAATCCAGTCCTAAGTTGAATCCAAGTAGACGTGGTCAACCGAGACGATGCTATCTAAGAGAACTGCCGCGAATTTGACCATCAGGAAAAGGTCAATTTTCTCCGGTCATACCTGACGCTGACGACCAAACTCAGGAATTTTATCAAGGGAGTGTGAGCCATCTTGCAAGACCGTTTCTGATCTCCTTGCCTGAGTTCTTCTCAAAGAGATATCATGCATGCTCATCTAGAAACCGGAGACTCTGAAAAATGCGATGCTGCTGGATAAAGAGGGTGTTTGGTTTTATAGACTAAAATTTAGTCTGTGTTATATCGGATGTTTGAACATCAATTCGAAAGATTAAATATGAACTGATTATAAAATAATTGTAAAATCGGAGGATTATTCGTAAAACAAATCTATTAAGCCTAATTAATCCATGATTTGCAAATGTTTATTATAGGGTCACATTGTCAAATCATGGCATAATTAGATTAATTAAATTCGTCTCACAAATAATTTATTAATTATGAATAAGTTTTTATAAATAATCTATATTTAATACTTCCTGTAATATATTTGGTAACCAAACCAAATCAAAGTATAGAATTCGCCCTGCAAAATGCAGGAGAAATCCTGTCACCCTGGTCATGTCAGTATCGAACGAACCAGCCCGCCAAGCGTGTCAGCGTGTGTGACAAAAAAATCTGTGACACGTAATTTTCTGGAGATGGCAGAGCGCCAGGGCCTGGCCAAGTCGACGCATACGCATTCCCGCCATGCAGGCCGCCGGCGCCGCCGTCGCTGTCATCGTCTCTCCCCGCCACCGGCGACCAGATCAAAAGCTCAAACCAATCCACTCCAAATCCCACCGGTTTAATTGCTGCCGAGCCACGAGACAGCTGGCCCGCCGCGCGTATAAAAGCCTCATGGGTGATCTGCCTTCCTTGCGTGCTGGTTTGCTTTGCCCCGCGCCAAGCCGCGTGTAGATGGCGAGCCGCGGACACAACGGCGCGCTCTGGGCGAAGCTGTACGAGCTGGAGCGGCAGCTCAGGCTGATGCGCATGCGCGCCGCGCGCGGGGAGGTGGAGGAGGAGGGCGACGTCACCGCGCGGGCGGGCGGCTCGTGGTGGAACGTCGCGGCCGAGGGCACCCGCCGCGGCAGGCAGTACGATGCCTACATGCGCCGGCGCGATGCTAGGCGAACGCTGGGTGGCGTCGCCGCGGCCGCGGAAGAGGAGGGCCAGCTGACTCGGCGGCGGGAAGCTCGAGCCGCCGTCGCCGGCAGGCCGAGCCCGCTTGCTCTCAACTGCACCGACGTCGCTCGGAACGCGCAAGAGGTAGTTTTTTTTCTTTGTTTCACGTGGTTCTTCGGCGGTGTCGGGCTCTGTTTACTTACGCCGACGAGTTACTGTTGCTGTGCTCAGGTGAAGAGATCGCCGGCGGTGTTCATTCCGACCACACCGAGAAAGGAGAACGGCGGGCTACCCAGGACGAGGACCGTGAACACCGGTGCATCCTCGGCGAGCGGCGGCACGGCGAAGTCGTCGCACCAGAGGCGGAGCAGCCTCGGCGTGGTACCATCCGACTTCGGAGAAAGCGTCACGCCGCGGCCGTTCCTCAGGCGTGGCAGCGGCACGGGAGGCGCGACGACGCTGCTGCGTGCGCCTCCGCCGAGGGTTCACGACCTCCCACTGAGCGACGTGGCCATCGGCAGCCCAAGGCAGCAACCTCCTCCGCTTGCGGCACGTCGCCACTCCCGGTCCGTCTCGGAGCTCCCGTTCCACCACGCGGTGGAGCTGGAATCCCCGAGGTCGGCGGTAGAGGTGCCACCGCCGCAGGCCGCGCGGGCGAGGAAGCGATGGGGCAGCCCGGAAACGCCACGGGCGATGCTCTCGGCCGCCGCCGCCGCCGACTCGCACAAGGACTTCACCAAGGGGCTCAAGAAGCTGCTAAGCTTCATGAAGAAGAGCAGCAGCAGCAGCAAGAGCATCGACCAGCACTGCCCTGCGAGCCCCCCCGCTGGAAATTCCGCGACCACGGGGTGGTCCACCGCCGCGACGGCGACGGCGCCGGTGACAGGCTGACAGCTTGCTCCCTTCTTGATGTCCCGTTCGACCGTGGCAGCCTGGAGGGGCACCAGTTCCCCATGACGCAGGCAGTTGGCATCCCGTGACCACGCCGTATATGGGACGCATCACGCATGGCCTGATTTACTCCATTCCAGGTGGCTCGAGGGAAGCTGATCACTGATCAGTAGCCGTGTGTTTGTTTTCGGCTGCCGGACTCCATCGTTGACTGATCTGTGTTTGCTCAAGAGTTGTGTTCTTTTTTTTCCTGGCTTTGCAGTGCATGATTTAATTTGTATAGGAATTCCAGTTTGTATATAACACTCTGTCCTTAGTAAACCTGGTTCAGGAAAAAACTGTAGTTGTTGGCAGACCGGTTAGCGGTGAAGCTAGAGAAAAACCAAGAGGATGCATCACTTCATGGAATACACTGTTGGAGCTGCATAAAAAATGAAAAATTATTAATAATAACAGAAAAAATTGGAAGGGCCCCATGGCTCCACCCCTAGTTACGGTACAATTGTACGGAAAAATTTGCAATGTCCATGAAATCATTATTGAATGATGTCCATGAGACGAAAATGAATCTCGCCCCCCTTCAGACGGAACACGAAAAAGACCTTCGCATAATAACCCTGTGAATGCTTCAAGGAAAGAGAAATGGAGCTTCATGCAAGGCTTTGCACCATCCGATTAAGATCAGATGACTCTCTCCAGAAGACAACTACCCTAAAGGAAGACAAGGTGTAAATGAGCCGCTCCCCAATCAGACCACGAAGCCGTGTAAACAAAATGCACCGTCAAAAATTCAGTGCGCCACTCTAGCGGCGGCGGAAATCGTACACAATAACGTACAGCGATGAGCGGTGTATTTGTGTGCCACAAATGGTTACTTGATATACGAATTACGAAATAAAACTCGGAAGAGCTTGTGTTTATTACAACCAACAGGTGGGTTGTATTCTAAGATCATACACCTTTTATACCGGCGATGCATGCCTCGATCCTGCAGGTAAAAGAATCAAATATGATGAGTTTCACAGCTGTGATTACCACGAGAGTCACGAGAGTATTGAGTACAACAGCTGATCATCTGTATCCTCCCATGAACAAGCTCTATCCATTTCTCAATGCTGTGACGAGGGGGCTTTGTGCCAAGGAGAAGCAGGACTCCCTCTGTTTCTTGTACTCGTTGTACCGTAGAAAAAAGTATCCAAGATAATCGAAATCAATTGGCGACACCTTTGCCTGCAATCAAACGGCGATTATATGTTCCGTTATAACGATTGAATGGCAGTCAACTGCTAAAAAGAATACTTGAATGTTGAATCTGTAGCTGAGAAGGTGGTGATTACCTGAATAAGAGCCCACAACGCCCAGTAAATGTGTGATGCTAATCTGTAGGTGTTTGTTTCAACATAAAGAGCATCCAGATCTCGCACTTGGACCTTTCAGGTAGAAAGAAGCCAGATAAAGATTTAAAAAAACAAATTATGGTTTACAAAAAAAAAGTTGCATGAAAAGTTATTCACCACTCAAATAATAGACATCTTTTCTTGCAGCAACAACTTCAAATGTGTTCCAACTACATTTAAATGCTATGCAAAGAGTCCTTTCAGAAAAATAATATGAGCAATCCATGTTTAACTTGAGAAGTACCAATGGCAACTACAGATAGCACATAAGCATGTGTTACTGATTCCAGTTTAAAACAAGCAATGACACTACTAATAGCAAGACTAGCACCAAATTTGCAATGGTTGCACTATAGGACAGCTTTCTTCAATCTTGTATGAGAAACTTGCACCCCCATGGAATAAATCAGTTGGTTTTGTTTCATGGAGGATAATCAATCAAATTGACATACCTCGCTTGGTCTATCAGGTTGCAGATAGTTCCGGAAGAAGTGGTATTGGGAATCTTTATCTGGGTACCTACAAGAGGCAACCAGATACTGAGCAACATGACGGCAATGAGAAGTTTTATCGTAGGATTCAACCAGTTAGAAAGAGAACTTACAAGTTGTAGTCACAATCATAGCCTGCATACTCATTGAAATGGTTTGCAATGTCATAACCACGGTAGCTGTATGACCCGTACTCGAAATCAATGAAATAGAGCTTTTCTGGCAAAGGGACAAGTGGACAACACATATAGCCAATAATTCAGCTTTACAAATAAAAATGGAAACAATAAAAATTTAAATATCGAAATAAAAAATATGCAAGTGAATATGGCACTTGCCTTCCAAATCATTCAACATTAGATTGCCTGAAAGCAAGTCATTGTGTGCAAAAACCACAGGAGCATGCAGAAGGTCTAACAGATCCTATAAGAAGATAAAGACATTATATACATGACATGATAGAAAAGCCACAAAAAATTATATACACATTTGTATCGTATTATAGAATTATTGCCTTATGAATATGAGCCCTTTTGTGCAAAAGGAAAAATATGAAAGAAAATGCCACATTTAAATACTGTAAAACTGACTGCTCAAGAGTCAACCGCACCTAACAGCAAGAATAATGACAGTAACACAAGGTAAAAGGTAAATTGCATGGTACCTTAAGTTCTTTAACTTCATCTTGCATTTCTCTAAAAGAGATTGTTTCATATCTCTTCTGCTTCTCGTTATCCTCAAACTCCAATACCGAAGCTGCGAGAAGAATGTGACAGCACGTAAGAATGAATGCAGATGACATAAAAGCAGACAGATGTGTTACAAACAGAAATGTTTCATACAATATATGTTGGCATGTTACCTTTTTTCAGAAACTTGAATATATCATCCCACAGCTGTGGTTCTTTTGATCCTGGTATTTCAACTTGATGAAATCTGTGGAGCTCTTTGGCAATTTCAGCTGCTATTCTAGGTTTCTTCATGTCTAGAAAACAGAGAAACGAGAATCACAATATCTACATGCAAATTGCTGAATTTTTCATGACATTTCCACACATATACTGTGTAAATTAACTTACCAAGATGTGTATAACGCCAACTAAAAACTCAGACAACACTTTAACCTAGTATTTGAGATCATAATTTTACAATATAGGTAATGAAGGGGGAAAATTGAGATTAAGTGTAAAAAGTTATTACAATGAAACAGACCCCACCCTATTTATATTAAAAATAAGTAAATAACAATAATATGTTTACCGGAAGGCATTAGTGTACGAGCAGTGATGAATGACTGAACCATTCCATTTTCAAATGTTCCAAGTAGCTGAGCCCCGAACCCTGCAGCTGAGAGATATGGTATGGCCTAAAAATGATGGTAATATATGTATGCATTAGGGAACATTACAGAGCAGAAAATACGGTACATCTTTTTTTGTTATAATGTATGTTGTGCTGGTCCCAGTCTAAGATAACATCTATTTATAAAGGATGATGCTTTTGTATGTTAAATCACCGTAGAAAGACTGGAAAATACAAAGTTTAATAATACAATGAAGACCCTTGCAAGCCTTCAAACAAGTATTTGAAAAACAATTAGATGCTTTGAGCCTGGTGTAAAGCTGATGGATTATTAAATTTCCATAAACTAAAAAAAGTAACAAATTAAAACAAAACAGCACCAACAGATAAACCAATTGTACTATCACGAAGGAGCATTATATGATGTGGATAAATATGATATGCAGGTATCATCAACAATCACATTATTCAAATGCTCACCTGCAATTCCCTCTTCCGATCAATCACCAAGTCTGTGTTTGGGCCATACAAACGAACAGTCACAGCAAACTTGTTGCCCGTGCCATCATCCACAGATACCTTCAGTACTACAAGCAGTAAATTACTAATAAGACCAGTTTAGGGCTACTATTTCTGTACCTATAAGTTTCTGGTAAATTGGCAGTATTTGGAGCGACAACAGGTTATTCTCCAATGCAAACAACATAAGTAAGATGGTTTAAGCATAAATAAATGCAAGTAATGTTAAAGAGTACGTTATCTCATAATTCATAACTGTTGAGAAATGCAATTATGATCTAATGCTAACCATAATGTTATGTCTTGGTGCATGCTACGATTCAAGCAACTGTATTGACTAAGAATGTGGATATTTTGCCTTGTTTGTGCAGCAGCCTAGCCTCTGTTTTCCTCTGCTTACAATAAGTTTTTTGGGTGAAACATGAACGAATCAGTAGAATTCTACAAACCATGAAACTGCCAAGGAGCAGGAACTTACGTAGATTCGTGATGCCACCAGACACCGTCTCGATCGAGAAGCGCGAGCTGTCCAGAGATGACCACCCACTCACCAAATCCTTGCAGATACCACTGCAAAAGCGTGAAGAGTCAGGGTACACTCTTTCTCCCTCTCCCCAAATGCATTTCCCCAAGCACCATCAGCTTACGAGCACTCAGCAGGCAAGCCCGCTCACACAACGGCCCGTTTCCCCAGGGACTGCTCGCAATTTCTTTTCTCCAATGAGTCCAACCCAGTGGTCTCACGAACGCATCAGGACGAAACAAGCCCCGACAGCTCGCGCTCGCTGAAGCAAATCGGGAGAGAGAGAGAGAGAGAGAGAGAGAGAGAGAGAGAGAGAGAGAGAGAGAGAGAGAGAGAGAGAGAGGGGCGGATTGGGGTACTTGCATGATGTGGGGCGTCATCTCCGGGAGCGGCAGGGCGATGTCGACGGAGGCATCCGACGCGGGCACATCCGCCGGCGCCGGCGCCACCACCGCCATCGCCGGCTTCTCCTCCGCGACGCCTCCGGCGGAAACGGTGGTCCCGCTCCAGCTCCGGCCCTCCGACCCCATGCCCCCGCCCTCTCGCGCGATCCACTCTCCTCCGCGTGCGCGCGGAGCGGCGGAGTTCGTAGGACTGTAGCCCCGAGGCGACTCGATCCAACCCGAACTCGATGTCGACGATCTGGTCGGAGACGAGTGAAGTGTGGAAGGCCAGGGGGACGGACATAAATTTCGTTGGGAGTTTGATTATTTCAGTTCAGTAACTAAATGAATTTAATTTATAACTAAATGAATTTAATTTATAGGAATAATTGGATTCATAATAATTTTGCAATTTTAGAGAAATATCATTATAATTTACATATTTAGATTTATGCTATTATCTTATAGATCTATGAAATTATAATGACACTCTAAAATTGTAATGGCATATTTCATAATTCTTTAAATTTTTAATGGTATAGTTTGGAATTCTCTAAAATTATAATGACATAAATCTAAAAATATGAATTGTAATGACATGTTTCAGAATTTTCTAAATTTGTAATGGTATGGGTCAGAGTTCTTTGAAATTATAATGGCATGAATCTAAATATTCGAATTGTAATGACATATTTCATAATTCTCTAAGTTTATAATGGTATAGTTCGGAGTTCTCTAAAATTATAATGACATCGATCCAACTAACCCTAATTTCTATTAGTTTTTAAATTTAAAATTCATCCTAAATATAATAAATTAATATTAGTAAAATATTATTTTTAAGTACCTATTTGGGAGAGCTCCACTTCATCATTATTAGCTCTACTACTATGTCATTGTGAGCTGGAGCTATTTTAAACAGATCTTAGCTCTAAAATACTCACAATATTATTGTATTTTATTAATCCTTATTTATCCAATTGTTTTTGGATTTTATTAATCTTATTTATCCAATTGTTTTTGGATTTATACTCCCTGTCCTACTACTAAGGCATTATTTTCTTTACAAAATTCACAGTATTTTCAAATGAAATGGTTTCCTTCGAAGGTTTTGCTAGAACCATACGATATAAGATTGCTGGAAAATATTCCATAAATATGAAATGGTTCAATTTAAACAACCAAACACATAAAAAATATCACATCCAAAATGGCATGGTATAGAAATGGAAGGATGCGGAAAACCAAATCATAAAACCAAACACTAACTTAGCTTGTTTGTGTGCACGTTGTTCTCGTGCAAGTATCTTTAGCATCGTATCGTCGCAGATCGAGGCGTACTAGCACACGATTTGTGATGCCTGTGTTTAAGGGGTTTCGTGTTGTTCCGGGCCTTCTCGGCCGGCACGCTACGGTCTCAAACCAAAGAGAAGTTGTCGCACACTTTGGAATCAGCAAGAAGGACGTTAGGCCAGCAAATGCACGTACGGAACTACACTTTCAACTCACCGAGAAAACGATGGTGCCAACTGCCAAGTACTAACCGGGCTTTTTATTTTTTATTTTTGGCAAATGCTACCACTAAGAAGGTGTTTGGATCCTAAGAGTAAATTTTAGCCCGCGTCGAAGGGCTAAATATGAATTAATTATAAAAATAATTATAAAATCAAGGGATAATTCACGAGACGAATTTATTAAGCCTAATTAATCCATGATTAGCAAATTATAATGTAGCATCACATTGTCAAATCATGACGTAATTAGACTCATTAGATTCGTCTCATAAATAATCCATCGATTATGAATGTATGTTGTAAATGGTCTACATTTAATACTTCAAAATAATATTTAAACATTTGATGTAATAAGAGCTAAAATTTTAACCAGGGATCCCAACACCCCCTAAGAAGAAACTAGGTCTTCAGCAGTCGAGAAAATCGATTTTGGACGGTGATTGTAGAGGATAGTCGAAGCTTCTGACCTCAGAGAAGCTGCTTCTCACTAAGAAAAGAAGAGGGTTTAATTTTGACTGAGATTTGATAAAATTAGAAAATATGTGGATTATTTGATAAAATTAGAAAATATATAGTACTTGATCCAAATACACGGAGAGACTACCCAAGAATTTTTTTAAATTATACATTTTTATTGAAAAATTCAAATCTAGTACGTGTGAAGAGGGAGCGCCACAGCCCAGTGAAAATGGTTCTCATAATCGCCAGCCACCATTGCCGTGTTGGGCTTCAGACTACTACACCTCCAAGTTCATATCTTTCTCAACAACTGAAAATGAAAGGCATTTGAAGCTCTAAGTGATCAGGTTTAGAGTATATTTAAGAGAGTTTTAGAATTTGAGAATACGAATAATTCGGAGAAATCGTTGTTTCTTAGTTTCTGAAGTTCATCCCTAAATTAACCAAGCCGTCTTTTCTTAGCTTCTGAATTAAGTTCATTCCTAGATTACGCATGTATGGATGTTTAACGTCGGGTCTGGGTACTAAATCTGAACTGTTTAAATAAATATCAATGAATTTAAATAAATAAAATAATTCAAATTCATCTATATATCAATGAATTTAGACAATAGTATTCCATATGTATCCATGATTTTTAAATAAATAAAATAATTCAGGAGACTTCCTAACGTTTTGAGGATGTGTGTTTTATTTTAAAAATGATAAATTTTATGGTACAACTAAACAGTTGTATTCATCTTAATTGATCAAGCGATCATCATTAAAGAAAACGGCATATTATCTGTAAGAAGATAATATATCGTTCGTACTTATTTTATTTATTTTTATGTGTTTTAAAATCAATCATTAATGCATCTTAATTAGTTGGTTTTTTTTAAAAAAAAATATTTGGTACCTAAATTTTATTCCTACCGGTTTAAGGAAATATACTGATGAGGAGGAAAAGCAAAGTTGCATTAAACATGTAACTTGCAATAACAAATTAATATATTGTTTTATTTATTTCAAAAAAAAACAACATGTCATATTTTTACAACTTTTATCTTTCTAAGTGAGTAGGAGTTACGACATGTTTGGTAGAGCTCCAGATCATGAAATCCACTCTGAAATTGGAGTGGAGTACTTGAAGCTGGTTAGATCATGTTTTACCACTCTAGTTCATTTTTCATGAGCGCTCTCACTTCTAAGGAAAAATGTTTGACTTGACTCTAACTTCACATAAATTTGGAGCTCAACCCGCCAAACACATCCTTATACCGTAAAAGAGCCTTTAAGAATACACACCAAACCAACACGTTTCCCCTTGATCGATGCAACACATTTTGCTAGATTAATTATATCTCTCAGCTCCATCAGGTGTATTTTAGATGAAGTATCAATGTCACTGTCACTGTCACTGTTACACTCTCTCCCTCTCTCAAAGAAAATTGTTTATCGTGTGAAGAAACAATGCCTCTGTTTCATACGGCTCCAACTCCGAAATTTGTGTAATATAATAAAACAGTTTAAATATTTATTTTTAATATAAAATAAAAACTAAATTACTAAACTAAATATTTTTAATCTATCCACTGCTCTAGCTCCAGAATTTTGCGACAAATAAACCTACCTGTGAATTGTGATACGTGGCTTGATCAGATCGATGACCAGTTTGGTTTCATTCCCTGTCAAGGAGGAAAGAATTTTGGTTTCATGTCTACAAGAGCGAAACTAACATATGGGTATTGACGACCAAACTTTGATAGCCATTTTTTTTTTAAAAAAAATGTTTGGTTTGCTATCTTACCGAATTTTTGATATAGCAAGTTTTGTTGGTAGGATAGAAAACTCGAGCTGGTGGATGTGTGTTGGTTGCAATTCGTTTCAGATTTGGCGGATTAAACGTCTAATTAAACAGCTTATTCTAGATAATCATCGTCGAGTTGTTCGTGCGATACTTTCAAAAGTAAGATTTCTCAATATATTCTTTCAACATTAGTTAGATAGATAGCTTTCCAAGTTATTTGTTAATATAAATTTATAATCTATAATATTTAATTAATCCATAGATTAATCATTCGGATTATTATTTCAGCTCATTATTTGCACACCTTGGAACGGTATATCATGCTGTTAAGTAGGTACCCGCTTCTTGAGGATTAAAGAGCGTAAATCACTCATCCTAAACTCTATTTCTTCCGAAAAATTATTCAATCTACAACATTTTTTCTATAATCTCAATCTCTATTTTTAAATCTTACAAATACGATCTATAATATATAATAATTTTGTATAAAACTTTGATACATATTTTTCAAATATGTGTATCGTCCAACTTATAACAACACGTAACGGAAAAAACAATATGCATGCAAGAGAAAAAATAGGTGCAGATGAAAATAGGGACTTGCTAAATTAATCCTATATTTGAGAGAGATGAATGGTGATTTAGGGAATGGATTAGGAAAGTGACTCATTTAGGAGACTCTCAGAGTATTTTTCCACCAAAATAGCTAAATTCAAATTTAAGTAGTCATATAAGTAATTTCTTGGAGATGCTCTAGGAGTATAAGGAAGAGTGACTTTAAAATTTGGTTCCTTATATAATTTTTTGGGATTCTTTTTAGGATGTAAATCATTTTAAATGTGTTTCCCACTAATAGAGTATCTAAATTTGAGTGTGTATGTTTTCTAAAAATAGGGAGCGAAATGATTTATTTTGTATATCTTTTATTTTTTGGAGTTATTTAATTTTTTGGAGTTATTTAGAGTATTTATTGAAAGTGATTTTTTAGTTCTAATTCCAAAAATTTAGGGAATGAGTTTTTTAAAGCTTCTCTCTCGGATACGCTCTAATGTTTGAAATCTCGTCCGTGATTTTTTTTTGTCAAACTGACTTTACTTGTTGCATGTTCATTCAGTAATTATCATATTCCGATTTCTGGACAAGATAATTCTGAGAAAACTTCATTGTTTGTTGTGCTGGTTGATTTAACTACGGCATGCTTATTTTAGTTTTTGTCGACCGTATTTCTAAAATCTGAAACTGAAATAAACAGTCATATCATGAACAAAAATTGTAAGGATAAGGGCATCTGACTTTAAAATTTAACTTTCTGTATAATTTTTTGGGATTTTTTAGAGATGTAAATCACTTTAAATGTGTTTTTTCAACAGTCTCTAAATTTGAGTGTGTGTATGCTATCTAAAAGTAGGAAGCGAAATGATTTATTTTAGATATCATTTATTTTTGGAAGCTATTTAAAATATTTATTAGAGCTGATTTTTTAGTTGTAATCCTAAAAATTTAGGGAAATAAGATCTTTAAAGCTTCTCGAGATGCTGCAATCATTGTCTGTGATTTTTTTTTGTTAAACTGACTTTACTTGTTGCATGTTCATCCAGTAATTATCCTATTCTGAATTCTGGACAGGATAATTCGGAGAAAATTTCATTATTTGTTGTGCTAGTTGATTTAACGGCAGCATGTTTGTTTCGTTTTTTTGCGATCATAATTTTAGAATCTGAATCTAAAACAAACGATTTAGATCGTGAACCAAAATTATAAGAATTAATAGATATATAATCTATAAACAAAATAAAATCTAAAAATTGAAAATATATTCTTACTAGATATGTACTCACACTAGCTAGCCAATAAAAATCTTCAATTAAAATAAACACGCTCTAAAACTGTTAGAGCTTAGGATGGATTGAAATTTTAAACCAAACAAGACCTTAAACTTTTCAAGACAGCCTTCCACTGCACCATCAGATCCTTACGCGTTAAAAAAATCAGATGATCGGATCCAAACCATCAAATAACATCCAAATATTCAGATTTCCTAAAGTTAGGTTTAAGGGAAATTTGGATCTATACCATTACAATTTTGTGACTTTAAAGAAATGCCATTACAATTCACGTATTTAGATTCATGCCACTACAAATTTAGAGAACTCCAAATTATACCATTTTTAAATTTAGAGAATTCCGAAATATGCCATTACAATTATAGAGAAATCTGCAATATACCATTAGATTTTATGAGAGCTGCAATTTCGAAATGATATATATCTAAATAGATGAATTGTAGTGGCAAAGTTTCAAAACACGGTAATTGTAATGGCATGTATCTAAAAACCCTAGGTTTAATCAGCTGTATCAGAAGATGGATCAGATCTCAGGACTCCACGAGGCTCCAAAATTCTGAGCCATCCACGTGTCGTCCTGTCGACCACGGGATTCCCCATTCGAGAAATGGTATCTTCCGTTCTTCCTGGGGGCATCTGCCGAGCTCGATTCCCAGCATCTCCGTATCTGATCGCTACTGATGCCAATCCTTTTTAGGATCTTCTTTTGCCTGCGCTACTGTATCGGACTTACGGCTGAAATGAAAGCTGATTGCATCAACTGTTTGTCAATTACTATTTTACAAGGACATACCTCGAGTTTTGTTTACTTTTATAGTGCTTGATGGGTAGCTCAATTTTGATGCAATCTATGATGAGCTACTCCCTACAATAACTTATAGTATAAGCCGTTTTATTTTTTCCATCTTTTTTCTATGTCAAATAAATGACACATCTCACAAACAAGTAACATGAGGTATGTTCTAAAACGGAATAAATAAGAGGCAACAAGATAATTTGAGTTGGTTTCCTGATTTTTTTCTATGTAAATCCAAAATTACATATATAAAGACCTAAGGAGCGAAAGATACGTGAGCAAGTTGACACTGGATCGCATAAAAACTCTAACATTAAACGTGTTTAGACGAGAGTAGTACTGGAATAGATGACCTCCTTAAAAAATACTCATATCACATCTCCGACACATACTTTCAATCAAAATCAGGCCTGCGGGGCCTTTTCACAAAAAAGACATAGCGAGTAATATAAAACTGTCATTAATAACCCTACACAACACATTCATCATATACTTTAGTATTTTTGTGGTTTTCTTACGTGTGTGTCTATATATATATATATAATAGTTTTGATGAGGAGGTATACCATAATTTATATATGTTAGTATCCGAGATACCTCGAGATACCGACACATAACAAAATTAATATTAAAAATTATGTTACTTCTTGGTACTTATTTAATGACCATAAAATTTATATAGAGCACTTGCTTAATTGAGTTAATGATGCAGAGGATTGTTTCGATTCTTCCATAATCTGAAAATGGGTAATCTGCTTGACTGAAAGTCTGAAACAGAGTAGCCCTGCATTCTGCATCCAATAATTCACTTTGTAGGAAACGAAACCTCAAGCTAATCCCAATTCCCATGTACCTGATTGTAAGAACTGATAAAACGTCGTGCATAACTGAAAAAAACGAGGAAAATGCACTCGCACTCCGGGTCCGGGAGCTATATATACACACAGTTCTTCTCATCCACGCCTACCCTCCTCATCGTCAATTCGTCGTCCCAACCAAAACCAAATCCACCGGCGGCCGGAAATGGAGCTCCTTGACATGGTGCCGGCGGATGCCATCGCGATCCGCATCTACTCTCTCCCGGCGGCGGCTACCACGGTCGGCTCGCTCTGGGCGTGCTGGCTCGTGGCTGCACTTGCCGCGGCGTTCGGCCTGTGGTGCATCCGCGCGGGCGCCGCGGCCGGCTCCTCCGCCAAACCCGACGCCGGCGGCGGCGTACGCAGTGCCCTCGTGGAGGACAAGCAGCCGAAGCGGCCGCGGAGTGTCGCATCGTCGTCAGCTGTCGTCGTCGACGAGGCGGCGGAGCTAGTGGCGGCGGCGTCTTCACCGAGCGAGCCCAGCAGCACGCCGTGCAAGGTCCGGTTCACGGCGTACTACGGCGGATCGGGACGACACGACGACGGAGTTGTGGACGGCGTCAGGAGATGCGCGGACGGGGATGACAACGACGACGGCGACGGCGAGGGGGAGAAGCCGCAGAGACGGCCGTCGCCAGGTATGACGAGCAGGAGGAGGTCGACGGCCATGTCGACGACGCCGCCGTGGGAGGAGAGGGAGATGGCGGTGCGATGGAGGGGAGATTTGGGGTGGTACCGTCACCTCGACATGTCGGCGCTCGACGGCAGCGTCGTCAGGCTGTGGCACGGCGAGGTCGCGGCGGCGCCGCCGCCGAGGAGGCGCAGCCGAAGGGCAGGATTGGAATTTCACCTTTCCTTGTAGAGAGACATGGTCCTCGTGTATATTGTGGCGTAGGATTATTGGATCGTGACAGGGAGGTATATGACACTTTTGCCCTTTCGGCTGCTTGCCATATCTGCCACTACGTCACTATGCTAATTGCTCTCATGTGAGGTCATAAACGGAAATCGGCAAATGCCACTGGCATCCTTGCTTCCGAATTCCAATTGCAGTATATGACAGTTTATCTGAAAATTGAAGGCAAAAATCCATCATTTTAGCTTATCTGCTAATCATTACTTTTTCATCCTGCTCGATCAATTTTAATGAAGTCGTCGCTAGAGATGACTAAACTAAGAACGTATCTGAACTTCTCAAATTATAATCTGCATAGATGCTTTCAACTTAACTCTTTTCAGATCAATTAAGATACGCATACGCATAATGGCTGTTTGGTAAGGGACACCGATCCATGCGGCGTGATTTGCAGATAATACTATATAATTATGGTGATGTATGCAGCAAGCCGGCTTATTAGTTGCGCAATTAATAAAGTTGCTAAACAGATTGGCTGCCTTTTCCTAACTGAACTCTGAATGAATTTTGTGAACCACCTCGGAAGAGGGTAGTGGCAGGCAATGCTCCTTGCTTCTCTCTGACCTATAATAAAACATTTTAAAGAGATAAATCACAATTCAGCATCAGATGAAGCTACCAGAGATTCCTTTGTAGATAACTGCAGAGTGATTTTATCACTAACATATGAACTCTAATATCATCGGATCGATATGTCACTGACAAAGTCACGGATAAAGTGATGCGTTAGATACGATTAATCTATCTAAACACCTCTGTTTTTCAGAAAAACAACTAGCTAAACTCAGTGATCAACCGATCATTGTGATAGTAGTATAGCACTAGAGAAACACAACTTTATGGCTATATTCCAAATATGAAATCTGGCAGGTAGTAATCCCCTTTTGCTGGTTTCCTGGCACAACCTCTAGCAGATAGGTATCATATTGGTTTTTGCCATGCTCTCCTCAGCCACAACTATTCATAATTTTTGTGGTGGTGGCAGAGAAAACAAGAACATGGGGTTGCTTTCCAATGGACATAAAAAGTTCAGTAATAAAGAAACAGTGGTCTAAACTGTTGTAGCATGGATTCATAATGAAGTGACAGCGACTGGCTTACAACCTCGTCTTGAATTAAAAAAAAACAGATGTCATGGATTGATATCGAGATGTGTTACAACCAGTAATTACACGAGAATATGCTTAACATATACTTGGATGCATGTTGGGTTAATTCCACATAATGATTTTTCAGGCTCAGGTTTATTCCTGTAAACATGCAGCCATCTTCCAGATTCAGACATTCAGTGGATATCACACTTCTTTGACTGTCCAAGAAAACTTTTGATTTGGATCTTGCTGGGACCCAACAATGATATACATCGATCAGAAACTGATCAGGAATATATGTACTTGCATGTATATCACACTTTGTAATTGTAATTGTAATTCAGGCTCAGGTTATTCCTGTGAACATGCAGGCATCTTTCAGATTCAGTGGAAAACCACACTTCTTTGACTGTCCAAGCTAGAAAAACTTTGATCTGGATCTTGCTGGGACCTAAACAATAATTGTAATTAAGTTGCTGTGCAAAAGTTAGCAACAATGATATACATCTATCAGAAACTGATCAGGAATATATGAAGTTGCATGTATATATTGGAATTTGGAGCAGATGAACTTCAGGTGGTGAGGAACTGAGGATGATAACTTCTTCAGCATGGGTCCAAATTAACAAACTAAAGCAATGTAGAATTTTTTACACAATGTTTTTCATCGAAATTTCAATTCTGACATGCAAATTGAAAATTTTAATCTGGACGGCCGAGTCGTCGACGGATATCAAATCTTGAAATTTTTTCAATTCGCGTATCAGGATTGTAATTTCGACGAAAAAAATATTTTTTTTAAAAAAATCCAGCAATGTACAACATCATGGCCATTGAATTGAAGGCCATTTGAGGCAGGCAACTAGTAGTCCACTAGCCGGTCTCTGCATCGGCTTCAATTCAGAACAGCAAGGAGAGGCGGAGTTTCGGTGTGCAGTCGCTCTCAATCTCTCGTCGTATCACATCGTTCCTGTGGACAAAACTGGGTCGCTTCATCGATCGGCCGGCATGGCATGGCATGGCGTCCAGCCGGAGTATAGTAGGACGTCGACGTCGACGTCTCGCCGCAGCTGTGTGGTGGTCTCCTCGCTGCTGGAGCCCTGCCGGGATAATATCGCCGATTCGCCGGGGGCCGAAACAAAAAGGAAAAGCTTGGGTCTGAACATCTGCACGGCAACAAACCTTGTGATCGAGGTAGCTGCGATCGATCGAGACGACGTACGTCCATTATTCGCCGCATCGTTTGCCTACCTCAGATGGCGACTTCTATATATAATAAAGACCGTGGGAATTCGTCGTAAAAAGTCTGTAGATTTTACCGCGAAGTTTGTGTGTGAGAAGGAGATATCGGTGGAGCTCGGTAGAAACTGGATGGGGGTGAAAACTTCTCCGTTTTGGCCGATAGGAGAAACGGGGACGCTCATAGGGCCCCAGTGATTTTTTTTTGGAATGAGTGATGTTTCGATGAAAAAAATTTGAGCTAATCCTAAAAAAAATGGATTTTTTTGTAAACTTGCCATTACAATTTTCTGTAATTTGAAAAATGTCACTGTCAGTGACTGTGGTAGGTCCCATCTGTCAGTGACACGCCGATGGCATATTTCAAAACCGTGAAAATTGTAATGGCATGAAAAAATTTGGCCCAAAAAAAATTAGGAGTACGTTACTTGATTGATTTTTAATAGGTGTGTTTAGTTGCTTGAACCAAAGCCACGATTGTTCAATATAGCTTCAAAAAATGATTTAGATTCTCGGAATATTCTTTATAGATGCTAAACTATTTTGTGCGGAAAAAATAAATGAATGATATCGTGCAGGTTCTATTAACTACACCAATTATCTATAATTAGTTAAGATTATTGGTTATTAAGTATTTTTAGATAAAAATAATAATAATAATTAGATGTTATTAGCCATAGCAAGTTATTATTGTGGGTTTTTTGTAATGAATAGTCATAGCTTAAGTTACCATTAACAATAATTACTGAAAATCAATACTAATTAGTATAATTATCGATGGTTACAAATATAAAAAATATTATCACATAAAATTATTTATTTATATAAGGCGAATTTTACAGTGCCCCCAAAAAATTTTGAGCCATCCAATTCCTAGATCGTACGGCTGAAATTCAAAATAGGTGACTTGTTACCTCCTAGAGGTAACCGGTTATATAACATTAAGTGTGGGGCCCACGTGTAACGAAATTGATTTTTTGATTGCGTAAAAAATATCTCTTTCCAGAAATGATTTGAAATTCCTTAATTGTCTCCTTAATGGGCGCGCAAATGGTTAAACGGGGGTGTTTATGAAATTCGTAATTTTACTCCTTGATTTACGGCGCACATGCGTGTTAAATAATTAATTTAACTTATTCAAAAGACAAGTGGATGAAAACAGACTTGTATCGCAGTGGAGGACTACCCCGAGCAGTAACCAGCAGACCCGAGTTCGAGATTGTGTCGGCAATATTTTTTATGCCTTTTTCTCCGAGACTTTGGTTTATTTTTTTGTTTAAGTTTAAGAAAAATTAGAAAATTTAGGCAGAACTATTAAATAATTCATTTTAAAATTTTGAAATTTGAATAATGTAAATGTATAATGCATATGCTTATGTACTTTGTATTGAACCGTGTAATTTTTTTTCTGTTATGTGCATTAAGTGAATGATATTTCACTGATAATTGTGATATTCATGAAAACAATGTTGAACACAATATAATACATAGCTTTGGACCTATGTGTTTCCGCTTCTGGGAGCTAGAGATTTTTAGTAGCTAGCTAGTCTCAGGGTGTGTTTGGTTGAACTTATAAAATTTGCTTCTGCCGTGAAAAAAACAGGAAGTGAACCAAACGAGTTGACCAAAAATGCTTCTCGTACTAAAATCATGTTTTTAGTACAAATTTAGAAGCACCTTGGAGCATTCTTTTATGCTTTCGCTTTTCTGCTTTTCAGGTTGTTAGTAAAAATTGGATTGCATGAATACAATGTGTCTTGATTGATGTAATATCATTATGGTTTATATTGCATTGAATAATTTCATGAGATAGCTAACAACATTTTTTTTCATAACAGACATCTGTAATATCATTATCGTTTACATTGCATTGAATAATTTCATGAGATAGCTAACAATAGCTTTTTTTCATAACAGACATCTGTAATATCATTATGGTTTCTATTGCATTGAATAATTTCATGAGATAGCTAACAACAGTTTTTTTCATAATAGACATCTCTAATATCATTATGGTTTCTATTGCATTGAATAATTTCATGAGATAGGTAACAACAACTTTTTTTCATAACAGACAGCTCACAACAGATTTTTCACAGCAGACAACGCACAACAACTTTTTCACAGCAGACAACTGACAATATCTTTTTCACAGCAAACAACGCACAACGTCTTTTTCACAACAGACAACTCACAACAACTTATTTCACAGCAGACAGCTCACAACATATTTTCCACAGCTCATAGCAGAATCAAACACACTATAGTAATTAGAGAGTGTAAGTATGTAGCTTATAAGAATTTGGGTAAGGGCACGTTTTGCAGCTTCTGAATGTACATTTATGGATTCTACGGCTATTGATTCTCACAATTTGTCCGCTAGTTTCACAAGGTGTGCAATACAGTTGTAATAAATGGATGTACATGTTAATTTTACATAGTTTGATGTAATTATTTGAAATTTTGTAGTTGGAGACTGTTTGTGATGAAAATAAAGGGCACAATAATATTTAAAATTTTCCTTTTAAGTTTGTAATAGTTTTATAGATCATGATGCTTTGAATATCCTTAAATCTTTTTTAAGGTTCATGTAATAGTAATTAATGTTTTTGAGAGTAATTGTTTTTATTTTTGAATATGTGAAATTTGAAATTTGAATAGATGGATTTTTAAATTTTGGATGTAAATTACTTGGATGTGGGAGGAATTAATTAATTTTGAAAGTTGAAATATACTTTTCGCATATGTAAATCACTGACCCACAATGCAGCTATGTTGTACATAAGGAAATTTTACAAGCATGATGTGATTAGATGGAAAGTTTCATGAGATTAAATATAAATCTTGACGTGATTATCGGGCTGTAGGTGCATGCATCCAAAAATCTGTTGCAAAGTGGCAGCAAGCGATCGCAGATTGCATCGCCGGCCATCAACGTCACCAGGCCTCGTCCACTCGTCGACGTAGCCACATGCAACCGGTGTAGGTCGCCTTGCCAAAAGGCGGTGGACGTCGGCGACGTAGAGTTGGCAGGTCATCGTCGAGGGGATCCAACCTTCGGCCCGCGCAACGCCGACCTTGAAGTACTGTCGCCGGACTTGCATCATCTGTGCACGAGGGTAAGTATTAGATGCTTATCAATGTTTTCAATATTTCAGCATTGTCTCAACTAGTAAATTGTTTATTTGATCATTGTTGTGTAAACAATTGTTACATTTTTCTGTTCAATAGGTAGACATACATAGATATCATGCCATTTCACAATAATAATGGACATGTTGGGAACCAAACGCTAGAAGATATAGCTGAGTATGAAGAAATTATTCAGAAGACATTTATATCTGAAGATGAGGGATATGAGTTTTTCAATAATTTTGCTAAGAGTAAAGGTTTTAGTCTCAGGAAAGGCACTATTAGGTACACTGCAAAAAAAGAAATTATAAGTCGGCAGTTGTTGTGCTCGAAGGAGGGTAGCAGAGAAAAAAAATTCAATTCACCAGAAAAAAGGATAGAAAGGCGTTTGACACGATTCCAATGTCCCGTAGAGATTGTTATTAAACTGAATCTTGGGATGAATGTGTGGTATGTGCACAAGTACGTTGATACACACAACCATGAGTTGGCAAGACCAAATGAAGTAGTGTTTTTGTTCTCACACCGTACAATGACACCATATCAAAAGAAAGAGATTGTAGCGTACCAGACGGCAGGACTAAGGAAGTATCAAATTATGGATGTTATGGAGCATCAGTATGGAGGTTATCACAATGTGGGGCATATACTTAGAGATGTTTATAATTTTTCCTATTTGAATAAAAAGGGAAAGATTGCAAATGGTGATGCAAACTCGGTATTGCAGTACATGAAACAACGTCAAGACGAGGATTCAGAATTTTTCTTCCATTACCAGAGTAATAGTGAAGGCCGGTTGTTGAATTTGTTTTGGTGTGATTCGCAATCTCGACTGGACTACCAAGCTTTTGGGGATCTTGTTATTTTTGACAGCACATACCGGACCAATACATATAACATGCCATTTGTGCCATTTGTCGGTTTGAATCATCATCGCAGCACTACCATTTTTGCATGTGCCATTATTTCTCATGAAAATGTTGAGTCATATACATGGTTACTCCGAACTCTGTTAAATGCAATGTACCAAAAGGAACCTAGATCAGTCATAACAGATGGTGATCGTGCTATGCGAAAGGCTATTAAATTAGTTCTTCCCAGAACCTCGCACCGTCTGTGTGCTTGGCACATTGAGAGGAATGCAATGAGATATCTTCATCATTCTATGATATCAGATTTTAGGAAGTTGATTTACATGTGTAGTATTAAAAAATTTAAGGTGAAGTGGAAACAATTCCAGATTGATCACAAGATTACAAAGCGCAATAAGTGTCGCATGTGGCTGGCAAAGATGTACTCAATCAGGAAACTATGGGCAACTTGTTTTTTGAAGAAGAAATATTTTTTGGGTGCACAGAGTAACCAAAGGAGTGAGGGTTTGAATAGTCGAATTCACAAACACCTGGACAGGAAAATGACACTGTATGATATGGTTGAGCATTTTTTCCATTGTGTCTCTCGTATTAGAAGAAATGAGTACGAGCTGGACTGTATAGCTTCACAATCAAGACCTGTGTGTACAACGAAATATCATGATTTAGAGTTATCTGCTGCTAGTTGTTTCACTCCTGCTGTATTTCAGTTAGTTAGAAAAGAAATTATAAAGTCATCAGATTTTGAGATAGTAGAAATTCTAGATCATGATGATTTCACAAAGTTCCTTGTGAGGACAAGTGTGGGAAATAAGTTGTTCTATGTGGACTGCAAGGATGAGGACAACCTTGCAAGTGTTTCATGCAGCTGCCTGAAATTGCAGTGTGATGGAATACCTTGCTGCCATGTTATGGTTGTCTTGAATAAACTTGGTGTTTCCATTCCAGCATGCTGTGTATTACCCAGATGGACAATGGATGGCAAGTCATGCAATGATATTGTCACTGAAATAAATGTGGACTCATTGCATAGAGCTAGAGTTACTGAATTGTGCAACCTGGCAAAGCAGATTTTTGAAGAGTCAGCATGGTGTACAGATGAATTTTCGAAATGGAAGAAATTCTTGGAACAGGAAGTACGTAAGAAAAGAAAAATTGCCACCATGGAAGACATAGCCAGCAGCGTTGGACATTACAGCTACAAAGTAGAAATGGAAGAGTCCGTAAATGTGCAAGATCCAGAGCAAATTCTTAGTAGAGGGGCACCAAAACGATTGAAAAGCTTCCAGGACAATAAACGAATTAGAAGGTGTTCTGTATGCAAGGGCACGAACCATGACAAGAGGAATTGCCACATGAAAAGGTTAGTACAAGTCACTACAATATTCAGTTTTTTATTATCTTCACCATGTTGTATCTAATTATCTATTTTTCAGTTGAACAAGATTGAAGTTCTGTTTGGAAGGAGCAGTATTGAAGTTCTGTTTGGAACTTGTGAACATTTTATTAGCAGTACATGTATTCTCCTAGTAGGTGTTACTGGGAGAGAATTATGAGTAATTTTTCCTTTGAGATGATCAGTGGTGTCTGAAGTTTGTTTAATTTTGCCATGAGATTGAGCTAAGCTGATGTCTCCCTTGGATGCTTTTTTTGTTCAACTTGTTTAAGTTATTACTGGAAATCCTTGGAAGCTATTTTACTGTCACTTGTTTCTTGTTCCGTTGTGATCAATTGCATTTGCAATCAGCACATTCTAGATTGCATTTGCAATCAAGCGAATTCAGATTGTCACATCTGTACAAATTCATTACAACAGCAACCATTCATTTGCAAATCACAGTTACAGCAAAAAGCTCTACACACATCGAAAAGCTCTGCACACAACTACTGTTAAATTTCAACCATTCATTTCATTGATTACAACGATAACATCACAGTTACAGCGAACGCAGTGTCTTCAAAATCACATGAAACTGCACTAAACATCACAGTTAGGACTATCACATTTCACAACTATGTTAAACCATCACACCTTCAGTTTGCAGTCAACCGTAGACAAAATGGAGACTGCAGTTACGGCTAAATTTCAGCACATACAAACTCAGATCTCAACTATACACAAAATGGAGACTACAGTACTGAGTTCACGTTGCGCTAGGATGCCTAACTATCCATAGTTACAACTACATTTCACACGGTTACACTAAGAATTTGACATGACAATTATCTCATCCTTCAGAAATTTAACTTCATTCAGTGGAGAGAATATCAGTTCTGCAATAATCTTTTCCCTGAAACTTGCCATATCATCTTGTGAAAATGGTGATGACACCTTGTCTCCATCCCAAAATTGCATGTACTTAATGGTAAAAATACCACAAGAGCACCTGATACAAACAATTTCGACAGTGATTACCAACCAAGCAACAAGATTCAGCACATACTATTCAGAAAATAATTTTTCTTACCCATCTAGCTGTCGAGGAATATTTCGTACAACCTTCACATTCCAAACAAGTATGTCCTTGTAATCCCATCTGCATTCTACCTCAACCCCAGTAGGGCAATTGCGAACGACCTCCATAAAAGAATGAATGCCACAACGCTGCAAATTGTTCCAACATTATATGTCCATACTAACACTCAGTAAAACAAGTTTGAACTGACTAGTTTGTTTGAAAGCAACATACCATATCTTTTATTTCGTCTTTATAATTCATATGTCGTTTCAAGGGATCTAGTATCTGAATTTCTCTCTTGTCGGGACGTAACACACATAGCCACCAGTGGCTGTTTGTAGTGTTCATTGGAATGAAAACCTACATATTCAATAATTACAACAAGCTTAAATCATAAAAAATATAACTTAACATGAAAATTATTCTATCAAAATACCATTTCAGATGAGACAATATTATGGTAGGTTATCTGAGAAAAAGGTCCAACTCTTGCACTATAGTCATGACTGCTAATCCAATCCTTTCCCACACTACGTAACCAATCAGATTGGTACATTGAAAATGCATACTTCTCATGTTTACCCTCTTTCTCCCAGTTATGGTTGAACATTATAGTATATGACGATATTAGCTGAAAACCAAAACTGAAAATTAGTTCCAACAAAACAACATAAACCTATGTAACAACAACTTACACAACCCTTACCTCTGAATCCAACCATCCTGGCTCTACTAGACATCTCATATGACTGCAAAATAGTGCTACTGCATCTATGCGAACTAGCATTTTGTCAGATGACCTTGCAAGTTCCTTCTTAACATATACAATGGCAGCTTGCTCATATCTACTAACATCTGCACAATTTATCAAGTTATGTAGTATGCATCTAATCTAAATAAATAGTAATGCACAGGCTACGAACGTACCAAACTGTACTTCTTCAACGTTTTTTTCATAGATCTTCTTCTGCTTCATCATTTCATAAGGAGATGTAATTCTTTTGCTCGGTTGTCTATCTCTCCTGGTTTTCACTTTCTCAACAAGTGTTGGACTTTTCACTAATTCTAGTTTTCTCTTCACACTATCCCTCTTAGGCCTATCTTCCTTCTCAATATTACCCTCACTAATTTCTTCATTCAATACCCCACTTGATTTATGCCCACTACTCCTATCTATAAAACTCACCACCCTCTGCATGACTCTAACAAGTTCAGGTAAACACCTAGTTTGCTCCTCTATCACTTCAATTCTTCTAACAAGACTTTGGTACTGTTGTTTTGTTTCTTTCTCAAGCATGTCAATCCTATGAAGTATATTTTCAAACTTCCCATTATCACATATTGACTCAGCTTTGTACGACCCTTTCATGATATGACTCTCTTCATACACATCTTCTACATTATCTGATAAAGTTACCTCTTTAGCACTGTCTCCTTGTAAATGGTAAATTACCTGCAAAGAATTATGCATCAGAGTACGATATTACATTACTTAATTTAATCAACAAAATAACACAAGATGCATCAACCTTTGCAAATCCAATTTTCTTCACTCCTTCGAGTTGGGCACGTTTGACCACCTTATTTCCATCCCAATTCCCAATAAGTGGACGCTCGTGCAAAGCATAGTCAAAGCAATCATTCGCAACTTAAACGTGTTCAAAGAACCATATCTTGCAACAAATAAGACAATTAATCAACATGTATGTATTGAACTAAGCATTCATTACTACTATGGTAATAATAGCTAACATATTACCTGTAGAAACGCAAGATTGCCAACTAATCCAGTTCTTTTCTTCTTCTTAAAGAGCTCCACATGATTAATCAAAAATTCCAACGTGAACTCCGCCCAATTGTATCCTTTGATTTTTTCAACATTTGAAACAATTCCACAGTATGCACTACTAACATGTTCCTTCGAACAAGGAGCCAAGACAGTTCCCAACGCATATAACAAAAACATGCTACAGAAAAAGGTCATCAGCTTCACCGTTGCCTATCCGTGCTTCCAAATGTTTTAATGTTATTGCAGTATCGCCCCTCTCTTTATACATATTGAATAGTGTAGTATCTGCCTTTTTGGAACTAATTTCAACCTTCTCCCCTTTGTCAACTAGACCTAAGATACAATACACATCCCACCTTGTGATTGGAACAACATGGCCATGTATTAAGAAACTTCTTTTTCCTTCCACATAATTTTCTACTAGGTCCTCCACAAGAATCCGCTGAATTGGCATAGCAGGGATACTAAGCAAACATTCCAATCCAATATCTTTAACACGCCTAAGTTGTTGCTTAGTCAATCTAGCACACAAGGCCGCAAATTTTGTAGGCATACACACCGTAGGGGCCTAGTTACAAAGATAAATACAAAATGTAGGTAAATATAATAATTTGATATATGGTGCATACTTTAACATATCTAACAAAGTGTAGGAAAAAACTATTACCATGCTTAACCCACCGAGTCCAGCAATTTAACAAATCTTCTAGCCAATTGAAATTCTGTTTTCACAGAAATTAGTTTCAGACATCTGTTTTTAGCCAATTGATACTAGCAGAACAACAAGATTCACGATTATATGCACAACACATAACCACTGTTAGCACATTACTCAAATTATTTGATTGCAATGTTTTACACAAGATAAGCAAATTGCAATGTAATTGAAAGGTTCAATTTCAATGTGCTAGCAGTACGAAAAATTAAACATAACACTTATGACTACACAAACTTGTAGTGATAAAATACACATTACATTGCAGTCCTCGTGTGCGCCGCCGACGATGAATCCACCCCAAGAATCTACGCCCGGCAGGGGATCCGAGAGGAAATCCGGAACACGCTTCTTCCTTTGTGTGCGCTGTCGGCGGAAGGGGGAACCGAGGGGATGCCGAGGCGGGAGAGGTCGCAGGTGACGAATCCACGCAAGAAGCTGTGCGGGGAAGGGGAAACTGAGGAAATGCCGGAGCGGGAAGAGGCGGGAAGAGGGGGAATCTGCCCTAAGAAGATGAGCGCACAAGGGGGAATCGCGGGGAACGCGTACCAGGTAACGCCGGGAGATGAGCGTGCAAGAGGATTACGCCGGAGAAGGAAGAGCCGGGAGAGGCGAGCCAGGGTAGTGCGCGGCTGTGCGCCACCGCCGCCGAAGCTAGGCACCGAACACCGAGCGAGGCTTCCGCCGCGAGCAACGGACACAAGAAACACGGCCGGGGATTGAGGAGGAGTTAGATACGGTGCTACCGGCTATAGCCGGTTTATCAATTTTTATTTTATTTATTTATTTTCAAATTATTTGAATCAATGGCTAAGATTCTTTCAGAGCTATTACCTCGGTGTGGGGTAACGGGGGCACCGTAACAGCCCCCTTATATAATATATATATATTCTAACCAATTAAATATGTGTGTACAGTCCCATACAACTAACCAAACACATTCATATAACCAAACAATCTACTTGTACCACCTCAATCAGGACCATCTCATCCTGAATCAATCCATACATGACAATTTCACACTTCAACTTCATTCAACCAACCAAATGCTACCTAAGTAACCGGATAGTCTGAATATTTAGTTGGTGAAGAATCCTAAGAAGTTGATGTTTTTCGGCTTCTGGATTCTAATTAATTTATATATTTTACATGTTCTAATTTTATAATTAACTTTAGATTTTAGAAATAGCTAGAGTTGGGTAAACATACACTTTTCTTGAGTAATGCGTCATCAGGTCACTCTCCCTTCAAATTGTTGTTCATTTCCTCCGTTCCATGGAGCCCAACCCGATTTGGACCTGATTGGGCCAAAACATGGCCCAGAATGGAATTACAACAAACAACCGGCCCAAGATACCTACAACGGTAGTGCCCACGTGAGGCCCATTATATTCGGAACGGGGTTTTAGCCCACGTACGGCCCACTATACAGGATTAGAGCCCACATGCGGCCCACAAAATCCGAGCAGGTAGTAGACTTGCAGCGCGGGAGTACTAAGTGCAGCTCCAATACGGTGCTTAAACAGGTGTTTAAGTAGAAAAATCGGTTTTTTTTTGCAAAACCGGATACTCCGTGCAAGAGGCGGTGCCAAATGTGGCATCGATGCTTTGCCGACGCTTGCAAAAAATAAATCACCCATAGCTTGGAAAGGTGCTAGCCCAGCCAACCAACAAAGCCATGCATGCAGGAAAAACTAATTTGCTAATCCAGAGCATGCGGTAACTACCAGCTTAAGCACCTTTCTTTAGCATCTTGCATTGAAAATTGAAGCTCTTAAACAAAATGCTTAGAACATTTTATTACTTTAGCATCTCTTTAAGCATCCATGCATCGGAGATTCATGCATTGAAGGTGGCCTAACAGTAACACATGGATGTTATTATAAACTAATGGCTATACTGTTTACATCTGTAAGAATTATGATGATGTCTCAAGTGCCCCTGCCGGTTTTTTTTTCTGTGTTGTCAATATATATAGAGAGATTTCTATGTACCTACCCTGTGTGTTTCTTTATACATATACTATATGTACACTTGTTCCAGATCAGGAAGAGAGGTCAGCTTGCTTTGCTTTGCTTTGGTTTGCTTCATTCTGTGCAAAAATCCTTCTCCTTCTTCTTCTTCTTGTAGTACTTCGTCATCTTCTTTACTGGTTCCTAGCTAACGCTATGGAGAGATCAGCTGATCAGGAGGAGAGGTGATATATATATAATATATATCGTATATGTCTCTTTCTCTCTTTCCTATCAGAGAATCAGAAGCACTCCTTGTGAAAGTGGAAGCGAGTCCCCGTCCTGTGGCTCATCTCATGGGACAGGTTCTTCAGCTCCTTGGCTAGCGTCGGCGCGCCGCAGTAGAACACTCCTGCGAGCGTCAGAGAAACCGTTCTTGTCAGTAGCGTCGGAATATAAAGCGACTTGTCCGTCTTTCTTAAGCTTTTGGGTTGAATCGATTGGTTTCTAGGGACACGTGTTGCTGGTGTTAAGTGATGCGAGATGGATCAGGATGTATGGTAGAAAGATTACCGACTGTCGAATTGGGGTGCTTGGAGGCAATCCTGGTGAAGACCTCCTTCCAGTTTGGCCTTGCGAAATGTGTCCTCACCTGCCGAGTGCACAGCAGAGTCAAAAAATATAGCTGTGAGGAATTCTGTGTAGAGTTATTCAGATCAACCAAAGCCTTCAACTTTGTACTAGAAAGCAGTTTACCCTGGTGCCTGATACGATGTCAACGCCATGCTTAGCATGGTTGAGAGCTTGCACCATGGACAGCAGGGTTGTCCGTGCATCCCGCTCCTCATACACGCTCGTCAGATAATTGTGCAACTCTATTACACCCTGTTTTTAAGTTGATCATTTCTGGTAGGTCAGTAGACTGAAAATTGAGCTGATACTCTCTGTAGCAGTGTAAAACCATGTACTACTCCTACCTTCTTGTCCATTTCAGCAACCTCGTTCATCACTCCTTTGAACCATTCAAAAGACAGTGGCTCCCGAGTAACCCAGTAAAAATGGGCACAGCTCGTTCTGTATGCTCTCTTCCTGTTGGTACTTGCTGTCGAGACACTGAAGCTGTTGGCACTGTCCTCGGATCGACTGGTCTCCATTGCCAAGTCCTAATGTGATTGCACAGAACAATGTAAGCTACTAAAGAAGAAGAAGCATCTTGTTGGTAATGGTAAAAATGTCAATGACATAGGATGAAGCAAACCATCAGCTCTTCAGCTAGCTTGATATTGTTAAGTAGGTCCCTCAGAATACTTATGAATGGTGTCGCGCCGATTCCGAGGCCGACAAGAAGTAGCACGTCGTAGTTTCTGAAATCCTGTGCAGGGGCACCGTAGGGACCATCTACGAGCAATCTTGGTAAGCTGTCACATACATAACATAAAAAAGTTTCAGTGATAGCCCATCAGAATTCAGAAATGTAAGGAAGTAGACATCGAAAGGGAGATCGGTTGACCTTCTTGGTTCTGCGGCACCTAACTCGCCGAATGAAGCTCTTCTATTGAGGTGTGGCGAGAAGTAGTTCTCGACAAATATGCGCTTCAGCTCTTGTGTCCAGTCTCCATTTGTTCGGATGTGAACACTGAGATAGTCATCTCCAGGAGCTGAAGTAATGGAGAATGGATGCCTGAAACAAACACAGAGAAAGCAGCACTTGAATTACCATACTAGAAACTGTTAGTAAGTAGATGAGAATTACCTGAATTATCTTAATTGTTTATACATACCATTCAAAAGAAGAAATAGTGGGACACTGAAGAAAGATGTACTGCCCGCTTCTGTATCGAAATCCATAGGGCTTTGACATTGTTATGGTCAATACATTTCCAGGTAGAAGGCAGACCTGATGAATTAATGTACATTAGAGCATATGGATGAACCTTGTTTCTTGCTAGTAAACATATTCTGGCAAATGAAAAGAAAAACATGCTGATTGCCCAATCACAATTCCGTTCTGACTAGAATTTTCATATATGAGGAACACGCCAAGAACGAGTAACCATGTTCTCCTATACACGCGAGCACTGAAACAGGATAGACTAATCCATAATAAAGCACAAACATGGACCTTAAAGACATAAAAATTCTTTAGAGAGCGACAGGGCATTTTCTGAAGGACAGAAATGCTCGAGTAGAGCCAATATTTTTATCATAGATGAACTAGTAGTGGCAACATGACTTGTATCCCACAATGCCACAACATTCTCCATTTCTCTTTTCAACAAACAAAAGCCATTGTACTACTCACTAAACCTTGATCTCTCCATGTTACAATGACGGATCCAAGACCTTGGAACTTGTAATGGATCACTAACTTGAATCAGTGCAAGTTGTGTATGCCAGCTATTTCTATTTTAATATGTACACACATCAATTAATCATGTATAAGCAGCAAAGCAGATCAATCAGTACTAAAGTATAACAGCAGAATTTTTTGAGAGTGCAGAAAGCTAATCAATTAGTAGTACAAACTACATAAAGCAATGCCAGTTACAGTTTACCAACTTACCTTCAAGATTTTGACAGCGTAGGCATTTGACCGCAAGGCTCTTAGCATCCTTTCGCCGACATAGAGCATCAATGGAACAGAAATGTACATCCATGTCTGAAAATGCAGCAAGATTCATCAGTGTTACAGCCCTGGGTTGTTCCTGACCTCAAACTTTCTTGTTGCTTAGGCGATATTGTTTGAGAAGAAACTCCCACATGATACCATCAACCCCCCCCCCCCCCCCCCCCAAAAAAAAAAAAAAGATGTGAAAGGTAAGTTCATTGAAATAACAAATCGAACCACTTGTTCAGGCACTTGGCAGCTGTCAGATTCTTTGGTGCTTGGAGAATTGAACAATACAATGTGTTTACACGGATGAATCATTTTCAGTCCTGTACTGAATATAATACATAAATTCAGATTGATGAACATGTGCACCAACTACCATGTATGTGCTGGAGATTAGTGCACCCTCTGACAAACGAACCTTCTGTATTAATCAACACCAACACCTAGATGGCTAGATGTTCGTCAAACAAGGCCTAACTTGTTATTTGATTCGTACTACCAAGAACAATTGAAAATTCAGGAATGCACACAATCAAAAGGATTTCAAACGGTCTTTCCTTAATGGATTAGCTGCATATACATGATACCACGTTTCAACAACCGTAATGAAAAACAAAGACAAACGCAGGCTGCAAGAACACATCACAAAACGCCCATTCCTCTTGAATGCCAGGTGGTCCTCCAACCCAGCATTAAACAAAAGCAAAGTGCAAGAAAAAAAAGGGTACATGCCACAAGCTCCCATGAGCTTCACGGGAAGTTTCACTGTCACCGAGACGAGCCCTAGTAATGCACAGCAAATTGGACGAGATGGCGACCAGTGCAGTGCAGGCGTCTCTTTTGCCTTTCACTAGCTAGACAGTCTCTTTAATCAGATGCGATCCCCTAGATGCCATTGCCACCACCCCATGACCCCCCCCCCCCCCCCCCCCTTTACAACTAATCTTGGGAGACGAGGCGCCTCACCACATGTGACAAGGGACACGACTCATTTCAATTCACGTTTCTGTTAAGTGGTGGTCACGGAAAGCAAAGTAGTGTTCTTGCAGCTGCAGCTGCAGCTGCTGCTTAACTGCATGAGCAAGATTGCAAGAAGAGGGGAAAAGTCTAAGCCATGGCATGCATCCACATGAGCTAGCTAGCTTAGCTAGCAATGGAAGTGACTGGCTCGTGGCAACTGTGAGCGAGAGAGCATATACTAATCGTTGGGGGCCATGTGATTAAGGGTCAAAACCAGTGGCATCCTTGACAATGTGACACTCCAAAGCTCAAAGAAAAAAGGCACAACTAGAGTAGAAACACAAACACGAGGATCTCCATGCACATTCCATCATTGCAAGCTTAAAGGCTAAGGCAAGAAGAAGAAGAAGAAGAAGCTCATCGCTTGCAGATTTGGGGTGTCGCCTGATCAACAACGATCATTGTGTGATGCAGTCAGTGGTAAAAATCATTGTAGCGGACTTCACCCAGCTCGTGCATGCAAAGGTGGGGGGTAAAGCTATCGATCTCCCCTTTAATTCTGAAAATTATCTCTGAATTAAGTGCAGGGCAGCTAGTAGGACTCCATTCTGTAAAGCTAATGGCATTCACGGCCACTCGATAATGACATTGATAGATCTACTCTGTCTATGATGATTATCGATGAGTCTTTAGCGATCCCCACCTATATGAACACCCAAATCCAAATGAAAGTGCCCTGTAAAGCGACGGCAACTAGATCCAGCAGGCACCAACAAAACGAACGTTAGGACCACTTACGGCCGATTAAACTCCTCCAGTAGAAAAACACATTTCATCACCGTCTATCAAAGAATCTATGAACACGTCTTCCATTCGTTGTGTTCGAACAATTTGTAGAACTTGTTACCAGTAAACGTATGAACAGTAGAAGCCACATTTTTCCAATCAAACAAGACAGCGGCAGCGACTCGTCCGGGAGACGGGGGCCCCGGCCGGCCAGAACAGCTGAACAGCACGGTCGGACCCATCCACGCATGGATGGATCTGGCGCTGGCAATCTTGTCCCATAATATTCTAATCTAAAATTGGATTTGTCATTTCAAACTACCATGAATCTATTCAAATTTTTGGTACTATTAAATATCAAAGCCGATTATACTTCTTCCGTCTTATAATTACAATTTATGATTAAACGAGACATTTTATATTACAATTAATCTAAATTGTTCTATTGTCTAAATCTAATTATAAGATGTCATATTTAATTCTAAATTATAATATCATGGGACGAAGAGAGTAGTACTACGCGCAAAAAATTACAAGTCTTCTTATTTAAGTTAGATTTCTATTTTGCTATCTATTCTAATATATTTCTCAAATATGACTCGCTATCTGATTCCTATTTGAATTTAGCTATATTTTATGAATATATTTTAATTATTGTTGGCTATATTTTCTTACTATACTTGCTACAAAATAAAGTAGCAAAGGGTTAAAAATAGGGTTTAGGGTTTAGGGTTTAAGATTGCTAAAAGAAAAAAGTTTAGAGAGGAGAATAAGAAGTCAGCTAAAAACCAGCAAGCTAAATAGAAGTGGAATAGAGATGCTCTCTTAGTCCTAATGTCCTTAGTCAACTCACATAAGCATCAGCAGTGTGTTGACCTGCCCTGCCTACCCCGACACGGCCTATTCATGAGAGAGGCGACACTTTCCTTCACTGAGCAGAGCAGCAGGTCGATCTGGTGCTCGGCTGGTTAGCAACCATGGCCTCCGTTTTGACCAAGCAGTCGCCACCGACGTTAACACACCGTATCCGGTCACCTTCGTGTACTCACACTGTACGTCACACTGGTCCATGTCTGAGCACCGTGCCGTCCGGGTCCGAGCAGGTCACCTAACAATCCGACTATTTCCATGGTGTTTTCGAAGAAGGAGATTTTTATGATCTATGTGCCGTACGATGTAGACCGAGACGGTTTGACTCACTTTTCTCAACAACATTCCTCTCTTCTTTTTGGGCGCCGTTGCTGTCAAATCTGTCACGCGCGGCCATGGCACCAGTGGTGGTAACCAGCAGATCCGTGTCGCGAGCGCCGGGCCAGACAGGAAACCGTCGGGCTCGCCGCGCGCGCGAGTGCGAACGACGTCGCCGCGGTGAAAAAAAAAGGATTTTTGGAGGGAAGAAATGTGCGAATGTTACGTACCGTCTTGGCGTACCAGCGGTGGACGAGGAAGAGGAAGTAGCCGTGGGCGAGGAGGAGGGCGTAGACGATGCCGAGGAGGTGGTGGGAGTACCAGAAGGCGTTGAAGCCGGCGAGGCGGTTGAGCGGCGGGGGGAGGCGCGACACAGCCGGCGCGACCGCGGCGGAGGCGGCACCGCCGCCGCCCTTCTCGCCCTTGCGGAAGGGGTGGGTGGCGAGCGTGAAGGACACGGTCATGAGCACCACCATGGCGACTCCCGTGATGCCCTCCACGCCGGAGAGCAGCCCCACGTAGGTGGGCTTCACCGGCCCGAACGCGCCGGCCACCAGCCGGTACTCCTCCGGGCTCGCCGCGATCAGCCGCGGGAAGTCGCACGCCAAGTGGTTCCCCGCGTGCAGCGTGATCCCCACCACTATCGCCGTCGCGATCATCTGCAACAAATTTCCACACACAAAAAACCACATTTACTCCACCTGTTACAACCAGATTGCAAAACGTAGATCTCATTCTCCTACTTTTGTGTTATCCTCGATTAAACTGTGCCGGCCATCGGTGGCCCATCGGTGACGGCTTGTCGGTCCCAAGACTTTTACCAACTGACAGGATTCCGAGTTTTGACTTTTGGCTGGCGTTTACTTAGCAGTGAGAAGTTGGTACTACGTGGGGGGCAAGGGATCTTCTGTGCACGGTACATTTTTCAGCCATTTTGGAAGGCAGTAGGACAAAATGATGCGGCGGCAGCAGCATAGAACATGGGATATGGGACCCAGACAGCCGAAGTACGCAGTACGCGAAGCCGCTCTAGTGTGCTCAAGTAGGAGCAAAGTGATAAAAGTCTCGAGCTACCACATGGGCGGCACGGCGGCAGAGGCCATTCCACACGGGATCGCGGAGAGCCGGGGGCTCGACAGGCCGTCGTCGACGGCGACGGCCTAACCGCCGTCCGCCGCGTCGCCGTTTCATCGGTAGCAGTCATGTCATGGTAGTTACTGAGTTACCACGAACGGCAGCAAAAGGTGTTTAACCGGTGGGTCAGTGGTGAGGTGGCGTGCCACGTCGGATATAGGGGGATTTTTTTTTGTGTGTGCGTACCTTGTGGAAGGTGATGTTGTCGTCGAAGGGGACGAAGAAGCGGGCCCAGGAGGAGCGGAGCCACGTCAGCGTGTTGCGGCAGACGGGGAGGAGGACGAGCGCCATGTTGAGCTTGAGCGTCTCGGCGGCGCCCTTGGCCGTCGGCAGGCAGTAGCCCATCACCTGGAACGCCGGCGTCCGCCGGTACTGCACGAACTTCCACACGAACAGCGCCGCCATGGCCGCGAACCACAGCGCCACCAACCAGGCTCGTCGCCAGTTCTCCTCCGCCGCCACACGCACCCTCGACGCCGCCTTCCTCACGCTCCACCGGCGCCGCCGCTGCTGCCACACCCCTCCCGCCGCCGCAGCTGCCGCTGCCAAGTGCGTTCCTCCTCCGACACCGCCACCGTCGCCTACCCCTCCTCCTCCGCCTGCAACACCCGCCACCACCGCGCCGCCGAGGTTCTGGCTCCACTGGGCCCCGCTCGCCGTGCTCAGCGGCCGGCTGTAGTTCATGTAGCTGTCGCGCTGGAGCAGCAGAGCCTCTAGCTGCCACAGCTGGCGACACGACGAGGAAACGACACCAGACGTGTCAGCACGGCAGAGCCGATCAGAAAGACGATCTACGCGTATACTCTGCCGAGTGAGAAAAATAAAAAAAATTATCCGCCGTGCACTCACCTCGATGTAGCCGAGGTTCTCCGGGTCGAGCTCCTCCATGATTAACGATGCGTACTCCTCCGCTTGCTCCTTCAGCTTCGCCAGCTTGTTCGCTGACGCGCTCAGGACGATCAGCTGCAGAACGAACAATCACCAGAACCATAATTAGTTAATTACCGCAGTAAAACAAAGTGGTAAGTAATTAGAGTCATAACTTAGAAGCTGGGTGCCCACTGCCCACAAGAAGCTTCTGATGATGAGCTTTTCTGGCAGTTTAGTGAGGGAGAAGGAGATGAACAGGTAAAAAAGATTGGAACTTTTAAAAGGTGTTTAAACAAGTCACCTCCTGTACTTCCTCCCTCGTTATCCTCCCATCCACGTTGGTGTCAACCCTGAATAATTTGGGGCCAAGAACGCAATATCATGAGAATTTGTGACGGAGATGATGGGCGTCGAAAATCGGGACGAATCGATTGAATTTTAACGTTACATGATGGGACTAGGTGAAAAATTGAAAGTTGGTAGGGATAGAATTCGGCTCAGTACATGTCGAAGAAGATCTGGAGGCGCGCGTCGAAGCTCTGGTCGGAGATCTGAAGCCAGAAGTCGTAGAGCTCCTCCCTGGTGATCCGCTCCAGGTTCTGCCGCCGCCGCCGCGCCAGCGCGTCGAAGATGCCGACGGCGAACTCCTTTGAGTCCACCATTCCTGATCGAGATGGACATGCACGGCCAAGAATGTTGCGATTAAGGCGGATTGTTTGGATAGAGGATCGAATGGTGGTGGTGAGATGGGAGTTTTGGGGAAGAAGATGGAAGCTTGATTGGTTATGGCGGCGGCGTACCGATGCATTCGCCGAAGTCGTCGCGGGAGAGAAGGCCGTCGTGGGAGAGGGTGTTGAAGCGGTCCTCGACGCGGCGCCAGAGCTCGGCGGCCTGGACGGAGCTGGTGGTGCGGCTGATGAAGCGGAGACCCTTGAGCGCGCGCTTGGCGCCGATGCTAGACCGGTTGAGGCGCGCCTGGATGCGGCGGCGCTCGCGCGCCGCCATGGCCGCCTCCCGCTGCAGCTCCGCGGGCGTCGGTGGGCGCGGCGAGGGCGACGGGGACGGCGACCGCAGCCACGCGAATTTCTTCCGTATCCGCGACGACGTGGACGAACACCGGCTCAGGCTCCGGGCCTCTGACGCGCGCGGCGGCTGGGGCGGCGCGACGCCGCCACCGCCGCCGTAGAGCGCGGCGCTTGTGGGCGTGACGCTGCGCACCACCATGGACTCCTCGTCGAGCTCCAGCATGACCTCGACCAGGTCCCCCTGGTCGGCGAGGAATGCCGGCAGCATTCCGCCGCCGGCCCCGCCGCTCCCGGCCGCCCCCGCGAAGAACTCCTCCCCATACGCGGTGGTGAACGACTCGTTGTCGGACGTGTCGGTGTTGGTGGTCTGGTCGTCGGCCAGGTAGTCCACGATGCGCCGGTGGCCGCTCCGCCGCGCGTTGCTCCCGCGCGACGGCGTCCACATGGCCACGCCACGCCACGCACCGGTCCCGCGCCGCGCCACTCGAGCCTCGGCTCGCGTCGAGTCGACAAAGTGGGGGAGCAGGCGAGCGCAACGACGGTGGTTGCGTCCTTTCTCTTAAAGATATATACTATACTCCATGCGGTATCCCGTGGGCAGCCTGCCGTCCTCGCGTCGCACTAATCTGCGTCGCGGGGAGCTCGCGGTTTGCTTCGCGGTGGCGGTTCCGCGTCACGCTTCGCACGACACGGAGCGTTTCACCCGTGCTCCGCTTCGCCACGGGCGCGCGCGGTGCCACCCCCCGGAAACGAGCTCCGCGAGCCACGAACGGACGTTGCTGAGCTCGGCCGTGACTCGTGACATGCTGGTGGGTGATGGAAAACCTCGGCCGCTTACTCGGCATGCAAATGAGACTCTGACCGCATAGGGCAGTCATTTGTTCGGACGGTCAGATTTTGATCCGATGGATGTGAAGAGAAAACTTTAGAAAGATTTTGAAGGTAATAAGACCCAACTCTATAATATGGATGAGGCCTCCGTACCACCAAATCTATACCGTACCACCAAATCTATACCGAACGACTCTGATCTTAGAGGGCAGTTAAAGCCCCTAAGCTAGTGAGCTACTGATTGTGTAGCAGGGTGATATAGATAGGGACTGAGTGATTCCTACTAGAATTTAGCAACCTTATTTAGACAAGGATATTAAAAAGACATAAACAAAATTGTAAGAGCAATACTCTTCTCCGGATTGGTGAGCGTGAGTCGGAAGTGATTGAGTACAACAATAAATAAAATCTAACGATAGTAGGAGTATTTTATAGTTACGAAGAAACTTTTATAGGTACTAAATTATTGTATTTAGAATCAATTTTAAACTTTAAAATGCATTATATTTAGGCTCTTTATGATATATATCTCTTACCTAAAAGTTGCTGAATTAATCTCAGCTATTAGTTACGAAAAAATAAAATGATTTATTACCTCTTAAAAAATAAAATATCAATTTTTTAATTATAACCGTTAAATTAGAGTGATCTATTATCTCTTGCGAGACAAGATGTTGACATATTTTAATCGTAGTTGTTTGGTCTATGAAAATGAATTGTCCTTGTTAAACTTATTAAATTGCCTTATATTTTGGATAAAAGGGGGGTAACATTCTTAATGTGAGAGTAGATGAGAGATGACTTGTCTATTTGAGCTAATGGTTCGAAACAATAAATTACTTTGACATATTTTTTTGATGTTTTTCGTACATACAATTTGTTAAAAATATTATACGGCTTCAAAGTTTGAACTACATTTTGCATCAAAATCTGGGCCAACAATCCGCATTTCAGCCGTTCAAAAACGGGGTATTAAATTAAAGAACGCTCGTTCCTACTCTACTTAAAAAATACAGCAATCTTGGAGAAAACATTCGTATTCCTTTTTAGTATTTGTGGAGTCATGAGTTTGGTATTTTTTTGTCTAGTGAATACGGTATATCTTCACGTAATTAAGAAAATACGGTGCATATGTGAATACGTCATATGTTTGGGAAGATGGAAAAAAAACTAGGTGAGCCAGTTAAGAGGGTGCGTTTGGTTCCGCTGTGAGCTGTAAAAAATTGCTATGAAAAAGCTATTGTGAGTTGTTTGTCGTAGAAAAGCTGAAAGTTGTTTGATTAAAACTATAGTGAGCTGATTATTTTTTATAACTAACATAATTTTCATCATTATAATATTCCATATCATTATAATATTCCATATCTATATATAAATAGGAAACAATCAACATGGATGCAACTAAATAATTGGAAAATATATTAGATAAATAAAAAAGTCTATAGTTTATTTTATAAAATAATCGGCAACCACATAGCTATCTCATGAAATTGTACAATGCAATACAAACCATAGTGATGTTAGATCAATCAAGACACTTTAAATTCATGCTATCTAATTTGTACTAAAAATAAAAAAGCAGAAGCAGAAAAGTAAAGTCTAAGCAGCTTCCAAATTTGTACTAGAAAAAACTGCTTTTCGTGAGAAAAAAACAGGTTTGATAAATTTATTTGACTCAGCTTCTGTTTTTTTATAGCAGAAATAAATTTTAAAAGCTGAAACAAACGTGTTCTAAGATCTTTTTACACCAAGCTGAATTCTAAGCTAGCATTTATATATGCTGACGAGTCATTAGTTGTTGCGTTGGCAAGATGAAGACATTTGTTGGTGCTCTCGTTGCAACCTAGCTTGATCGAATGGATGCGATTATAGATCTTTTTTTCCTGGATGTAATTCTCACAACGTAGGTGATGGCTTTGCCAGTTTCTCGCGAGAAAAGATGCGCTGCTTTATGTAGAAATTTTTTAATAACATTTTTACAAAAAATTCAAATCTGTATGACTGTTTGAAAAATTTGCAAAAGTAGTATGCGGTAGACTGTATGTCACGTCAGCTTCAGTCGACACTTGAAGTGTCGATTGGTGCCACGTCAGCTCCAGTAGATACTTCAAGTGCCGACTAAAGCTGACGTGACAGAATCTGATAGGGGGCAGCATCCAGTCAGTACTTGAAGTACTGATCGCATGCTATTTTTGCAAATTTTTCAAACGGCTATACAGATTTGATTTTTTTTAAAAAAACATTATTTGAAAATTTTCAAACGGCTAGTCGGTACTTGAAGCTCCGATACCTTACATTTGGCAAATGGCAGCAGTCAAAGAACATGTGCAACAATAATCGTTGGTGGAAAAACGAAGAGCTCTTCAATTCCCGCGAATTAAGAACGGAGAGATCGATCGAACGAGGAAATCAAAGATGCCGCTTATAATTCTTGGAGTGTTGGGAGCTTCTTAATTATAATAGTCATATGTCATATTATGTTATTATGGTCCTATCTAGTATTATGAGAGTAACCTATATATAAAGATATCAAGGACAATTAGATCATCAATGATATCACCTACATTGATCATGCTCGACACTAGATTTCTCTACCAAGTGCGATTTGCATCCTACATTTTGATATCACCTACATTGATCATGATCGACAATTTGGCATGCAGCTGCGGTCAGGGCAGGGCTTGGTTGGACAACGTTTTGTGTCCTCAAGAACAGTAAAAAATTTTGTAATTTTTTTCGTTGAAACCAACCTGGGAGTAGTTCCTCAACAATAATCAATTCAAGAGGCATGTGAAGAATTCATTTGTCCACCTAAGGGCCTGTTCGGTTAGGAGTGGATTAAAGGGGATTGGAAGGAATTGAGGGGGATTGGAGGGGATTGTAGTATAAATCCTCTCCAATCTCTCCCAATCCCCCTCAATCCCCTTCTCCAAGAGGATTAACCGAACAGGCCATAATGTGGTCCAACAACGTAACACTTTGCAGCCTCGATTCTGGCCTCGAATTCCACTGCACTCAGTGGTGATAAGTTCTCCCCCGGCTCTGAAGGGGACTCATCTTTTTGTCTATAGCAGATGACACATGTGTATTCTTTCCGATACAGAAATGACAAATTTAAGATACATCGAATTAATAGGAACCGATTATTTTTACAAATCTAACAATCATAATTAAAAGAAATCGATATCTTACTTCCTGAAAGACAGATTACACCTATCTAACAGACATGATTATTCTTTTACTAATGACTAAGATTAATTCTAACTGCAAGGAATAATCAATGTTTAGACTGCAGAAGTTGAGGGTCTGGTATAGAAGTTGAGTCTTTTCTTATCACCGGCCTAGCTAGGTACATGAACACATCGAAATCTCTGGTTAATCAATTAAACCCTGTGGATGTGGTTACCTTGACATAAACAGCTACTGATACTAATTAATTGTCTTGTTATAACCATGACATGGGATTAGCTAGCCAGTGAGCTAAGCTAAGCTAAGCTAGGCTAGGCTAGGGTTGCTAGCTCAGTACGTAGATCGATACGACGATAGATAGATGCCTGCCTTTGCATTCTTCCAAAGGAAAAGACGGTCACACACGTGCAAACCTGCATGAAGACGACGGCAAAGTGGTCTCGCTCCTTTTTCAGTAGCTCGATTGCTTCGTGAACGACGGGTTAACTGAGCAAACCAGCTGCAGCTAGCGTCGCACTATTATTATGGGGTCCTTCTAGAAGCTTCTGGATGTGACACATAGACTATTGGTATTAAATCATCAGCTCCATCTATTGATCGATCTCTCCGTGGTTAAGTTCTCGCTTGTAAATTAAAGCTGAGCTCATCGATCAGTCGATCTGAGCTGGATCCTTTCCAAGTACACTGGGAAGTGGGAAGGAAGATATATAATAATTAATCTTAATTAACAAGTTGACGAGACGAGCTCATAGTCTCGTAGTAGATATGAGACGAGCCCGTGCGTCGATTGTATCAAACAATATTTGGCGTCTGAAGGACGCATCAGAAACGAATCAAAATTTACTATATAAGCAAGTGGTGCAGCTGCTTTGTAAATTTTGATTCCATTGTATCTTATCAGAATTTTAGTAGATCATGTTTGGACGATAATAGTATTAGGATGGGTGATCTGCTGAAAAATTATTGTATCACATTCTCGTCACATGACTTTCAAATGAAAGTGGGTCTGTGTGCAGCTTTCTTCCAAAAAAATATGTACACGACTTTTAAACAAATCGGGTACGTGTGGTCTTCATTAAAAAACGTGTAGGTTGTTGATTAGAATATATTGCGATTGTTGAAAAAATTACTCTCATTATACTTAAAGAATTAAGATCAAGCACTCTTCGGCAAAAGCCCCCTCCGAACAATCTTGGACTTTGGCTAGTCGAGTCCTTTGGAGTCGACTTCGAGCTCAAGCTACTTCGAGGTATGCCTTCTCTCGAACAAATTCAAAGCCCCAAAACTACTTCAAAGGAGGGGAGGCTGGATCTAGGTGCTCTAATCCCACATATGCCTTTTAGTATCTACATGATATGTTACTATACTATCTCTATGTAATTTGATGAACATTATTATTACATACTTACATGTCGATTATAAGTAAGGATAATTAGGCATTATCCTATTTATGGTAAGTTTATAAATACCCTCTCTTTTACAAGACAGGGTGAGGGGGATCCCATACATAACTCATTGAATATAAGGTTATCATCCGATTTGGAGACATAAACCAGAATTCAAACCACTCCGTAAACTCTAGTGCTTCAAAATTAATTAAATATATCGCAAACTCAATCTCTTCGAGACTAATTAAACATAGACAGTTTTGCAACGGTGGCCGAGCCGGTGAGATGAAACCGTGAAAGCGAGATGACACTCCACTACTGCTGCTACTGTTCGACATCAATACCGTTTACCCGTGCTGTGCACGCTGATGGCTCCCGACCAAAATGCGTGGCTCAAAATGAATCTTTTCAGCATTATATTCCAGGGTTCAGTGATACGATGCTGTAGCAGATAGATACCTGGTCTTACCTTCAAGTCAAGTCTACCTAGCTATCTGTCTAGGTCTAGGGTTAGTTGTCGTTGCTGCTGATGCGTTGGGAGCCAGGCAACTTGCACTCGATCACTCGTCAGCTTCTTCTCTGTACACGTACACCCTTGTGCCTAACATTAGTCAGTTGGTCACAAAGGGGGAAAAAGGATCCGTATCATGCAGAAACCGACTCTGTGCAGGGTTTCAGATAGTATGACGCGAGAACTACGCGAGGAATTCATGCTTACAAATACTCCGACTTTTAATTTCTAAAAGCAATATATTTAGTTGGGATTTTTTTTTAAAAAATAATATATATTTTTTTAAAAAAATCAAAATTGTGGGTCCGTTTGAAAAAATTGCAAAAGTAGCATGCGGGCGGCATTTAAGTGCCGACCGGTGCCACGTCAGCTCCGATCGGCACTTCAAGTAACGACCGGATGTTGCTCTCCTATCAGATTCTGCCACGTTAGCTCCAGTCGGCACCAGTCGCTGACGTGCTATCTAGTCGGCACTTCAAGTGCCGACCGCGTACTACTTTTGCAAAATTTTCAAATGGACATACATATTTGAATTTTTTTAAAAAAATATTATTTTTTTTAAAAAAAAATCTTTAGTTGGAGCTAGACATGCTACACTATTGACTGACTCGCTCAGGTTAAAGTAGGTCTAGTCACATGTAGGTGTAATCAAAGTCATAACATAAATTCTAAATTTACTCAGCCAAAAAGACTAACACGATAAGTAAGGAATATTATCCTTCTATTTAAGTTGGACCTCCCACCATCATATCAATACTCGACGGGAAGTAAACCCAACAATCATATCACTGCCCGTCCGTTTAACTGCATATATCGTATCACGCGTATATATCCTCCTGTACGTAACCTGAAAAGTCAGGGTCTATTTGGAACTACTCAATTCTCTTAAAATTTGCTCCATTCCACAGAATTCACTTAGAATCAGATCTAGATTGGAGTTGCTGCTCCACTATGGAGTATTTGCACTTGTTTGACTTGCAGATTCAAGAATAGTAGAATTTGGTAGGAATGTATTATTTTACCCCAGAGTTTATTCATAAATCTCTAATTATATTATTTTTCATGTCCACTATGTAAAACATATTAAATTAGTACCCCCTCCATTAACTTTTAAATAACGTCGTTGACTTTTATCACAAACTTTGATCATTCATCTTATCAAAAAAATTATGTAAATATACAAAAATATAAGTTATAATCGAAGTACCTTCAATATTAAAACAAATTATAACAAAATAAATGTTATTTCAATTTTTTGAATAAGACGAATAATCAAAATTTGTGATAAAAGGCAAAAGTAACATTTAAAAAGTTAATATAGATAGTACTAAATAAAAAAGTAATGAATATCAAATAAAAAGTGAATCGATAAGTTTATAATAGCATTGGTGGGTAAATTACCCCGAATTCCACGTTTTGTTTTAAAAATTGAATCCGCAGAGCACCTCCTGAGGTGCTCCACAAAAAACGTGGAGCGGAGTCGTGGATCTGCATTTTTCGCGGATCAAAAAACTGAGATCTGGACCTGTTTGACTAGATGTTTATGGAGCAGAGCTATAAAACGTGGAGCAGACCAGTCCCAAACAAGGCCCTAATCACCCTGCTGCTTACAGAAAAAAGGCAGCACTTTTACTGTAGGTACTACTGCATGCAGTTTTCTGATCGGTAGACGTTGCGCGATGACATGTCGGCCAGGAGGAAATCGATCGCCACGGTTTTCTATGGTGACAACTATACCTAGAAATCACTGTTAGGCTATTTACTGTGGTGAGTTTTATAATATTGTTTTTTAGAAGTTCACGTCAATTTTGCAACCGAATGGAATACTGAAATACTCTCTCTCAGTGGAGAATTTCATTCCACTATTTCCTAGGTTAATCAGTGTAATTAAATGCAACTAGCTCTCATGAAACACCCTCTCTCTGATGAAACGATTTGGTTCTCGGTGGACGTTTCATTTCGTTTCATCCATCTTGGAAACGGGTTAGCACCATGTCATGGTGATGACACTACTTCCCTCTCTTCCCTCATTAATTGAATGTCATGTTAGCAAAAAATCTGATGTGTCATGGTAATTAATATCATAAAACTCGTTGCGATTAGCGTCGGTTAGCAATGGAAACCAACCGGCCGGTTTATGGCATCGATCTCTTGAACCGATGCGCAATAAGACAGAGAATTGGGCTTCAATATGAGATCTCAATGGTCGAGAGTTTAATTCACAAGGAACACTTAACTGTGCATTCTACTGCTAGTAATTGTGGATGTTTAATTTCTTAATGATTTAGATTAATTTTAATTACTAACTTAATGATGAGTATTAGAATGTATAAGAGGGTTAAAGTGATAGTTTTCTATGCTTAAAATCCTAGCAATACAATCTTCTCGGTATGCCACCTCTAGCAAAATTCCAAAGGTTTTGAGATGGCCTAATATTATATGAAAAATCGTTAATACACATATACCTAGATTATAATCAATTAAAAGTACCAAATATAATGTAAGAATGCATCGTAACGGTGCTCAAATCGGAAAGCTTAAGCAACAATGGATGTCCATGAATCTTGCTCTTTGTTTTTGTATGTATCACTGCATTATTGAATGCCGATCGGATTGCTGACATGTGTACAAAGAAATCGGTATAGTAGGTGGAACCATACGTGCAGTGTACGTAGGACTCTCTTAAGAACAAGATATGCACTAGTACATGTCTCATATCCTCTCCAATCTTAACTGTTTTAGTTCATATTGTCAATGGGTCTATAGTCAGTCTGTCCTTGCTCAAAACTGAGTTTCCTGTAGAAATCGTTCTGCCTTTTTTGTGCAAGAATCCTGCATTTTATATGCCAAACATACCATGCATTGGAATAATTTTCTAGAGTAATTTTCATTGGAGAAAGTATAGTATATATGTAGAGTTCAACTGTTAGTGCATGTGTAGTTTTCAGAAAAGAGAGATTTTTTCAGAAAATATCTGTTTTTAAAAAGCAATATTGTTTCCATTCCTCAACGTGCTGCTCATTCCTCCAAAATATAAGCATCCATGACATTTTAAATTTATTTCAAAATATCAAAATATAAATTTGTCGAGCACCAAATTTTCTATCAACCATGATCTTTTCTCTTTAATATTAACCTATGTTAAACAAGCTATACATATTTGTATTTTAGAACAAAGATAGCATTAGTTCCGGAGTTGAGGCCGACTGTTCAGTATAACTCCAACTCCAAAATTCATGGCAGATCTAAGATTTGTATAATATAATAAAATAGTCTAAAATTTAGATTACTCAATGAAATACTCTCAGTTCCAAGCTAGATTGAACTAATTCTATTTTTTTTGGATAAACCAAATTGGAGTTAGTTGAAGGCCAACTTCCTTCTTAAAGCTAGGATTGGTGGTGCTGCCTCTGGTTGTCATGTCAAGGTTACCCATCAGGTTAGTTTGGAAGGATAAATCATATTAGACCCCATCTTGGATTTTGCCATGCATACTGTCCAACTGGAACTGAGCTATCAATCATTTATGTTATTAATGTAGTAAATGAAATGGTGATAATGGGTAATGGCTACAATTAACAAACATGATGTATTTCGTTTTGACATATTTATACCACCAAACAGTTGATGGACTAAATTTTACACAAAAATATAATCGCTTCTAAAATACCACTTGTCAAACATCCCTTATTTAATTAGGGACACCATAATATTTTTTTCTTCAATCTTAATGGTGATAAACAATCTATAACTAAGGGATCCATCTTTTAGTTCTTTTTCATTTGAAAGATCATATCTTTTTATTTAAAAAATCCATCAATCCCTTTTTTTTCTTGGCAACACATACACCACTACACCAGTCAAAGATACCCAATGACAATGGCCGTAAAATGACAAGGTGGTTGTTAATTAATTGCTGAATCACTGTGCGGGTGACTAATTATATATATAAGACTAACTCACATCATGGCCTCTCTTATACTCGAGTAAACTCCACGGGATTTTCTTTCAAAAATATTGGAGTACATGACTATGTTCATTTTCAAAATGTTTCTACATGACTAGCTAGTAGTTCGCATCGTATGTAACAAGCGTATTTGTATTGCAGGTGAGTTGAACTGTTAAGTTGGTCGTACTTGTCAGTATGCACGTTGGTTGTAGCCTCCAGCGAGCGTTTTATGCTGGTACAAAGTGTAGCTTCGTCATCTGAATTCGATGTAAAGTCGTAAGTTAACAGGAATCATTTTGGAAAAAGAATCGATGGACCGGTGCTAGACACGTATGTTCCCTTTCAGCTGCGTGTGCTACATTTTAGGGGTACGGTGGATTCTGAGGCATCTAAAACCCTGATTGGTGTTGTCTCAGATAATAATACTTTATGATTGGGGTTAGGGATATGAACTCTAATTAAGTACTCCAATAAGTTTAATCAGTTCGGATTGAAAGTGGGTCTAGTCAGATTTTTGTGTCTGGTATGACCTATGAAAAATGTCCCATTCTGGTAAGATAAGTTAGCACCGTATCTGAAAATCGAATGCTATAATCCGATATAAAAAGATATATTTGTACGTAAATCCTTATAATAGGAAATAGGCTAGAGTTCGGTATATTATTATAGATACCATGGAATCAACTTGGATCATTTTACGACTCGCTCCTTAACTTGCACTCTTCCCTACCATCTCAATCACCACCTCGTGTACTCGTGTGGTGAGTGAACTGCTTTACAATACACCGACAATTAATCTAAGTATCATTATTTAATTTAGTATTGATGAGAATAGTTTAATTTATCTAGTGAACACAATACTATAATAAAAGCCATAATAAAAACGATAATAGTTAGTTGACAAATTTCGGTGACACTATCAACTTAAAATTATGAATCCATCCATCTACATTTCCCTGTTGACATGTATGCCGGGAATATCCACAGCGTCACGTTGGCAGAGAAAACGTACATAGCTTCCGGGAAGCACTAATCACTCGCCTATTAATAAACGCTATCATAAATAATGACTATCAATTCCAAGCGGTACGGTATAATGGAATGGAATGCAACTTGACCTGCCACTTGATCCGTCCAACAAAAGATATCTTAAAATCCATACTGAAGTTAGAATAAAATAGATTCTGAAATTTTTACTGAAGCTAAATCTATACTCAAGCTGAAACAGAGCGCTTAAAGCTGTTTAGACCTACTCCACCACTTTAGTTTATTTTTTAAAAGTGTTTTTAGTAGAATTTACTCCTAAACTCCAACTTTATAGGATAAAAAAACTAGAGTTGAAGTCATATCAAACGCACCATAGCACCATAACTACGCCGTAGTTGATGGATTGAACGTTTACTGACCACCGCTTACGTTGCAATCTTGCTAGCATCTTCAGCTCCATGCCTCCATGTACATGACACCGTTGCTTTTCCTTGTGAGATCACTCGGTCGCTTTCAGATTTTCAATGCCTCGAAAGAAAAAAAAACTCGACATGCACATTGTATACGGTCCTTTGTATTAGACATTAAACTAAGTCATTAACAAATGAATCAAGAAAGATCAAGAACACATTGTAAATTGCTCAATCTATTTGTTTATCTCCTGGTATAGCAGCCTATCATATACTCAATGGTAGTTAAGCAAATCGTACTGACCAAGTTTTAACCAAGAGAATAGTTGTACCTAAGTGATAGAGATGGTCAAGTAGAATCACTTGGTCGTCATAGTTGGTAGTCGATCGCTAAAGGTGAAAAATAAAAGAACAAAGTTGGTAAGAATTTCATGCCTAACGACGGGCACACGACTTCAACGTAGTCATTTTTGGAACCGGTTCCTCTGCAGTCGGCACCGACCGCAGATGGCAGTCGCCCCTCGCGCACCGTCCGATCTTGATCGGGCGGTGCGAAACCCTTCTCTCTCTCCGAAGCCCCCTGCGAAATAGGTCCCACCGGCGCGAAACCCCCCTCGCACAGCCGTCCGATTGAGATCGGACGGCGCCGAGGGGCGACTGCCCTCTGCAGTCGGCCTCAGGGGATCTCATTTGGTCATTTTCGGGGTAAAATTTAAACAGTAATAGCGTAATTGCTAGATGACGAATGCAGTGCAATGAACACAGGCAAACAGCCAAACACATATGAACAACATATTGTCGGAGGAATAACGTATCCTTGTCTCAAAAAAAGACTTTTATCCCTCGTCTAAAAAAAGACTTCATTTATATCCCTTTAATTTTATCGAAAGTACCTTTATTTCTACCATCTTACCTACACCCAGTTTATATCCCACTTGCTTGTCACTTTATAATATTGTTGTTTTATTAATAAGGAACACCTTAGACTTTTACTCTAACTGCTGATTTATCAAATTTATATCAAAAGCAAAGTCTTTGTAGTCAAGAAGAGAAGTTCTTTTTCTTGTTCTTACCATATCACTGGCACTGTATATCAGCATCTCTTGCCGACCAACGTAAATGGCAAATCAGATTGACAGTAGCTGTCCACCTGTTGGTAATGACAGAACGCTGTTGGGCAGTATTTCTCAAAATCAAATTGCAGTGAGCTGACACTGCCGTCTGCAAAAAAAAATGCAATGGTGGTTGTCCTGTCATTAACCAGATTTAATTTTAACAATCGATGAAAACAGGAGCCATGAAACTACTCTCACAGCGACGTGCAAATTGCAACAGGGAGGAGGTGAAACATATCAGAACAGAAAGCCAAAAATTCCGAACTGTTTGAAATTACATGACCGAACTAGCAAAGCAAGACACCAAATTGATAGTGCTGTCCATAACTGAGATGTACAGCTCACAGAAATAGTCAACCCAGTTCAAAGACATCTCTAATCCGAAGAAACTGGCACCACAAAGAGAACCCTGCAACTTAGATCCTACTTGTATCAAAGCACCAGAACAAGGATTTGCTTCTAGGTGAGATTGTCATAAACAGTACCAGAATTGTAGCTGGTCAAATCAACAGTACGATAAACAACACTTGAAGTACCAAACAAAGCAAACCAATCAAATCAATTCGTGGATAGAAATAAAGCAAGCATGTCCATCTACAATTGGGAATGCTGTCAGCAGCGATAGTAGGCGTCATACACTCCTGCTACTATGAACGATATTATAATGAAATAGGGAAATTATGCATGTGTTAACATCGCAAACTTTGACCAAGGGACATAAATCTGGGGAACGAAAACGTGGCTACGAGGGCAGCCAGAAGATATCTAAAATATGACACAACGATTTGGCACCGGGAAAGAACCTTCAGCTGGTAGGTAAGGCCTTTAGATGTCAGCACCTAGAAAAAAAAATACCAGCACTCATCATAGAAGAGACGACTCAATCCGGTATTTTCACGATAAAAAACAATGACGGAGCATCCTTGCTCACAAGGAAATTTGTCCCCTTCATGTGGCGTCTCTTTACATGAAAGGATGTCTACTGAGAAAATAGCATTGCATTTATGCACTTGTACAACTCACCTTTTAGTAGCAACACCTTTTTCCATGACCCCTATGGGCAATGATGTGCAGGGCAAAACAAACAGATAAAATGGTGAAAGAGTGACATTGGTTTTCCAAAAAGGAGAACGCAAGGAAAATAAGTACAAAAGTTGCAGGCTTGCTAGGGAAGTACTAGATACCTGTTTCAGTTCTAACTCTTTTCATTTCCTTGCAGCCCTTACAAGTTATTAAAAGAACTCATCTCCAGGTCACATTGCATCACTTGTAAACAATTTACAGAATAACGTTGGTGCAAATGATTTAATAGTCATATTGTCTGATACCACCAAACTACTTGATAACCACTGGACCTATCTTTTCCTCCTCATTTGGGGAATTCTACAAATTCTTTTGGGAAATGAATGGTTTCATATGAAAGTCCTGTTCCAAATGGTACCTTAAATCAGATATTCAATGGAAAATGGTTAGGAAATCAATTAAAGAACAAATGGATCATATCTTCTAAGATTTCCAGAATAATGGATGACAACCTACTCTTTAGGAAAGAAATTGTGCATGGCTCGCTAATATAGTACATACCCCCAACTGCCTCCTAGTGTGGCTGTTGTCATCTAATAACATCAACAGAGCTTAAGTTCAGCAAAAAGGATGATTTGAAACGTTATGTTTTTCGTAAGACAAACATGCTCACATATATGCATGACTTCTGCCAGGTCAGAATCAAATTGTTGAAATAAAAATATCATTTATTGTTATCACCATAACCATAAGTTAGAGCATTATGGAAATATAACAGCGGATTCCACTATGGTATATTCAAGTATTAGCCTAGGCCCTAGAAATATAATAATCAACAATATAGCATGATAATATGTGCGGGCTGGCCTGCAGGAAGTCCATGAGTGTCAAGAGTGTGCCATAGGAGAGGGGAAGAGTAGAAAGAAGGATAAGGGAGACCAAAAGGGTGACAACCTGATAAGCAAGACCCTATATCAATATACATCCAATGTGACATCATTTGACAACCACCCTAGCTTGGGTCAATGGAGTAGAGAGTATAGATTCGACAGATCAAGTTGCAAGTGGGACGGTTTCAAAAAGCAAACTGATGGAAGAGTCCAGGGTTGAAAAAGTTACCTTTTACAAGCATAAATGATAAAATGGAAAGAACATAAAATGATGTGAGTAAAGTTGCCATACTTATGTCATAAAATGCTACTCATATTTCAATGAAGGATGCACATTATAATTCATTTTACATGTTTCACAGAGCAATTTGACATATTTGCCATCTCAGAAGTCAGAAAGTAAGCGAAGTTATCGTAGAAATTCATTTTTTCGGTGGAACAGAATTTCAATATTGAGAATACAGCAATAACTATATCTTGTATTAATGTATTCTACAAAACTGGATGGGTACCAGATGCATTTTTGATGATCTTGCTACAGTCAGTGTGATTTCGCAACATAGCCATCAACAGCAAAATTTCTGGTAGCTGATGGCAGTGCCAATCGTATGCCATCAATCTCAGGGCTTGCAATCACCTGGCAACCAAGGCGAGATCTGAAAAATAAGACTGAGTCAGTTCAGTAAAAGTAATGAGTTTAGTATGACAGAAATAAAATACTCATACGTCTCTGTAAGCCCAAACGCAAGGTCCAGCATATCGTTTTCCTCATCCACAGGATCTTCCAATTTGTTATAGTAGTTAACATCCTGAAGAGAACTTTCTTATCAAACTACAATTTTACTGTCTCATCTTATTGAAGCCTTAAGAATAATGTCATACCGTTACAATCACATGACATGTCGAACATGCAAGAGAGCCCTCACATGCTCCTGTTATTCATGACAGAGAAAAGGCAATTCAGATTATATATTACAAATATATTTTAGTGGTACCAGAAAGAGAGTTCTGGTTTTTTTGACTTTCAAAGGACAGATAAAATTAACATAATGGTAGATGTGACATTGTAACAACAATAAGGCTCTTTAATTAATAGAGTGATTGACAGTAAGTACAAGAATGCATATGAAACAAGCACATCCATGAAAGTATTTAAAACAAAATGAGCAAACAAGAAAAACCAACATTCCAAAGAACCTTCAAGTTCTATGTCATTCTCATGCGCTGCCTCTAGCATTGACATTCCTATAGGAACTTTAACAAGCTTTTCCTCGCCGTCTTTATCAATAAAAGTCACAGATATCCTGCAAAATAAATTTTAGTAATAGATATTCTAAGATCAGAGTGTAAGATAGAACATATGGGTTTTATAACCAAAAATACACATTAGCCATTAGATGGAAAACAGCAACACCCCATGAGAATGGCATCACATAATGAATTGTGAAACATGTAATGTGTTATGCACTTAAATTCAGAAGGATGACATGGACAGAAAAGCTTAAATAGGCAGCAATGTGTACCAAGTAGACCTCAAACAAAAAGCCAATGTTTATGAAAATATATTTCTCTGCAAATCACAAACTTTTTTTAGTTAAAATTAAGCTTTATGACCTGAAGTTTGATATACATTCCATATATGATATGGAATATACACTCAAGTGATCTTGCTGGTGTTCAAAAGAATCGACTACATAATCTATGCTTCGACAGCATACTTGCACAGTTGCAAGGGGTGATTCCATAATTGGCATTATTCAGTGAGGATTGGTCAGACTCACATTCAGAAAATTATGAAATAGACATATGATGTAGCTTCGAGGAAGGTTGGCTTCAAAACAAAACAAAAAAATGCGGAAGATGGGCATCAGAAGAGGTTGGCAGGGTATCAAAAACATAGAAATCCAATATGGATGTAGAGGCGATGTTACACTCAGGGGTGAAGCTCCTTTGTCAACAACAGTTGGTGCAAATGCACCCAATAAAAAACAAAATTTAGTTACTACTTTCATATTTTGACCCTATATGCACTCTCCTCAGATCAATATAATGCACTCCTTACAGTCTAATCAACAGTTTAGTTAAGTCAATGTGTATCAGTTCAATTTTGATTTTTGCACTCTCCTCTGTTTTGCTCTAGCTTCACCACTGGTTACACTCATAAGAAAAAAGGTGGAATTATATAAATTCTGCTCTGGAGGGATCTGATTAGACAAGACCCAGGCTGGTTAGTTAGTATTTCGAATTCAAGGCAGTTAAAGGAGTTGGGTGGCAATGGAATACTGTAAGTTCATCCTATTCTTGAGTGGTCAACATAATCCATCTTGGAGAGGTTTTATCTGGAAATTTCCAAGCAGCAAGTATCCCTAAAAGGCCCAAAAGCTTCAGCATAGGGTTAATTACAAAGAGATACAAGCATCAGCAGAGTAAATGCATTACAGAAAAAATTAAACAAATGGCATATTAAACTTATATATCACAGAACCAATGAACCATTACAACCTAGAAACTTAGCTTAAAATGGATAGAGCCAACACTGGTCAAGCCAGAACTGGCTCAACAGTTAAAAAACTTACTTAGCTTCCAACTCATTGCTCCTGTCGTTGGATGTAGCACTTGTGTTAGAACAGAAGAAAGTCTTTCCCTGAAAAACATTTCCAAAAAATTAAATTACAGAAAATCACATATTTTTTGGCTCTTGTTGTAGAAAATCCCAGGCTTCTTGGCACTGTTGGCGAGTGGCCCTTAACCCCATGTTTTAAGCAGCATGAAGTCCAGTTAGGAAGGCTTAAAAGGCATATCACATTGACAAAGTGTAGTGACCAGCACCTGTCTAGTATGGTAAAGGTAGGGGCACATGTTCCTTGTATACAGTCTAATAGACCAATTTCCAGACACCGAGGAAGTGAATTCTCATGGAAACAAACACTATTGATACTATGGAGATTAAGAGTTGTAAAAGAACTAACCATATGATTGACATGAGAGGTGACGGCTTCTACTAGGTGCCTCCTTGAAATGTCATTGAGTGAATTTTGACCTGGTAAGTAATAGCTCACAATAATTCAGCCAGAGAAACGGACAAAAGACAATCGAAACGAACTTTCAGAAATGAAAATTGTAGTCAATGAAATACCAAAGAGATATACAGCAGATGTTGCTCATGCTCAGATCCCATACTATAAACTTCAATTACATGGAAAACACATGAGGCACGAACTAGTGTGTTCCCAAAGCTAGTGAGACGACAAGAAGTCGTGTCAGGAGATCACCCCGTTGCTGGAATTGCTGCAGTACCAAAAGACCAAAGATGGCGCGCTCATGAACTGGACTGGGCTGGAGTGGGTCCACTGATTGTATTGCGTTATGGGCTTGTGTGGTGTGAGTATTTAATCCGGAACAAGAGCTGATTTTTTAAAAAAAATTAGTATTTTTTTGAAAATAAATTTCAAATTTGTATGTCGGTTTCAAAAAATTGCAAAAATAGTATTCGGTCGGCCGACCAAGTGCCGACTGGCGGCCAGTCGACACTTGGTTAGCCGACTAGAGCCACGTGGCAGCCAGTCAGCCGACGGCTGTCCATCGGCTAACTGGCGCTCAGAACGCGCCACGCCTGCGCCCGTGCCCCAGCCACGCCCCCTCGCCTCCCGCGCCCCATCGCCGACCACGGGCTCGGCAAGGGGGCACGGGAGGCGAGGGGTCGCGGGGGCCGGGAGGCGAGGGGGCACGGCGCAGGAGAGGGCGTGGCTAGGGCGTGGCGCGGGAGCGGGCTGGGGCACGGGCGCAGGCGCAGCGCGGCGCGACGCGGCGCGCTGCGTTCCGGCGCCAGTCGGCCAATGGACGGCCGACTTGCTGCCACGTGGCTCCAGTCAGCCAACCAAGTGCCGACTGGCCACCAGTCGGCACTTGGTCAGCTGACCGGATACTATTTTTGCAATTTTTTAAAACCTACATACAAATTTGATTTTTTTTTTAAAAATATTATTATTTAAAAAAATTCAACAAGAGCTCCTGTAAGAACTATCGATGAAATTAGGAGAAACTAGGCGGCGGCTCAGCTTGGGGCTTCAAGCGTGAGAATTCTGTGAGAGTTCTGTTCTTCGTTTTCTTGCTACATTCTGTGATTGATTTGGCGAGAAGTTGGTTGTTAACAGGTCGGCATAGCAGCTATCATTCTATCAGAACAAGAGATCACCAGTACACCTATTGCGCAATCCACGGTATCCCCATTGCATTCCAATGATGTCGGCCTCAAATTCAGAGCCGTAGCATGTTCAGCAACCAAGAGAGAGAGAGAGAGAGAGAGAGAGGAGAGAGAGAGAGAGAGAGGAGAGAGAGAGAGAGAGAGAGAGAGAGAGAGAGGGTGCGCAACTAGCCAACTACACTACACGCAGTCACGCACGCATAGGAAACCAACGCATTCTACCGGGGACGCATCAGCGTGACGCGGCGACGCCACAGCAATAACAGCAAACGGGGGCCAGCCGCCGCCGGCGGTGGAGGGGGAGAAGAGGGGATCACCTGGCGTCGCGCGGCGCATGGCCTGGATACCGAGGCGGGAGATCCTCGCCAGCATGTGGACCCTACGGGGCAAGCGCTCCGCGGCGGCGGATTCGGGGGGCCTCGGGGGGAGGGGAATCGGCGTAGCGCGGGGAGAGGCGGAGGCGGAGGGCGACTGGTGCGGGCTGCGGCTTCCCTCTTGGCTTTGGCTTGGAGGAGAGGAAAGGGAACTTCGCCGGCGAAGGGGATCATGCATGCGGGCCGAGCGGTTGGGCCGGATGGGAAACAAGATGCTTCTGTGCGCGCCGCTGGCCCGTCGGCTGGATGTAAATCACATTTTTTTAACGAATATTTTCTCGAATTAATACATTTTTATTTAAAATTTCAAATAGTACGTCGATCTAAGAATTAACTGGCATGATAGACTTTTGTCTGACCCTAAATTGATAGATGGTCCGTTGATCTATGATTGATCTAAAGCTGATTCAGCCTATATCAATGAATGACATATTTATCTAAATTGAATCAACTTAGATCATCATATCAAACACCGACAGAAGCCTGAATCTAGTCGATCTAGGTTGATCGGCCTAAATCGGCATACCATCTGTTGATATAAGGCTACCGGCCTAGATCGGCATACCAATTACCGATATGATTCACGATATTGTTTTTTGTAAATTCTGATCATTTGAAATTTTAAATAAATAATGTATTGTTTTAAAAAAATCTTTTTTAACCGTGGTTTGGGCTTATGAACCAAAGCGAGAGACACGGGGTGTTATTAACAACACTTGCTTGTAAAGACATATCAATACCTGTAATTTTGTTCTTGACAACACTTGCAGACAGCCTTGAACAAGATCGATGCAGGGAAACGCTAAGAAGATGGGCTCGAACGAAGAATTTTTAAAAAAATAATAATTTTTTTTAAAAAAAATAAATTTGTTTGCAAAATTAACATGCGGTTGACACTTGAAGTGCCGACTAGATACCACGTCAGCATCTAGTCAGTACTTGAAATGCCGACTAGAGCTGACGTGACCCCAATCGGCACCAGTCGGCACTTCAAGTGTCGATCGCATGCTACTTATACAATTTCTTAAAACGAGCATATATATTTGATTTTTTTAAAAAAATTGTTATTTAAAAAAATCCTCAAACGGCCTCGTGCAGAATGCCAATCGATTAGCTGGGGTGATGTACTTAGAGCATCTTCAAGAGAAGCTCTAAAGAGTTCTCTTCTATAAATTTTTGGGACTAGAATTAAAAAATCTCCTCCAATAGATACTCTAAATGACTCCCCAAAATAAAGAATCCTCAAAATTAATCATTGTATTCTCTACTTGTAGGGAACATACTCACATACTTTACTTTAGAGACTCTATTGAAGAGAAACATATTTAAACTATTTGTATCCTCAAAAATAAATCCAAAAAATTATATAGAGAATCAATTTTTAAAGTGACTGGAGATGCTCTTATGTCAAACTAACAAGAATTAACTGGCGCTTACCCTACCACACGATCTGATCCAGTTGCTAGCTGAGCACTAACTTGAAGAAGATTATCTTCAAGCTAGTAGCTAGTGTGGTGTGTATAGGGACGAGAGTTCGAATGTGCATAGGTATCAATTTATTTTAATAGCCATCGTTAGGTCTGTTATCTTCTAAAAGATAAGATATTAATTTCTCTTAACTGTGATCATTAGATCTATAACAATGAATGATCCTTCTTAATTTGATGTATGTTAACATTTTCCTTCTATGATTTAGAGCAAGCGCTCTGCATTCTTATCTCATTTTATGGAACTATATTTTCTAGAATATATTTTTAGCTTGGAACTATATATAATTGAGCTATTTTTTTTACTCCCAAGCACTAGATTTATTCTAGATTTAGAGTCTACTAAACGCACATCGAATGTTTAGATACTATTTTAAAGTATTAAATCTAGACTATTTACAAAACTCATTCATAATTTATGGATTATTCGCGAGACGAATCTAATTAGCCTAATTACGCCATGATTTAACGATGTGATGCTATAGTAAACATTTGCTAATCATGGATTAATTAGGCTTGGTAAATTTGTTTTGTGAATAATCCTCTGATTTTACAATTATTTTTATAATCAGTTCAAAAAAGTTTAGAGGGTGTTTGGTTTGAGGGACTAAATTTTAGTCTTTGACACATCGAATATTTAGATACTATTTTAGAGTATTAAATGTAAACTTTTTACAAAACTCATTCATAATCGGTGGATTATTTGCGAGACGAATTTAATTAGCCTAATTACGTCATGATTTGACAATGTGATGTTACAGTAAACATTTGCTAATCATGGATTAATTAGGCTTAATAAATTCATCTCGCGAATTATCCTCTGATTCTACAATTGTTTTATAATTAGTTTATTTTTAGTCCTTCAATTTAGTGTCAAAACATCCTGTGTGTTAGTCCATGAAACCAAACACTGGTTAAACACTGGTTAGTTCTTTAAATTGACATGTAAACGTACGATGTGACAGATTAAATTTTAGTCATAATAGTACATGTCATGCATCAAGCTCATCCTTTTGACTTGAACTGTACAAAGAGCACAGTAACATTTGAACTTTCAAGTAAACCCACCGTCGATCTGACATCATGAATACGAGTGCTGTGAAAAACAATCAGCGCTGCAAATTATCAATCACCACGATAAGACAGGTACCAACTTCTAACTGATGAACAGTCTCAAAAGTAGAGATTCACACCATAATTTGGCCATGCATGCATTTATTGATATTGCACACTCCTTTTTACACTGTTTACACTGCTGCAGGCTGCAGCCATCTTTTCTGAAGAACAGGGAAGCAGATGAGAACCAAAACATATAGTACTAGATATCGACATTAGCACTCTCCCTCCCAACTGGCTAGTGCCACATATACAGGCATACATGCTCCCGTTGCCTATATATATATATATACACTATGAGTCATCGTATCTTGTACGTATAGTATATGCTAGCTGCAAAATCGGCACCATCTCACGGGGAGATTTACGACTAGTGCTGATAATATAACTGAACATACTGATCTGGATCGACGAGCTGGAACTGAAAGAGGACGAGTCTAGCTGCATGCCTGCATGCATGCTTCGTTGTGTGCACGCCGGCCTGCCCTTCACCTGTCGAGCGAACTGATCACCACCCTGCCGGGACAAACGAAACGTTACTAATAATTGATTAATTAGACCAGAACTAGTGATTTGTCTTCGTGGTTCGTTGTCGATGATCTGGATGTATGCATGCATAAAGCACCATGGTTTCGTCTAGCTAAGTTAATTCGATCAGTGGGTACTCAGTTTGTGAGGTAATTAGATAGGAATGGCGTTTGATTTAATTAGTTTAGAGGCTACTGACGTACCAGTCGTAGACGGTGGGGCTTCTTGGCCTGCCGGCGCCGGCGTCCACGCCGTCGGCCATCCTTGCTGATTTCCGGCGCAGCTTCTTCCAGCCTTCTCCCTTCGGTGTTGTTGCTGGCACAAACACGATACGCATGCAAATCTCATCACGACATGTAAATAAGCCGCAGGTTGGATCGGCTCGATCGATCAACCGAAAGACCCCAAAAAATCAAGAGGAATTTACAAAGACGGAGACTTTGTAGAGACATGAATGGAAATTTCCTAGTCCTGTAGTGATCGATTAGTCACCTGAGCCGAAGGGGGAGTCCGGGACGCTGGCCGGGGACGACGGCGTGGAGCTCGACTCGCTGCGCGGCGACGACGTCACGGACAGCGGCGGCGGGCGGAGGATGGTGATGCTGCGCGTCACCGGCACGTCCGGTGCCGCCGCCGGTGACGGCGGCACGGCCGCCGCGGAGGCTGGCGACGGCGACGAGGAGGAGGAGGAGAAGGAGGCGTACTTGCGGAGCTTGCCGAGGCCGAAGTCCGGCCTAGGCCCGGCCACCGTGTCGTCCCAGAGCTGGTCAAGGAGCCCCATGCATTCACCACGGCGACGTCCTCTTAGCTAAGCTAAAACCTGCGCGTTTCACGTCATTTTCTCGCATACAACAACCTCGATCTCATCCTCTGCTTTTCTGGTTGTTCTTGTTGTTCAATTGTTCTTGGATGTGAGAGATCGAGAGGAGATCGAGATCTAGAGGGAGAGAGAGAGGGGAAAGAGGATAACTTGCTTACCGTGGGCTCGATCGAGGGGACGATGATGTGTGCAGTGTGTGCTTCCTTCTCCGTGTTTCCTCCCTCGTCGGAAGCAGCTAGAGAAGTGTTTTTATAGGGGATTATCGCGGGGTGGAGAGAGCATTTCGGCGAGATATTTGGAGGGCATGTGTAATTTTGGGTGGTCACTTTCTCTCTCTTGCCTCTACCTTCTAGGCTCAGCTCGGCTCACGTACGTGTGCGTGGTCAAGCTCGAGCCTGATGACCATGCGTGCACGTGCGTGTGTACAGGATAAATGTTTTTTTACGTGACAATTCATGGCAACGTCTGGTCGCTGAGCCATTGAGCCGGGCTTTCGGCTCGGCTTAAGCCCGGCGACCGAGCCGGCTGCAGCGGTGAAAGCAACAAGGGTAAAGGCGTTTGACCGGGCCGTGCCATCCCTTGTGGGGGCCACCACATCGGCATCAGTTTCCACGGAGACGATAAGATCCACTACCCCTACCCGTGCTAGCTCGAGCACGACACGTCCTGAGGCCCACGTGTCCTTATCGCGGCCGCAGATCAGATTAACTTACGGCGCACGGAGTATAAAGCATTTTGGGTCTAATCACGCCACACGATCTGTATTGGCATTAGTTAATCCCATTAGAAATGGATCGGGCTCATCATATATATAACTTACAAAATACTTAAAGTTCATAAGTTTATATATATATATTAACTAATATAATGCGGCTACTTGTCCGCCGTTTTCGTCTCCGTCCGCGTCCACCTGCGTGCATTTTACACATCCATAAAAAACGGCCAAAACATGTGTTCTATAAAAATCGCTCGAACTAGCCCGATTGTGCCCGCTTGTAGTGCGCGCAACTGCCCGCTCGCCCGGAGCGCTCCGCGCTACATGCACGCGCCCCGCAACAAAGCACGAGCAACTACCTGCACACGGGAAAGAAAGGAAACAAAAAAGAAAAAGAAGAAAGAAAAAAGAAGAAAAATAAAAGAAAAGAAATATATACTTTTGTATTTTAGTTTTAAATTTCTTTATTTTACATTTAAATTTCTTTATTTTATATTTTTACATAAATATATGAATTTTGTGTAGAATTTATTTCTGTTGTAAAGCACATACATCTTACTAGTAACTAAAAACGGTAAAAAGTGCTAGTCTCTAAGAGAACACCATATTGAGTTAGATTAAAAGTGTGTAATAATTTAGGCTTCTTTTTTTGATATTGCTACACTCTATTTTACTAATGTGTCTTCTTGGTTTTCTCAAGATACTAAGACCGTTTGGAATGAAGGACTAAATGTGAACTAATTATAAAAATAATTGTAGAATCGAAGGATAATTCACAAAATGAATTTATTAAGCCTAATTAAACCATGATTAACAAATATTTATTGTAGCATCACATTATCAAATCATAGCATAATTAGACTCATTAGAGTCGTCTCACGAATAACCCACCAATTATGAATGGATTTTATAACAAGTCTACATTTAATACTCCAAAATAATATTTAAACATTGGATGTGACAGCGGCTATACGCAGTTTTAGACATGTTTGTAAAGAAATTAAAAAAGAGAGAATAAATACAAAATAAAAACATGTTTTAAGTAAAATATCATGAAAAAAATATGATGGTATCTTAAGAAGCAAATTTTATGATACATAAAAAATATTGCAGACCGTTCATTTATTTTGATCTAACATTAAAGTTTGTAACAGATAATAGTTTATCATTGATTTTTCTATGCAGACTTTCTAATTTTCTGCACATACTTTTAAAATTTATGTGTTCACTTTCCAATTATATGCTAGTTACTAAGTATTTTTTATTTTAGTTTATTTCTAATCCTAACTAAAATCGATGGACCAGATTAATTCTTACAAAAAAAACACTATAAAAACCCCTTGTTTCAAATGTCGTCATATATTCTATTAGAGCAAATCCAACGGGTCCCTATTAAGGCCCTCAAACTCATATTTGAGATGTCACAATAAAATTCGGCGTCCAACAGGGCCCCTACTTAACCCCCAAAATGAGAAGGCTCCTAAAAAAGACATTCAGGCCCTCATTGCTGGGCCCCCTACACCAGCCCCCATCTGTTCCGCACGTTCTGTTCCCTCTCCCCCGCTCCAAGTCGCCGCCAGAAAAATTATGTGCGCGCCGCCTCCGCCTGCGCGATTCGCCTGGAAGTGCAGCGCGATTCACCTGGAATCATCCCACGCAGCCGGCAGCGCAGCCCACGGCGAGCAAGCGCGATTCAGTTGTCGTGATTGCGATTGGCCGGCCTGTTGCCGTGCTCGTGATTGCGATTGGCCGGCCTGTTGCCACTGCGATAGAGGTAAGATTTATTCCTGGATGCGATTTTGAGAGGCATTTTTCTAGCGATTTTGCTACAGAAGTGTATGTGGATGTCTATATACTTTTCGTAGTACAAGTTATGAATAATCCATTTTCGAAACTTGCATCTATTTTCAATGAGTATGAGTATTTCTTTTGCTAGATCCAAGTAACACATCTGGTTATGTTTTTTTCCTGGCAGAATTGATTTCATTGTTAATGCTGAAATTCTGGTGAATCAAGTTTTGTTCAGATCCTGTTGATTATTTCTGTTGTTTGCAAATCTGAGAGGCACTAGAACTTTTGTAGAACAGAACTCAAATTGATTTCGTGTTTGCAATGTCTGTTCATCCGAATCTTTTGGCTGTGAGCACTTGATTCAGAACAAGTTCTTTAGTTTTGTCGAATGGGCTACAATGAATTCGGATCTATCAGATTCATGTTATCTCTGATTTTTGGATGTGCCAAGAGATGTTCTTCTACTAGAAGTGATTGACCTAGAACAGTGTTACTCAATTACGCTGAGAGTATGTGTAAACAAAATGGTGATAACTGATAGTATATTGTACACCGTCCTGAAAAATACTATATTCTGAATTTGTTTAAGTATAGTTATGATTTCTCTGAATCCACATTGATAATCATGTTCTGATTGAGTATTTGCTTACCTAAAGTGAAACTGAAGTCAAGTCTTGCATTCTGAAATTAGAAGTGTCATTGAAACATTGCTGAAATCTGAAATATGAAATTAGTTTACTATTCATGGTACGAAAAGATGAAATTGGATTTTGATTGATTAAAGTTGTGAAATCTCAGGATCTGAAATGTTTGACATATTCTGAATTGATTTGTCCTGTTCTGAAATTACATTGAAGTTGACACTTGCAATCTGAATCAGTTTTAGTCAAGTGCAAAGTATTGGAGTTACAATCACTATTTTTCGTCCGATAAATTTCAGATTTGAGTGAAACTGATTTGATATTGATTTGAAACTATCTGAGATATTCTTTTATTTGAAAATTATTCTTCAGAGTGAGTGTTTCAGATAGGTGTTGTCTAAGAACTCGAGACAAAGCTGTTTTGGAATAAAAATTAACTGGACATCGGATCGTCAATTGCAGTCATTCCACAAGTACGAGACGATAGCTGGTAAAGCCTCGGTGTTGTTCATCCAGACTACTGCCGGTAATATTTTGGGTACCATACAATTTCCATTGCAATACACATATTATTTTTCTTCAGTTGTTAATTGCCATTAAGTTCTTGATTGCCATGCATATGCCTCATTGCGTCCCTGACAAGTTATATCAACAACTTTTATATATGTCGCAAGGAGATTGGTCACGGATGTTGTCTGAGGACATTGAGCTTGATGATGTTTCTGTTTTTCCAATTGGCACTCAACCAATTATCTCTCAATCAAGTGGTAGCGAACCTAGTGCAGTTAAAAAAAGTCGATCCGTGCTGCCAACTACTCTCAACAAGAGGATATTCAACTATGTGATTCATGGGAGAACATTACCATGGATCCTATCACTGCAAATGAGCAACCTAGTAAAGCATATTGGAAGCTAATTCATGACAACTACCATGCAAACAAAAAATTTGAATCGGATAGATCCGCCAACTCTCTTGAGCATCGGTGGGGCGTAATTGACAAAGATTGTCAGAAGTTTCAGGGCTGCTTTGAAGAAGTTGAGCGTCGCCATCCTAGTGGTATTCCTCACCAAGAACATGTAAGAAAAATACTCACATTGTATTATAATTTATTGGGAAACATATTTATTGACACATGTCTTTACTTCCAGTTACTAGAAGCACAAGCCATATATGCAGATAAGGATGCAAAGAAGAAAGGTTTTGCATTCATTCATTGTTGGTTGAAGGTTAGGCATTGTCCTAAGTTCATAGCTCTTCAACCCTCTAAAGGCCTAGAACAAGCAACTCAGTGCCAATTGATATTCATGATGGTGAAGATGATGGCATTGGCAAGAGCCAAACTCATCACTAATCCATGCCTAGTGAAAAAAGGCCTATGGGAAGGAAGCAAGCAAAAGATAAAATGAGAAAGAGAGGGGAAGAATCAAAGTACGGAGGGGTGCTTGAAAAATTGCTTGTGGAAAAAGAAAAAATTAGAGAACAGAGATGGCAGGAGACCAAAAAGATCCAAGAGCGCAAGACATCCATTGAAGAGCGTAAGGTTGCAAATGAGGAGAAAAAGTTGATGTGGGAGCAAGAACAAAATATTATGTTTTGTGACTTGAACACATTGAACCCCGATGTGAAGTCATATGTCATAGCAATGAGAAGTCAACTTCTATCTCAAAGAGTGGCGACCTTCAGTACTGGTTTGGATGGTACTAGCGGTGGGAGTAGTTTTGCTAGAAGTGGAGGTCCTGGTGGTGAAGAAGACATTTGAGACATAGATTTTGGTTTTGGTGCATTGCTATGCAGGGTCATGTGGATGTTTTATTATATTTCCTTTTATGTATGGTTCATGAATATTAAATTTACTTTATGGGACTAATGTATGAATGTGGTTTGCATTACAGTAATACTTCATGTGTATGACTACTTTAGTTATCTATGGTTTTTTAATTTTATGTTATCTATGTTCTTTTTAAAATATTGTAGATGGTGTATACCGATGATGAAGATGATTTGCTTCAGCAATGGTTAGAGGAAGAGGAATCAGATGATGATGATTTGACTGTGGCTATACTTGTTATTGCTGACGCCGAAGAAAGGGATCACAAGAAGGCTCGACGTGGTTCGATGCCTGGTCATCAAGTGATACGAAGAGACATGCATGCTAGTAACTTGCGTATTGTGGCAGATTATTTTGAAGACCCCCAATTTATTATGATCAGTTTTTTCGAAGACGATTTAGAATGTCAAAAAAATATTTTTAAGAATTGTTGAAGGGGTGGAGATACATGATAAATATTTTAGACAAAGACCAAATGCAGTAGGGTTGCTTGGAGCCACTGCCCTTCAGAAGGTGGTCGGATCTTTTAGGATGCTAGCATATGATGTGCCTGCAGATTCTATTGATGAGGTTGTAAGAATTGCAGAGAGCACTATGATTGAGGCATTCAAGCACTTTGTCAAAGCAGTGGTTGAGGTTTTTGGTGAACAATACTTGAGACCACCCACTATTGAGGATACTACAAGATTGATGGAGCTGAATGGCAAAAGGGGTTGGCCAGGTATGCTTGGAAGCATTGATTGTATGCACTGGAGGTGGAAGAATTGTCCAACTGCATGGAAAGGGATGTACTCAGGGCATGTGGAAGGACTAACCATGATATTAGAAGCCGTTGCATCTCAGGATTTATGGATTTGGCATTCATTTTTTGGATTGCCTGGATCACTTAATAATATCAATGTTCTCCAAAGGTCCCCTCTATTTTAGCGGCTAATTTCTGGAACTTCACCCCTGTTGAATACACAGTGAATGGCAACAAGTACAATATGTGTTATTATTTGGCAGATGGGATCTATCCACCATGAGCTACATTTGTGAAGAGTTATAAAAATCGACAAGGTAATAAGAAATGCCACTTCACAAAAGCTCAAGAATCGGTTAGGAAGGATGTTGAGAGAGCATTCGGCATGTTGCAATCACGTTTTGCGATGATTAGAGGTCCTGCAAGATTTTGGAACAAGTAAACTTTATGGTACATAATGACAACGTGTGTGATCATGCATAATATGATAATTGAGAATGAGCGAGATGTTGCCAATGTGGGGGCTATGACTATGATCAAGATGGGGGTGAGGAGCTGAGGGAGGAGGAATATCAACGCCGCAACCCGCTTGTGTTATCAGAGTTTATTAAGATATACAGGAAAATTGAAGATAGACATGAACATGAGAAACTCCGAGATGATCTTGTGGAACATTTATGGGCACTACATAGCGCTAGCTAGTTATTTAATATGGCAGATGATTATGTTATTATATTTAAATTTAAATATTTGTATTTGCATTTAAAAATTTACATATCACCATTCATTATTAAATAATAAATAATTTATTATGCATTGTACTTTTATCAAATACATGTGCATAATATACTAAAAAATGGTGGAAATAAAAAATAGGGGCTCTGTTTTAAGAGTCACGGTTGGAGTGGAACCAAAAAAACAGGCCTCTCAAAAATAGGGGGAGCCCTCAAATCAAAAACAGGGACCCTGATTTAAGGGCTATTGTTGGAGTTGCTCTTACCCACTGATGGAGTTGTATTCTCCGTGTTTCTGGTCGTTGGCTTTTTTGTGAGTTTTTATTGCGCGAGAAACTCTAGTTTTTTTAACTTTGTACTAGAAAGATTTGATTTATATTTCTAACCGAATTGAATTTTCATTTCATTAATACTATATCCTACATATCACTTCATAATAATAATTTTATTAATATAATATACTTTATTTTTTTAATCTTACCAATAATTTATAAATGAGATTTCCAATGTCAAAATTCATCCAATTACATATATATAATTAGCACTGACATGTGGATCCCAAGACCATACATCATCGAGAGATATAGTGGTAAATATGAAGCTGGGTAAAATTTCAATATCTTTATGGATATATTTTATACAAAATAAGTATTTGTGCAACTAGAAAGTGTCGTTGTAAAGTAATTCGCGGAGACGACGATTTGTTTGGAAAATTCTAGAGCTTGGCATCATGCTCAAAACACATCTTTAAATAAGTGCATGTGCTGTTGTAAGATATTTTCTTGATAGGATTAGGTCAATTAGAGTCTGGTCAACATCGTATGCATGCTTACTCGAAGCATTAAGCTTAGTTAGTGTGATTTCAGGCCTAAGAGAGGACAATTTAAGAGTAACATAGGTCTCGTTTGATTAAGCTATATATTTAAGAAATGGTAAGTTGTTATCTATGTAAAAGTTATTGCAAACTATAAAAATAAAAGACCAATCTCTATATTATAAAGTGGTCAGATCATCTGTGGATTCTGTCTGAGTCCACGTTACTCTCCCCGCGCGCACTCACATACACCGCATGTATGGGGAAGTCTCGCGCACCCCAACCGCCCAAAGAAAAAGGAAAAAAAAGAAAATTATGCTTTTGCATTTTAATCCTTTAATTTCAGTGTCTTGCGTAGAAGTACGAATTTTGCGTAACACCCCTTAGATTTCTGAAAAATCATGCAGAAACTAAGATTTTTTCACAAAGGCCCTTAGATTTCTAAAAAATCACGTAAAACTATGAATTTTGCGTATAGACATTTAGATTCGCTGAAAATTTTCTTATCATCGTAGCAATAAAATAAGCCCCGTCGCAAAACACTAGTATCAATAATTTATGGTATGAAAAGTAAGTTATGCTTAATTGCAATTAGTTGATAATCTATAAAATTTAGATCTAGACAACCTTTATTTTAAAATTGAAGAATTTTCTCTTTTTTTTCATGAATTTAAGTTACTGGATTCAACTTAAAAATTCCAAATGAAAAACTCGTTGAAAAATCACAACAAAACACACACACACATAGGATGTCTGTAACAACGCAATAACTTCTTGTCGCGAATGGATTAATTCGTCGTTTAGCGACGGAATCGTTCTTCATCCATCAACAGTACGTTGCGACTGCACGAACCTAATCAAGAACATCACGTCATGTCGTTGTACTCATGTTTGGCTTTTGGTTATCAGTGCTCACCACCCAACTCGATTCGCATCGGAGGAAGTAACATTAACCATGTGTTTGATCTGTAAAAGCCTAAAAAAAAGAAAATAAATATCTCCTATAAACAGGGCGGCCCTCTATCGGCAGCTCCAATGGGAAGTCTGCAGAGGTATTTAGAGAGAAAAAACCGGTTTTTTTCCCAGCATGAATGAGTCTGCTGCTTACTGTAGCATCGGATACTAGTAGGTGTTAATTAAGATAATTTCAACCATGCATGGCTATTTAAGTAAGTATAGCAACAAATTAAGTAACAAATATAGTAGTACTAGATATCTTTGCGTTGAAACATAAGGCTCTTAACAAGGATGCTTGATTTTTTTTCTTATGCTAAATACCTACATTAGCACTAAGCATTAGAGATTGCCTAAGCGAGGGACAACCACCGCCTAGCAACTGTATTTTTTTTTATTTTTAAAATTGAAGCTTTAATGAATAGACTAGGTTCTCCCCGACCTGCAGAATTTAAAAATAGCTAGAATTCAAAAGATAAAAAACAACAATTACTTTATATTATTACTAGCTAGCTATAGCTATTCAAATCAGTTAGCTAGATAAATCAACTAACTACCAAGAATCTCGGCCGGAGTAGCAAAGCGTCAACCGTGCCTGTAAACAGGAAAAGAGATAAAGAAAAGCACAAAGCAACAATAAAAGAATTCGTACATAGAAAAAAACAGAGGAGTGGTCACCGCACCGGTCTCAGCTCCGGCCAGTGGTCAGAGCTAGGGATGAAAACGGAGTGGAAACGGACGGAAATGAGTACTATCATATCTGTTTCCGTATTTTTTTACGGAAACGAAAACGAATACGGATATCCCGGAAACGGATACGAAAACGGATGGCATCGGAAACGAATACGGACCGAATAAGGAGCGGATACGAATACGGATCCGAAAATCTATCGGAAATTAAAAACTCCTTAATATATGAAAAAAATAAGATAAAAAAATAAATAAATTCAATTTACACACATATTAATGAATGATAAATACATATAATAAATTAAAAACAAATTATTTCGGTTGTAATGAATGTATATTATTTATTTTGATCAAATAATTACGTATTAATTCGAATTAAAATGTTCAATGTTTAATGAATATAATATACTTTAAAGTTTTTATATAATATGAAAAAGAAAAAGATAATATTCTATATAATGTAGTAAAAACAGTAAAAACGGAAATTTTCTGTTTTTGTTATGCGGAATATTCCGTTTCCGTATCCGTTTTTTTCGGAAATCATTGTTCCGTTTCCGTTTCCGCTTAAAAAATTCCGTTTCCGTTTCCGCTCCGAGAAATTCCGTATCCGTTTCTGCATAACCCTCTCTGTTTCCGTTTTTTCCCGGAACGGACGGAAAGTTTCCGCTCCGTTTTCATTCCTAGTCAGAGCAGTGAGCATCTTAGCCATTAGTCCAGCAAGTAGCTCACCTTCGAATCGCCAATCGCCAATCGCCGTCGACCTTTTCGCGTGAGATCTGGCTCCGTCGTGGTCGCCGGTAAGCGGCGGAGATCGATCGATCGATCAAACTTTGTATTATTATTTTTTAAAAAAAATCCAAATAACGAGCCTTCAAATTCCATCGATCGATCTAACGAGCCTTCAGTTTTGGGCCAGGCCTAAATGACGGGTAGCTTAGTAATACATGTCACCGATTCGTAAAGGTAACACCAAAGTTTCTCCAATTAGGTTAAATCATCACCTCAGCTCTCTTTCAAGTGTTTTTATTGTGAATTGTCATGTAGCAGGCTACTTCTAATATAGTATTATGCATTTATATAATCGTATTCGTGCGAGATTGTACTATACTACTTTTATTATATTGCTCCTACACTACTTTTGTGTATGGATTGTGAATTGTATGTGTACGTCTAAGCTAAATAGAAGCAATCTGTTATATTTGTATTCTTCATTTCTCTGTATTTTATGGTTAACCGATTAACCGAACTAATTTAATTGAAATCGAATTTGATCGGTTGTTATTGTTGCTAAAGAAATTTCAGTTACCATTTCGCTATAACCAAAACTATTCTTAACCGGTTAACCATACCGATATAACCGTTGTAACGGAACGCACAACCCTACTGGCATGGTAGCTCAGCTCACACCGGTCATGTGCTCGCACGTTGGCTGCAGTCCTGCTCCTGCCCTTCCATGAAGATCTAGCAACTAGCGTGGCAGCGAACACTGACCACGTATCGTATGTGTGACCTGCATTACAGTTCTTCAAAACGGAGCGGCTTGTGACATGACATGCTGCCGTGTTCACTGTTCACGGCCGTTTGATGTACGGAGTAATTAAAGATGAGACATGATTTAGCTTTAGAGAAGCTGCGTGCTTTGGGGGTTCTGTAACCTGGCAATGGATCAAAACACAATCATGCAAGCATGTTCTTGTGCAGGCCATAAAGTCGGCCGTACTACTTGTCTGAAAATTTTCCAGCTCACACCGTCGACCTCTGCCTGCCTACCTCTGCTTGTTCCAGTGCGAAGCTCACTAGTCGCTTCCAGATACTTGGTGACTGTGCTAAGCGGCTAAGCCCACTCAAATCCGGAATCAATATACTTTTTCTGAATATTTCAGCTGATTTCCTGTCTTGCTGCCACCCAAAAGTCTGAACAATCTGTAGTCTGAAGTCTGAAGAAATGAGCTTGGCAGCTTAGCGGGATGGATGGATGAAGCACAAGGCATTCTTGAGCGACACGCCGCGCTTCGCTAATAAATCCGTTTTAATAATCGGCGAGATGGAATCCGAATCTCTCGCTCGATGCAGCCATGTTACCCGCCATGGCCGCGTACTGAGCACGAGCAGATTATATAATCACCTCCAATCTTGCATGTCGTCCTCTCGATCGATCGCTCGCTCGCTAGCTAGCTCAAAGCTCTCAGCTTTAATTCCATCTCTAGCTTGTCAGTGGCAAGATCCAAGCTAGAAACCCATTGATTGATCGGTAGCTGCCTGCCTGCAAGTAAGGACGTAATGGGAGACGGAGGCGGCGGCGCGAAGGTGGCGGCGACGGCGACGGCGACGGGGATCAAGCAGATCGCGCGGCTGCGGGAGCTGCTGCACAAGTGGCAAACCATGGCGCTGGGGGCTAACAAGGGCGGCGATGGCGACGAGGATGAGGAGGGAGAGGAAGGGGAGGAGGGAGGGACTCCGGCGGCGGCGATCCCGCCGTCCGTGATGCGGCGGCTGCAGAGGACGGTGACGGTGGACTCGGACGACGAGAGCTGCCACAGCCCGGAGCCGCCGCCGGACGTGCCGAGGGGTTACTGCCCGGTGTACGTGGGGCCGGAGCAGCGGCGGTTCGTGATCCCGACGCGGTACCTCGGCCACCCTGTGTTCCGGCTGCTGCTGGAGAAGGCGGCGGAGGAGTTCGGGTTCCGGCACGAGGGCGCCCTCGCCATCCCCTGCGACACCGAGATCTTCAAGTACATCCTCCAGTGCGTCGAGGGCCACGACAAAGCCCTCGCCGTCGCACACGCCGACGCCGACGCCGACGCGATTAGTCAGTAATTAGCCCCCGGATTCTTTAGCAGACGATCGAATTAACGATGTATCATGTGCAACTGTGTGTTCTTACAAGAAAAAAAGATTTGCAAATTTGCAATACGTGATTTGTACGATCTCCATGCCGCGAACCATTGCTTGTGAGTTAAGCTGAACCTGGAAACTGTCGTGCAGTGTGTGGGAAAGCTCAAAGCTCAGTCCAGGTCCAGCTGAAACGGCTCGGCCCAAGCGAAGCCAAAAAGCTATTTTTTAATAAATTTTAAAATCCGTATATTAGATTTAAAATTTTGAATAAAAATGTATTATTTTAAAAAAATCCATACCGAGCTGTACGAAAATGAAAATGGAATAATCTAGAATAGAAACAGAGAAATATTTATGTGAAAACAGAAACCAAAATGGAACGGACTTTCGACGGATACGAAAACTAAATACTTCGCATTTTCACGTAATAATAATGAAAAGTTTCTGTTTTAAATATTTCTTTAATAATTAATATAATATTAGTTTCTTTGCTTTTTCACATTATGCAAACTTTAAACTATCTTTTATTTGTGAAATATTAAATAATTTGTATTAAATTAATATATAATTATTTGCTACAAATAAATAATATTTGTACATTAGAACCAAAACCTTCTATAAAAATATTTTTACTTTATTATACATATTTATCATTTATTAATATATTTACTATTATAAAAAATTATTTGACGGTAATTATACATTCTACACCAAACATGGCACCCACCATATTATGAAAACACCTATTTCTTCGGATTAATGAGTGTGTCAGATAGATCTAATTTTCTTCGCATATATTACAAATATATTTTAATATGTAACGCATGCAACTAACTAGTATATATAAATTGAAGATTTGTCTTTGGTAATATTCTATTTGTACCTGTTTTTCCAGGTCGACTGAAACTAGTGTGAATGTGTGATGCGCCCAGGCCGAAAGCCAAGCAGCGAGACAAATACAATGGGCCTGTATCATACTATACCTGAAACTGTTCTTAATGTCTTGACTAATTACACCCTCAAACTGACCTGGTAATTATCCCTCTGAAAAAAAAAACTGAATTCTCGCTAGCCATCAACATCACTATATGCTACCCAAAAAAGCCATTAGCGACCGATCGTAACAGTTATTGGTGACAGGTATACACTTGTAAAAGTGATCTTTAGTGACGGATATACATATTTATCGGTCATTAATGGTCACTTTTAGTGATGCACATACATCTATACCCGTCACTGAAGGTGAATCAATAGTGACGGGTATATATGTTCGCGCGTCACTAAAGGTAGATTTTTTTTCATTTGAGATCTGTTGCATACAGTTTCGTTTAGTTTTCTTTCGGTTCAAATTTGTTAACGATTAGATCCGACATGATTATGGAGGGTCTCTTTTCATCAATTTTATCATCATTCCAATATGATTTCTGTGCGGTCATCATCAGTGAGGCTTCTACCCCGAGCCACAATAGAGGAGGAGAAGCGATGATGAAGAAGAATAGATTCGAGATGGTTATGGAGGTGATCTTTCTATTATTTTTGTCATTGTCTTGATATGCTTTCCATGTGGTCATCGTCCGTAAGATCTCTACCTTGAGACAAAATAGAGGAGAGCAAATGATAAGAGTTGGTGAAGCAATTATAATAACTTTGTATCCTTTGCTAAAGCAGTTCAATATCGATGAGCTTATAGTCGAGTGGAGTATGAAGTAATGCCGGTCGCCGTCGAGTAGATCTTGTAGTGACGCAGTCCACCATTAATAGAATTCGATCGAGATGAGAACGGTAAAAATCAAGTAGAGAAAGTAAGGGAGAGAAATTATAGAATGCTTGAGAGTAAAGACTGAAAAGAGGAGATCATACTTTATAATAGTGTGAGTATATTTTTGGGCTAGTGTTTTTTTGTCTGTCCAAAATTTCAAAATTTTTCGTATGCGTTAGTCTTTAGTGATGGTTCTAGATATTCACACATCACTAAAGTTAGATCTTTAGTGACAAATTTAGATATTCACACGTTACTAAATGTAGGTCTTTAGTGATGAGTCGCAGGTGTCAACATTGTCCGTAAGTAAAGATCAGTTTAGAGTTTGACAATTTATTAGTGACACGTATCATTGAGTTCCGTCACTAAGTATAAGTCTTTAATGATAATTATAAACACACCCGTCACCAAAGATAAATTAGTGATACATCTCTTCCATCCATCACTAAAGTCATTTAACACTTTGCTACCTTAGTACAATGTCAACTTAACACATACATTTGCGTCGGTTTGTCTCTCGCATGCATGCAGTATGATGACGAAGCCGATGCAATGCTGCGTCAGACTGCTAGCTCATCTGATCTCTCTCTCCGATACCATTCACATGAGCTGTTCGACAGAGAGAGATTCGTACTACGCTACGCTACGCAGCGTCGCAATCCGAGAGATGCGCATCTGAAAACTACCAGCTGATAGATGCAGAACGAAGCTAATAAACCGGAAGTTAGTTCTTACTTGCATCGATTCCTGAGATTGATATGATATGATGAGATTTGTTAAATCATATTGATCCGTTGTTGTTGCAATGGATGGTTACGATGATTCGATCTAAAACTATAACTTGCAGCTGCATGGTAGGGAAATAGAGTGGAAATGGACGAAAATGAGTAATATCGTATCAATTTCTGTATTTTTTATGGAAATAAAAACCAATATAGATATTCCGAAAACGGATATGAAAATGGATAGTACCGGAAACGAATACGGATCAAATAAGAAGCATATATGAATACGGAACCGAAAATCTATCGAAAATTAAAAGCCCCACAATATATGAAAAAATATGATAAACTAATAAACATATTCAATTTACACACATATTAATAAATGATAAATACATGTAACGTAATAAAGTAAAAACAAATTTTATTTCATTTGTAATGAATATATATAATTTATTTTGAGCAAATAATTAATTATTAATTTGAATTAAATTGTTCAATATTTTATGAATATAATATAGATTAAAGTTTTTATATAATATGAAAAATAAAAGATAATATTCTATATAGTGTAGTAAAAAACAGTAAAAACAAAAAGTTTTTGTTTTTGTTACGTGGAATATTCCGTTTCCGTTTTCGCTATGCCGTGTGTATCCGCGTAACCCTTTTTATTTCTGTTTTTTTCGGAACGGACAGAAAGTTTACTCCCCGTTTTGATCCCTAATGCAGGGTATGTTGCGACAGACAATGCTACGGATTTGAGTCGGTTTAGGAGATGGACATGCAACCTACCTGACCTGCAGCCAACTAATTAACTTGATTGAGCCGGCCGTCTATGTAGCTCTCTGCTACTGATGCTTGCTGGGTAGAGCTGAGCTAGCTAGCTTTGCAACTTAACCTGCAGCTAAAGAGTATTCCCTCCATTTCTACAAAGCAAGTCGTTTTAAACGTATAATGCAAAACAACTTATTTTAATCAACTCTAAATAAAACTATAAAACGACTTGTTTTGTGTAAGCGGAGAAAGCATACTAGCTCCGACCTCCTGGTGCCATGCATGAATTGCAGAGGAGCAAAAGCTTCAATTAAAACATCATTAAATCCTTAAAGGAAATTAAATAGAGTAACCGGGAGGAGTATATATTAATTGGATGGATGGAAGAGGGGAGGGTCAATTAAAGGCTTTTCTCTTAGGGGGTGTTTGGATGGGGCTAAAATTTTTTAGCCCCTATCACATCCAATGTTTAAATATTATTTTAGAGCATTAAATGTAGACTAATTGTAAAACCCATTCATAATCGAAGGATTATTCACGAGACGAATCTAATGAGTCTAATTACACCATGATTTGACAATGTGATGCTACAGTAAACATTTGCTAATTATGGATTAATTAGGCTTAAAAAATTCGTCTCGCGATTTAGTCTCCGATTCTGCAATTATTTTTATAATTAGTTCACGTTTAGTCCTTCAAATTAATGTCGAAACATCCAATGTGACACAGACTAAAATTTAGCCTCTGTATGAGGGGCTACCACTTCTCTTTTAAGCAAGAGAGCTAACGAATTGAACAGAAAACATCAAGCGATGGAAGGAATGGCCTACCAACTTTTAATCCAACAGTGAAGGCGTTCAGTCTGTCGCCAACGTAACACAGCCCAGCCAGCTAGCTTTTAGTGCTCAGGATCCAGTCCCACCACATCAATCATAGGATTCACCTATTAACTATACTAATCCCTGTATGTATGTAGCATGCATGCATGCATGTATGTATGTATGCATGCATGCATGCAACCCAAACTTAGCATGTTCTCACGTTAAATTACACTCACTCACTCGCAAGCAAGTGTTTTGGTTGTCCAGCTCACAAGTTTATACTCACTCCGTTAGCTTTTAAATGACGCAGTTGATTTTTATCTCAACATTTGACCATTCGTCTTTTTCAAAAAACTTTTTGAAATATCATTTATTTTGTTATAATTTGTTTTATTAGTGAAAATACTTCAAGTATAACCTATATTTTTGCATATTTGTATAAATTTTTTAAATAAAACAAATAGTCAAATGTTAAGATAAAATTCAATTGTGTTATTTAAAAGTGAACGGAGGAAGTACTAATTAATTAAGGCCTATTTCATACCAAATACAGCTCTAGCCGAGAAGTATGTTGTTTAGAGAGTTTATATAATAAAAATAAAGTAGTTTAAAACTATATTTTTAATCTAAAATAAAAGCTAGATATCTGAACTAAATACACACAATCCACCCATTATAACTGATTTAAGATTTCTTATAGGTATATTTAATTGGTCTTTAAAAAAGTATTCGAATTAGAGTGTACTAGAGTTCTTAAATCGTACTCATTCACCAAGTTACTTACTACTTCTGAGTTGGTAAGTTTCTATACTAAGGACATATTTGTTTGGATTACTTCTAGATTATGAGAATCAGTAACTGCAGAATTTAAAAATGAACTAGAATTTGGAAGCTTAAAAATACAAGCTTCTCCGTATTTTTACTAGCTAGATACTTAAACTATCCCGCTAATCAAATCAGTTTGCTACTAAAAAAATGCTATCAGAGGGACACTATCGCAATCCCTCGCTAATTACGATAGTGTCTCTGTCGTCCGTGCTTGGATGCCATGGTGAAATTTACAAGTAGAATTTAATTACGCGAGCTTAATTACTTCCTCCCAACTAGCTAGTTAAGCTACTAATTCAGTAACTTTGAAACACTATCAACAAGCCACACATGTTCAGAAAGAAACTAAGGAGTTTAGTTGGCACGCAAAAATCATACTACTAATTCAGAGGAGCACGGATATATACATGCATGCATAGGTTCTTGTTCTTGGGGGATCAATGCAACCTAGGAGTAGTATATTATATTATACTAGTCAGATGCCTGTGCTTTGCAACAGAAATAAATTCTACAAAAAATTCGTATATCTATGTAAAAATGTAAAATAAATAAATTTAAAACTAAAATGCAAAACTATATATTTCTTTTTATTCTTCTTCTTTTTTCTTTTTTGTTTTCCTTCTCTCTCCTGTGTAGGTAGTTGCTGATTCGTGCATGCGGGGCGCTGCGCGTGGAGTGCTCCGGGCAGTTGCTGCATGGCCGCATGCAGCGGCAGGGAGCTACGGGCGTTGCTGCCTGGCCGCATGCAGCGGCGGGTGCTGCGCGCTGCGCGCGGTTTTGCATGGGCACGCTGTGGACGGTTTTGTACGGGGCACGGTTTTTTAAGGGAGAGGAGACGCGCACCCACGGGGGCACGGTTTTTTAAGGGAGGGGAGGCGCGCACCCACGGGAGCGGACGGACGATTGAATCGCCGCTTTAATATAGTAGAGATTGTAGGGCATATCATGTGCTAATTACCACTGATCGACATTGTGATTACGTGGTCCAGCGATCCGGGGGACCAAAATGCTTTCCTTTACCTAGCTAGCTACCAGCTTAAATGGCCCTAGCTAGTTAGTAGTAGCAGGTACCATGTCTAAAACGCATCATGCATGTGTCTAAAAGGATGTCATTATCCGGTCAATCGACGTGATGATTATTAAGCGTGCATTTGATTGATACACACCACTGCAGGGTAAGGACGACGCCACGCATGACAGCGAGGACTTGACTCGTATGAATGTATCTATCTTCCTATCTATCTGTCTGTTTTTGCACCAAACCCTTGCTTAAACTAATTAACTCCCTGGTTAAAACATGATCACTCTAGCTAGCTACTTGCTCTCTCGTTCTAGAACACGTGTAAGAGAACTAAAAAATACTCCTTCCGTTGAGTTTTAAACGACGTAGTTGACTTTTATCTCAACGTTTAAGAATTCATCTTATTCAAATTGTTTTTGCAAATATGAAAAAATATAAGTTATACTTGAAGTAATTTCAATAATAAAATATATTATAGCAAAATAAATGATATTTCAAAAAGTTTTTTGAATAAGAAGAATGGTCAAATGTTGAGATAAAAGTCAACTGCGTAATTTAAAAGTTAACCGAGAGAGTATTACAATTCGATTCCTCGATACTCGAAAATAATAGAGTATTTCTATCAGCGGCACCATTTTTCTGACGGATTTTAATCGCCGACAAAAATACAAAAATGGACTGTCAGCTTAATTATGGTTTACCTTACCTATAGGGAAATTCATTTGGTCCGACAGTTATTTAGTAACCGACAGGAAAATTGACCCGGAATGAAAAGAATACAGAAGAGAGAAAAACGGCAGTAAATCACGCTATTTATTTGACGGTTTTTTTAATCGCCAACAGGAAAATCGGTACGAAAAATATGTTCATACATTTATATTTTTAATAATGTTATAATTTTATAAATAGGAAATGTAGCATAAAGCCCGGTAGGGGCGTAGCTAGGGGTAGTCCATATAGGCCTAGGAATACCCCCAAATTTATGGTATAGATACATACCTCCATGTACAAGCTCATTTTTGCTTCTATATACCTCCAAATTTATGGCATATAATATCATTTATTTTAAATTTTACATACCTCCACAAGCTTTAGTTCTGTTCCTTTTGTTTTTAGACAATTTGTTATAAAAAAAGCAATGGTTCTTTTGTTGTGTTCCCCAAATGCATAACTTTATCTCTACAAAATTAGTGACAATTATATAGTGAATACTTTCATGACTATAAGAAAACATAGAGCATAGTAATACTGTTGCAATTTTCTATTAATATAATGTAAAACCTTTATATCTTGAAAAAATGTAAGACCTTTATATGATATTTTGTATAATTTTTGATCTTATTTGTTGATTTTAGATATTTTACAATGTTGTGACATATTATTATTTTATTTATATATTATTTTTTCTTATTAAAATTTATACATATATATTAAATTTATGACATTGTAAAAGCTAGGCACACCCAGCAAAAATTTTCTAGCTACGCCACTGAAGCCCGGCCTACAGACATATCTGTACTGGAGATTGTATCAATGTTCAAAATGTCGTTTATTTAAGAACATATGTATAGTACCATGTTAATTATTATACGATGATCTTGCTATCCACATAAGAATGGTAATTAACCAATCATGGAGTATGATCAAAGTTGCATTAGTATGTTTAATGCTTATGAATCCAGGTGTGTTGTCTTTGTGGGACAAAATGGGTGAAATTAAGCACACAAGATTATTGTTATACAAGCTTGTACAATGTCCTTTCATATAGTCCTTTTTTTAATCTTTGGATTGCCAACATTAAAGATGGCATGAGCTCTGATCCATGCATATCTATATCTATACTACTTTAAAAGAAGATAACGGTGATAAGTCTGTCACCACCACAGTTACTTCTACAACAAACTAAAATTCATCAACTTTAACTTCGTTTATCTCTATTTACATGTTGTTATTTTAATATTGTAATTTTTCTATTGCGGCGCACAAGCACTCAGCTAGTATGTTAAGAAACAATTTAATTGTCTATTTGGTCCCAGATTTTCAAATGATTTTTTTCAAAAGAATCACAGAAGAATAAGTTTAATAGGAATCTCAGAAGAGAAATGATCATGCAGTTTATACATTGATGGAATGTACATGGATACATTGATCCCTAAGATCTTATTAAAATCTAGCAGGAAAAAGAGGAGTAATTAAAAGAAAAGAAGCAAGCAATTACATCCGGCATTGAGAATTAATTAAGTGCTCCAAAAGAGCATCACTTTGGGCGCACGGTAATTACAGCTGCTAATCTCCAGATTACCAAAAAACGCCCCAAGGTTAACTAAATCTCCAAACATTTTACTAATTCGCCCTCGTAGGTCGGCGTATATTACAACTCTACCCCTAAACTTAAAGATGGAGCAAACCGGATCGATTACCAAATTACCCCTTGTAGAAGCCTCTGGCCTCCGCCTCCGGCGAGCTCGGCGACGCCGCCGGCCGGCGTCTTCTTGGGGGTCGGTGGTCAACAAGCGTAGTACTCGACGAGCTCGTCGAGGGACTCTGGCTGGGGGTCGGCGTTCTCGAGCATCCAGAGGAGGTGCTCGAACAGCACGACCTCGCAGCCGACGACGGTGCCGCCGGGCCCCGCCCCACCTCCCGCGCCCGAGCGGTCGACGAGGTTCTGGAACAGAGGGTGGCCTACGAGGTCGGCGGCGATGAGGTAGCGGCGGCGCGACTTGCCGACGTACACCGGGTGGAGGCCCGGGGGCACGCCGTCGGCCACGCCGTGGAACGACACCGACCCGGCGCCGCCCCTCACGCCGCCGCCTCCGGCCGCGCCGACGGAGGAAGCGACGATGCTCCGCCCCCACGAGCCCTCTCCGCCGTCTCCCCGTCCGCCGTGCGAGCGCGCCGACGACCCCGACGGCGCCGTGCGCGAGACCCGGCTCGACGAGTGCCACCGCTTGATCATGCACTTGAGCTTGCTCAGCCCGCCCTTCGCCATTGCACCGCGCCCCTCCTAGCTACCAACCTACCCACCAAGCGCTAGAGAGAGAAACCTTGAGAATAAGCTTAGAGCTTAGAGCTTAGAGCTTAGAGAGAGAAAGCGCGCGAGAGAGACGGAGGCGACGAGCCAAGATGGGGAGGCGCGCGGGGAGGAGTTCCGTTATATAGAAGGGAGGAGGGATGGGGCCACGTGGCAGGACAGAGAGAGGTGGGACCCAAATGTCGGTGAGAAGTGGGTGGCAAAGACTGGCGGGTGGGCCCAGCGCGCAAGCGGCGGCAGGGAGGCCGCAAGCAAAAGCAACTGGCCGCTTTGTCTCGGCGCGGTGAGTTGGACGGATGCACGTGGGATCCCTTTCTTCTGCGAGCCACAAAAATTAGATCTCCGTATATATAGAATATACGAGGACTAAATCAGAAATAATATCCAAGAGAGATAAGATAGAAACTAGTTATATTAATCCTATTTAATCCTCACTACGTGCTCTATCACAGTACTTTAGCTAAGTGTTATACTTTAGTTAAGTGATTTATACGTTTTCTTGGTCACTGTTACTTTCGTTAGCTGTGTGGAGCCAGGGACGCATTAAGACGACAGTAGCAGCTAAGAGCTAAGGTGGTTCATTTGGAGCGTAGTATTTTTAAAGGAATTTATAAGATTTAGTTTAATATAATTGCAATATATAGTAGTTAGCTGATTCAGATGTTCGTGGCAGCACGAAAAGCTCGCAGCCGCCGCTATACGTACGTGTCACGCCTCCAACGGCTGCTGCTATTCAGTATTCATCATCAATTCGCAAAGGTCGTCGTCACTCGTCAGTTACGTTCGTTCGTCTGAACCCCAAATAGCATAGATTCGGCTAGCTCTCTTTACGAGCCAACCAGCCCGTTTGCCGATCCCCAGGCTATGGTATTCCTCTCCGTATTTTCGGATTTCGATTTGACGAGTATTCGAAGGAGCTTCGAAGGTGGTGAGGTCTACCTCCATAATACCAAGAAGGGATTCACACCGGATGATATGGATCGTGACTGTAGATGACAGTCAGGAGCTCCAACTACAAAGGACTCAGTTCCGTCGCGACACGCAAATGGCCAAACTTCCAAAACAGTGTATAGGAGCATATATGTGCAATTGTGCACGTAGTAGTAGTCTCTATCTCAGGGCTGCAACCTAAAAGTTTACATATATAAAAGTTATGAATTCTGATAAAAACGAAAAATGTGAATCATTCTATCGCTCGAACCAATATATATTAAGCGGTGTATGATTTTAGTGTTAATTAATACCGATCAATACCTGCCATTCCGATTAATACTGGTCTCATATTGTCCAAATACAACATTTACTAGATAGCCATTCCGGTCTATGATATCCTTATTGATCAAAATTTTATTTTGGATTTTTAAAGATATATTACATGTTACTTGTATTAAGCTATCGTATTCAAACTATAAATTATATTCGAGATATCAACATATTCAAATATATTATATTTATTTATTTATAAATATGCTTATTTTTTATTAGACCCCGAAATAGTACACCGGTATCGACCAGTACTGAAATTGAAATTCTAAGAGACAATTAAACCGGACCAGCAGTCACCAGAATATAGAACTAACAAGCTTGATTTAAACTGTAGGCAATCCATAATTCAATCCAAATTAATTCACTCGATCGTACTTCAACAATTACTTTGTAAATGTGCATGAGAGGAAAAAAAATTTCTGCCTGCAATAAACCTAACATGCAGTTAATCACTGTAAGGAATCCTATGTAGTATATATATAGTACGATCCACGGCAATGGCCAAATAATCAAAGAAACAAGATAGGGCTTGTTTGTTTGGGTTTTCGATAGTTTTCATTTTGAAAAGTCGAAAGCTCAAACAAACAATCAGTTTTTAGTTCGAGTTTTTCGAAAACCAAAAGGCACAGAAGCTACGATTATATAGAAAGTCCAGAAGCAGTGAAATGTGAGCTTTCTACAGTTTTCCATCTCCATCTGCGCTGTCTCTCTCCTTCTGTCATCCGGCATCACCCCGCCATTCCCCGCTGTCCCCCGGCGTTGCCTCGGCCAGGCCCACCACCCCGTCCGGCGTTGCCCCGCCCTTCCCCGCCCCCCCGCTTGGCGTCGCCCGGCCTCGCCACCCTTTCCGGCGTCGCCACCGCCCGGCCTCCCCGCCCCACTCGGCGCAGCCGCACCCCACCCTCGCGGCGATATTCCGTGGACCCCCAAACGGTATTAGTTTTCCAAAAGCTAGCTTTCGAAAAGCCATCATTCTAAATTGTAAAAGTCAAAAGCTAACTTTCTGAAAAGTTTGGAAAACTAATGGTCCCTTTCGGTTGGCTTTCGGGAGCAGCTTTTGCTTCCTGGAAGCGAAAAGTCAAACCAAAGGATATATTCCAAGCCAATAGCTTTTAGTAAAAGCAGCTTTTGGTGTAGTGAAAATGTGAAAACTCCACCAGACCTACTTTCTGCGGATTTTGGTTTTTGGCTTCGCAACCATACAAAATTTCATAAATTCACATTTCAAATTTCATACAACCATACAAAATTCTATAAATTGACATTTCAAATTTAATACAACCATACAAAATTTCACAAATTGAAATTTCAAATTTCATACAACCATACAAAATTTCATAAATTGATATTTAAAATTTCACACCATACAAAATTTCATAAATTGATATTTCAAATTTCATACAACCATATAAAATTTCATAAATTGATATTTCAAATTTCATACAACCATACAAAATTTCATAAATTGACATTTCAAATTTCATACAACCATACAAATTTTAATAAATTGAATTTTTTACACAGCTCACAGCTCAAAGCAGCTTCACAATCATTTCAGCCAAACGACTTTTAGCTTTCTCACAGTTAACATCCCACAACAGTTTTTCCACAGTCCACAACCCACAATAGCATTTTTCCACAGCCACAGCTTAATCAAACACACCCTAAATCTCAAACAAACAGGGCCTAAGAGCTTGCTTGCAATTCGGTGATTTGACAAACGCAAGCATCTAGCTAGGAGTCCTTTTAGATTCTTTTTTTCCCAACCACAAAAGATTATTTTTTTCACAAACATTTCATTAGTGCATAATAATATGTATGACACATACACACATGAAGAGTAGGTTGAGAGGTGCTCGTCAAATCAAAAATTATGTTGCACTTTGTCACCTAGTAGGATTTGATTCGCATAAGATGACATGCATGAGCACTACAATCATATGTAGGAGAATATATACCAATATGTCCTCCCATGTCATTTTTTTTCAAAAATTAAATTAATTATAGATATAAGTTATCTTGTATGTGTGCATCTAATTATCTATTAACTATTAATTGCATAACTCTTGAAAGCACGTACTGTTATTAATTAGAGCTAGCACTTGTAATTTTAAGTCATATATACGCTAGGTCATATTTTGACATGGGTAGTTTTCATTTTCTCAAAGAGCTATGTGGCTTATTTAACTTATTTCTGTGAGTGAGCGAGGGCGTGTTTAGGGGAGCTTCTGCTAGCTAAAGAGTTAGTCTGAGTAGTTTAATAGTCTAAGTATCTAGCTGATGAGAATCTAAAAAAGTTGGTGTTTTCAGCTTTTGAATTTTAGTTCATTTTCAGATGCAGAGAGTAGTTTAATAGTCTAAGTATCTAGCTGATGATAATCTGGAGAAGCTGGTGTTTTCAGCTTCTAAATTTTAGTTCATTTTTAGATTCTGCATCTACCGATTCTCACAATTTGAGCTAGAATCTGGACATGTTTGTTTCAGTTTCATATTTTAAAAGTAGCTACAACTGCCAGAAACTCTCCGAAGCAGGCCATGAGTCTCGGAAGATTTTGCTCGCTTATCTAATATGTGGAATTTCTCACAATCTCGTTAATTCATATGTATGCGTGTTTAGTATGAAAAATTTTGTTCAGTGACTAATATTTCTCAATATTCTTAAATCAAGTGTCCAATTTTCTTAAGGGGATAGATCATAGACGACAGATGCATCTTTAGAGTTTTGAGTTTTCCTTTTTTTATATCGATTTTGAAGGGAATTGTTTCCTATGCTTATATTAATTATGATTAATAATGAATTGAGGAATTTAGGACCGAGGTACAAGTGACAAGGTGAAGTCTGAAGAGATCATCAGATTAGTATATATGTGTGTACAAGTGATTAGGTACTAATTATGACCCTATGTATGTTGATTAGAAAGCAAAAAGTTGTTGAAGAATAGGACAAAGACATGCTTTCATGTCGTTACTGCCCCTGTTTATTTTTTAATTAAGGCACGATTTAATTGTTGCCTAATTAATCACATAAGGTTATAATAGAAATTAAAGGTGAAGACAGCAAAGTGCCAGGTGAAATTAAACCAGAATAAAATTACATTCTAAGAGCTTGTTTATTTTAGCTTTTCACAGCTGCAACTACTTCTAAAATCTAAAACGAAAACAAACGGTTCAGATTTTAGACTCAGATTGTGAGAGTAGCAGCAAAATCTGGAAATGAACTAGATACCAGAAGCTGAAAAACACCAGCTACTCAGACAAGCTAGCCACTGAGAATCTCTAGCTACTAGAAGCTAAAACAAACATGCCCTAAATGTGTGCCAAAGTTTGTCGATATGATTTAGCGATGGCATGGCATATATGCAACACAACATCTATCTGAGTTTACGACTAGAATCTTGCAATGAATCTAACAAACAAAATGTTTAAGGACAAGCAAGTTGGGAGTAAAAGATTACCGAACTCTATGGATACATGTAACGAATATTAAGGAGGACCAACATGCATGCATGCATCCATGAATGTACTACGACGTGCAGTATTATATATATTCCAACAAAAACTAACGTTTTGCATTATTACAATTTGGCAATGGTGGAACTTAAAAACGAAAGACAGTACTACAATTATGCCTTCAGTTTGGAAGCAATTGTCTATGGTTATCCAACAAGTATGAGCTAGCTAATTAATTATAGTCTGTTTGTGAATGAAGCTTCAAGGATGTAGCTACTTCTAAAATTTAAAGTTTCCTTAACGGTCTAGATTCTAATATAAGATTATAAAATTTAAAAATTAACTAAATTCAGAAGCTAAAACTATCAACTTCTCTATTTCTTACTAACTAGATACTCACACACACCGCTTCAATTCTCATAGGGCCTTTTTATTTCAGCTTCTAGCCGCTAGAGATTATCAGTAGCTAGCTAGTCATCTGAGTAGCTGGTGTTTTCTAGCTTCTGGATTCTAGTTCATTTCCAGATTCTGCAGCTACTTATTCTCACAATTTGAGTCTACAATCTAGACTGTTTGTTTCCGTATCAGATTCTAGAAATAGGTACAACTGTCAGAAGCTGAAACAAACAGACTCGTAGTCTAAAACTCTTCCAAACTTTTACCTTCAGTGACATCTGTGAAGAATTTCATGTTTTTCTTTTTAGAATCTAGACTTAACCCACACGTATGTGGGGAGAAAGACAAACCAAAAATATGAACAGATGTTTTTATTTTGTATACTATGTATGACTATTTAATTTGTATTGTATTTGATAAGTAGAATCCTTCTCTGTCGGTTACCTAAACCATGCATCTATCCACAAATTATTCTCCTACATGCTAATTTTTCTAGCAGATCAAAAATAGGGATTCCAGATTCGACAGAAAAAATTGTATTTTTAAGTCCCCCAACTCTCGTGCCTGTCTATTTTTGATCCCTCAGCTACGAAATTAATTGGATAAAACTGGTTTAATTTCTCATCTTTCAAAATTGGATAAGTTGTCTAGCTATAATATGAGTTTACATGTAGTTTTGTATGATGCGAGGGCCACGAGACGTCATTGTTTTTCTAAATAATCTATCGCTTCACCACCAGTAGGATCGACCTAACAATGCAAGTTAGGGGGTGTTTGGTTTAGAGTTGCTAAAGTTTAGGAACTAAACTTTAGTCCCTTTTAGTCTCCGAGACTAAAAGGGACTAAAGTTTAGTCCCTAAACTTTAGCCCTTTAGTCCCCAAACCTTGCTAAAAGGGACTAAAAGTACTACTTACCTCACATCCATCACTCTCCTTTAGTCCTTAGAACCAAACAAGAATGGACTAAAGTTTAGTCCTATAAAAATGAAGGAACTAAAGTTTAGTTTAGTCCCTAAATCAACCAAACAGTCCCTTAGTCCTTATGTATGTAAGTGAAAAAACTGATTTGGCACAAAATTCATAATGAGATGGATGAGATGTCACTCAAAACCATTTGAAAAATAAAGGTAGTAGGGACATAAATGTTTGCCAGTTTGGTTGGTTGTTAAGACTACTTCAGTAAATTCTAGATTTATCTTGTTACCCAGCATTGACCTTAATTAATTACTTCACATTGATATCCGGCACCTCGTAAGCATTCATAACATGAGGAAGTATGAAACTAGTATTAGATTGACATGTAATAAAATTAGTTTTTAGAAAAAATGCTATAATGTATAGTATTAGAGGTATGACTTTTAGCACGATAAAAAATATAAAATAATATATGCTCTACCTAATGGACAACTAACAAACCAAAAAATAGTATTATTTAATTTAAAGGATTAGTATCCATGCTTAGAAGTTAGAACACATACTCTACTTAGCACTATCTTCTCAATATATGGAACTAATACTAAAGCAAAAAAAATTTTTTAGACACCTCTTATTTCACACATTGTAGTTGCTTTAAGATCGTGCTCGAAAGCAATTGCCGTCGTTTTAATTCCTTAGTCATTCCGGTGACTTGACTCATTTAGAATGAACACAATGCTCGTATCTTTTCGCGTGTCATCAATGCACAGTGGAAGGTTAAGTCATTACTATTCAAGTGATGGTTAAGTCATAGGCTCAGCCCCAAAGTGAAAGGCTCTTCTCCGATCCGTGGCCGGTAGGCGGTAGCTCAGCGCTGCACAGTGGACGCAATTAAGTGGCTGCACGGAATCCGCCTACAATTGTACGTACGTTAAGCAGCGCTCGGCTGCCCCGGTCGATCGGCCGGCCGGCAGCCTGCGTTTATTTCACGTACAGCGTCCGGTATTCTCCGTGGATGGGCGTCATCAATGCCGCCGTCTGCCGGCCAACGCTCGGTCGCCGTAGCTAGCATGCATGCAGCTGGTAAACCTAACTACAGATCGAACCGCGCGCGCGCGCGCACGACATCCGCACATTCACCTGCTGCGCGCGCGCGTGTGCACGCAGCAGCCGCCTGCTGCATGCACGCCCGCACGGCGAGTTCTCCGGTGATGACGTACGCGCGCGCGATCGATCGAGCACGTCGACCATGCACGGGCACAGGCTAGCTAGGGCGCATGCAGCGACGACGACGGGCGCTCGATCGCATGCAGGCGGCGGGGGATCCTCTGCATGCACACCGGCGTACGTACGTGCTGGCCGCGCGCCTTAAGCTAGCGACCATGGATAAGCCTGTACGTACGTACTGCGCGCTAGCAGCTAGCTGATCGATATGATCAGGCTCCGGCGCGGCCGGCCTGGCCGGCCTGTAGTTTTACATGTCGACGATATGCTTAGTTACTTAATTTCTTGCAAGTCGCATGTCGCGTGTCCTTTGTGATCCTTTGATAGATTGCTATGTTTGATGGCAATTAATTAGCTTACAAGTCAGGATCAAGGTGCAGCCGGGTTCATGCATGCATGGACCAGCTCGAGCTATAGCTAGGCTAGCTGCCGGCGGCGAGCAACTAATACATACAATGCAACTTGCCCTGATGGGATGGGTGCTGGCCTGCTGGGTGGTTTCCTTTTCAAGTCACAACTGACGAGATCCCATCTACAGTTATCTGATTAGTTGATGCTCTCGATCCTAACAATACATACACGCACAACACGATCGATGAGCTGACAATTTGTTCGTTAATTTTCTGCGAGTGTGTGAAACGTACGGAGCCCTTCATATAAACAACCATTAATAACCTCACTAAATTTCAAGAAAAACATACTCGCTTATGCAGAGTTCGTTGTTGCATACAATTTTAAGAAGAACACACCCGGCCGGTCGGCTTGTGTGTAACTGTGACATACAACTGTTAACCTCACTAAATTTCAACATGGAACATACCTACCAGTTTGTGCGTAATTAATTATGACAACTGCATTTTTAACCCTAACGAGTGAAGACTCAACCACTACATTGAAGTGCATGCATGCTTTCCCCAATAATATAATCTGTTCTTTTTCAATCAGTTGGTCGTTGTTGATCGATCGATCGATGCATCAAAAACTAATAATATTAATATATATTGTGTCTGAGGCTCTCGTACGTCGCGATCGATGGTATTTATATGAACTGCTGTAGCACTATATATCCAATCCAGTTACTAACAAGCAAGTGATAGATGACAGATCGATCGAGAAGCTGAGCTAACTAGCAGCGATTTCTTTTTAAATAATATATTTTAAAAAAAATTCAAATCTATATGTTTGTTTAAAAAATTTGCAAAAGTAGCATGCGGTCGGCACTTGAAGTGCCGACTAAATGTCACGTCAGCTCCAGTCAACACTTCAAGTGTCGACTGGTGCTGTCGTAGCAGAATCTGAGATAGGGGGGCAGCATCCGGTACTTGAAGTGTCGGCTAGAGCTGACGTGGCGCTAGTACTGGAGCTCCAGTCGGCACTTACCGCATGCTACTTCTGTATTTTTTTGAAACGGGCATACATATTTGATTTTTTTTAAAATATCATTTAAAAAAATTCACTAGCAGCAGTATTATGTGCATGCAGCTGCAGTAGTGGCACGTACCGATCTACACACAAGCATGCACGCTCGTACATTTTATGACTAGGTGTACAGTGAATTAAGAGGTTTACTGCAGCACGTGCAGATGGAAATTAACATTTATTATAACAAGCCAGAATATTAATATATATATATATATATGTATGTATATACGGTAGCGCTATTCTACACTACATGTGTAGAATAGCTATTCTACACTACATGTGTAGAATAGCTATTCTACACCGACTACTTTCAGTAGTGAATTTTCTCAGTAAAATAGCAATGGAGTATTATTTAGATTTCTCGGTAGAATAACTATGCTACACCCGTGATGTAGGATATCATTTGTATATGTATATATATATGCGCGCGCATGTGAGATCGACAAAATTTGATAATTAACAAATGGTCAAAGCTAAGGTAGCATCGAAGACTAACTAGCTAGCGTCGTCGCGCTGAGATCTCATTATCCACGACGATGGTCGGGTAAAGCAGATCGATCGATTACACGATTAAATAAGGTACATACATGCGATGTGCTCATATATTGACGCGCGCCTAGTCCTAGGTATATACGTACGTGCATGTAACACATAAATATATGAATAAGTATTGCATTTTTCTCTCGAGTGTGTGTATAACGCTAGCTACAGCGCCCTAGCTCGCACGTTCCACAGTGCAGTGGTATATCGCGCGGCAAGAGCTGGCGGCGGCAGTTTGCCATTGCCCATGCATGCATCAGATGCATGTGGGGTGGTACGACGACACTGGCGCCACTGCTACGTCCTACGTACCGATCGTTGGAGAGCTCCTCGGCTGCTAGCTGACGACGAAACTAATAGCTAGTGAGACATCGAGGAGATCAAGCGAGGATCACGGTTGGAGCAGCAATAATTTCACCGCCTGCACCGGCCGGTTATTACCCGGTTTATTGCATGCGCGCATACTCGAGATCGAACCTGGAATGGCTGGAATGCCCCATGTGGTTAGTTTATACGTCGTACGTCCTCGGAAATTGTGACGGAGCCCAACGCGCCGGTCCGTCAGATCAGTACTTGATCAGTTCATGACGTTCTGGGACTAGAAAAATGTATTAATAAGGATCATACCAGGGACACTAGCTACTATCCAGCAGAGTATAGGTGATTTATTAGTTAGAGAAAAACAACAAGGGCTTTGTCAGCTTATACAAGCACCGTGGAAAACAGAACATTCGTCAAATATCAAATAATGTTTAGGGTTTGCAGAATATATTTTTCTCAAGGTTTGTCGAATATATTTTTTCAGCCAGTTGACAAAGAGGTTAGTCGAGTACCATTGGTCAAACTAACACACTCATAAACTTTTGATACTCAACGAACATAAATAAATATATACATTCAGTGAATCATTATTCACTGATAAAAGATTCATCTTGTATTCTTTGTTGAGTACAGTACTCCGTGAATCTTTTGCCAAGTGTTTTCGGGGTATTTCATAGTATTACAACATCCGTTAATTACTTAATTAGTGATGTTATTACAACATAGAAGTGTAATCTTCAGAGATCAATCAACAACTGCATGCATGCATGCATCTATCGATCAGCATGGAGGAGGATATAATGTTACGCACGCATGAATATATGCAAACTACGCTGTTTAATTAATTACGTGCGTGCACATGCATGGATGTCAGTTTTACATACGGATAGGAGACGATCGATGAGAGCGAGCTGAGCTAGCCTGGATCTGATTTTTGTAACTGTGTCTGTGTGTTTCTGAATCTGTGGCGATAAGTGTAACAGTGGCCTACACATGTACCCTAGCCAATGCAATAATTTGGGCACTAGCTAACTGTTGAGCTAACATGCATGCATGTAGCTAGGAGATGCTGCACGTAGAATATAGTATATATAGTGTATATATTCTTCCATCCTATATATGCTAGTTATCACCGGCGCCAATTAAAACTCATCGATCATAGAAGACAGGATAAAAATAACTAGGTGTGCGTCTAGCGTGTTCCAGCTCCAGTTTCTTTGTCATGTAAAGCTGAAGATAAGCCAAACACTTTTCCTGAGGAGCATTCTAGAAAAATGAACTAGAGTGATGGAGCAAGGTCTATTCAGTTTCAAGTGCTCCACTCCAGCTTCAGTGTGGATTTCAGGATCCGAAACTCTACAAAATAGGCCCTAAAAACAATGAAATCGATTTTGAGAGAACATATCTGTGATTTTTATAATATACTTTTTATCCCTTTTAACAAAAATGACCCTGCAGGTTAAATAATTTAATATAATATGGTATTAATATTTATCTAGGACTAAACAATTAATTTAACCGATATACTGTTATTAACGTAAAAATAAAGATGTATTTATAGATTTGAAAATAGTACGTCAAATTTATACTGGAAATAATTAAGTAGCATAATCAATTAAATTAATCATGTGTCAATAATATATTATATTATATTTGTTTACACGAAAACGTGCCTCTGCACTTGGGTCAGTTCGACGATCTAAAAGTCTGCGGATACTTAGGGACAAGCCTAAGCGTAACACAGCATCGACGTCGCGTTCCAACTACCCTTAGCCGTGGTAAAGGGGGTGGAGTCGCAAGGCAATCAGATCACACAAAACAATCCAATTAGCTAAGAGAAATATATTAAACAGAATAAATCAGCAAACCAGTCGGAGCCTATCTGCTTCGAAGTATGGTGCGAAGGGGGTCGCTGAAGTGTACCTTCGGTGTCAAGTGCGAAGTGTCCCGCCGAAGGGTACCTTCGGCGTTCGGACTGATCTGGCCGAAGATGAACTTTGAACGGATCTGGACGCGACAATCACCTTCGAACAGCGGGGTTCGGCGCGAAGTCTCTGATACAACAAGATACATGATAATGGCTCAAACGCAATGCGCGAACGTGACTTCGTCCGGAGCGGGGTGCGAGCGTGGCGAAGCCTGTCGTGATGAAGTCTGTTGACGAAGCGCGCTGTCGAAGCAAAAGTCTCGCCGAAGGGTGTGCTGGCAACCTCCGAAACCGATCTCTCAGCTCCGGATACCTCCGACGAAGTAGCTCCGAACGTAGGTAACCTGCAACAGATAAGATTCGAAGTACTAATTCGGCCTGAGGACCGAATTCTGCCAAGTGTTGCACCAGTAGCGAAGATAGCAATCTGTTACGCAGATTAGCGGGTACTTCACAGGCGAAGTAACAAGGCGATAGCAATCTATTACGTAGATTAACGGATACTTCACAAGCAAAGTAACAAGGGTTACCACTGTTCCGAAGTGGCCGTCGAAGGGTTTCCAGGCAAACCCACGAAGAGTACAGAAAAGTAAAGATAAAGTAAATGCGATTCAAAGCTAGGGCTTTGTGGTTGATTTGTGTTGGGGCCCTCTGAACTGGTTTCGCCTCTGTATTTAGAGGGGCTAGACCTTTGATCTAATCTGCTATAATTCGGCTGAATAGATATAAACACTTAGCCGGAGTTGGGTCCAACTCTATCTCTGCCCGAAGTGGGCCTTCGGCCAGGCCTATCGAAGCCTACTCCTCGGGCTAAAGCTTGGGCGACGTGGGCCTCCGAAGGCCTTCTGGAACAAATTATTGTATAAATCTAACATTATTATAAATAATAATAAAATATCTATAAATTGGTAAAACAGTGTGACGACCAGGGTGCTATAGTTCATTAAGCACTTCACTTTGTCGAATGCTAAGGCTAGCACTCAGCAATAAAGCTAAATAAAAAACATCGGGTAAACTCTTGTCTACCAATAAAAAGTTCGTCAAATATTTTTCGCCAATTACAACACACTTGATTGATTTTTTAAAAAATTAGTATTTTTTTGAAAAAAAATCAAATTTGTATGTCAGATTCAAAAAAATTGCAAAAATAGTATCCGGTCGGCCAACTAAGTGCCGACTGGCAGCCGACCGGCAACCAGTCGACACTTGGTCGGCTAATTGGAGCCACATGGTGTCCCGTTGGCCGTCCATCGACCGACTGGCGCAGGAATGCGCCGCGGCGCCCCGCGCCCTGGCCTGCTCCCGCGCGCCAGCCGACGCCTGCGCCGTGCCCCAGCCACGCCCGCGTCGAGCCCCCTCGCCTCTCGGCCCCCGCGCCCCCTCGCCTCTCGGCCCCCGCGCCCCCTCGCCTCTCGGCCCCCGCGCCCCCGCGACCCTGTGACTCCCGCGCCCCCTCGCCGACCACGAGGCGTGGGCGTGGCGGGGCGCGGCGCGTTCTGGCGCCAGTTGGCCGATGGACGGCCGACTGGACGCCACGTGGCTCCAATCAGCTGACCAAGTGCCGACTGCTACCACTCGACACTTGGTCGGCCGACCGGATACTATTTTTTCAATTTTTTGAATCCTACATATAAATTTGATTTTTTTTTAAAAAATATTATTTTTTTAAAAAATTCCACTTGATTAACCTAACAGGCCTTCACCATATGCATGCAACGGTACTTTCGCCGTGTGCAAATAGAATACGGCAAAACAGTGAATTCTTGTAGTGCGTTTACATGCTGCCATACTAGTTAGTACTCCAAGATGCGCTTTGGTTGCCTAAAAGACACAAGAAATTAATTGCCGTGTTTTTGTCACGATTTGGTCGCTAAGAACAACATGGCGTGGGCGTACAATGTGCCAATGTCGGATCATCGTCTTTGGCGATCGATCGAGAGCAGCAGACGAAGAGATCGAGAGAGAGAGAGAGAGAGAGATCGAGAGAGATCGAGAGAGAGAGAGAGAGAGAGAGAGAGAGAGAGAGAGAGAGAGAGAGAGAGAGAGATTAGAGAGGATAAGCTTGGCCACACGAGGCCGTCTTTAATTGTTTGCTAATTTACAGAAGTAAAATTAAAATATCTGATTAGACCAACGTACGTGTGTGATGTGTACATGCCCAGTGCACTACCGTATTTCATATTTTGTCGCTTTCGTTGCAGCTGATTTCTTGCATCCGATCGACAGATTGATCGAGGAACATGCATGCAAAAACCATAGCGCGCGCGCACACTCGACGTACGTACTACACTAGAAACCTAGCTAGTAGTGTGTCTCGCATTAATTTCAGTCAGTTAAGTTAGTATACACACATATACAGTGTGGTCTGGTCGATCAATGTTAAGCTGCAGTACGTAGTACAGTTTTGAATGCCAAGTTGCATTGCCAACAGGTAAAATTAATGTTTTTTTATTATTATCTGAAAATATGCAGGAGAATAAATGGATTGCTCAGCAAGCACTGTACACTACAGAAAATTAACACATGCATATATGCTCCTTATTCCATTTCTGACTTGATCATCTTCATGTGCTAGCTAGCTGCTGTTGTATCTTTGTGCGCCATACTTGTGAAGACATACATATATACTACTACATATATACATGCAATGCAGCCGCGATATCTTCCATTTCATTTGGTCGTAGACATTGTTGCGCCGAAAGTAGACTTCTACATCGATCAGGTGGGCTATCAAATCGATGTCAGTTTGTTTCAGCTTTATTTGCCGCGGAAATAATGGCGCCGTATATGAAACACACGGACAAAACAGAGAGGCTGTTTGCACGTTGATTGGTGATATACAAGGCAGTATGGTTTAATTTGGTTAGAGGATAAAGGTGGATTAAATGATCTACTTTTTTACTTAGTTAAATGGAATGAAATGATGATTTAGTTTTTTTATAAGAGATAGTCTCACGAGAGAGGATAGATCCGGGGAAAAATTGAGATGAAAAATATTCCTTAACAAAATGGTACTCAAACTGAACTTGAATGGATAGTCCCATCGAACATATCCGAGCAACCACATGAACCGAAGAACTTGTGCAATAATATTGCCCTATTTAACTCTCACCGCCACTTTTCAAATGGTGTTGTTTGAAAGATTCTTCTCAACCACCGTGGAAAACAAGGGTTCGCAGAGTGTTGCGCTCGGCGAATAACACTCGGTAAACTCATTATCGACGAATAGAGATTCATCTAATGTTTTTATCAGGCTTTTAGTGAACACATTGTTGAGTGCCAAATTCAACACGTCAAAAAGGTATCTGGGATGTGACAGACAGTTTGCCAAGTGCCCAAAGTTTGACACTCGGTAAACAAAAATACTAAAAATTTAAAAAACATGCAGCGCAGGGCAGGCGTCCTAAACAAACATTTTATCGAACACTTGGAAGACGCAACACGATGAGGCAGGAACGACATGGCATGGCGAGGCGGTGGTAGCGTGCGCCGGTGCGGCACGACGGGAGGCTGTCGTGGCGGGCGAAGGTGAGACAACCACGGGGCGAGAGGGCGATGGGGCCACGATGCACGAAGCAATGGGGTCATGGTGTATGGGGGTGAGGGCGACGAGGCACTCAACAAACATTTTTTGGAGTGTTGTGGGAAGGGAGGAGGCGAGATGAGAGGGAAGTAGGGGAAATTTAAAGGAAGAGGTGAAAATTTTGGCGACGAATTCAAAATTTTGGTGCCGGCTATGAAAAAAAGGTTTGTTAAGTTGAGTGCCAAATTTGAGACACTTGGCAAACAATTTGTGTTTGTAGAGTGTCTCATATTTGGCACCTAGTAAACGTTTTTTCATTTTTAAAAATCTGTTTTTCGTTCTTTTCTTTGACAAAATTTGTGAAACAATAGTAGCTAAGGACCAAAAATAGACTCAAAACCATGAATATGATTTTTTCTAACAATTCAGTACAATATTTCATACACTTATAATTCAAATTTGAAATGTTTAAATTTAAATCATAGAAATATAATTAATAAATTAAAAATGACTAACTTACCTAGAAAAATTCCATTTTTTCATAGAATAATATATGATGTATTTGATTATAAAAAATGATGATGACATCACCGGTTGGGATATGACCATGCTTATTCTTTATAATAAACAACCCAAGGTGTATGCATTCTATATTAGATTTACATTTTATTTATTTGAACCCTACACCATAAAATGCATTGCTATTCAATTACAGAAATACTTACATGGATTAATCGACATGTTGAGAACACATCAAGGGAATGGAACATCATGGAAGTTGATTGAGGACAAAGTCATGGCCATCCAAAGATAATATACAAGTTTGGGACATTACTTTTGTGCCAAGAGAAAGTGGAGATAAAGTTTTACACGTCTTTGACTCGTACTCAGACTACAAGAACAACACCAGATTAAAATATGCATATCTTTTATATGGAAGCTCTAATTTATATGATCTTAGACTTTTTAGAAATATCAAGAAGTCATCTTACCAACGGATCTATCTACACCTCCAAATTCTATCCGAGCAGATTGCAATCACCAAAACAATATGTATTACTTATTTAGTCTGAAGCCCATGTGCCTTGTAACTGAGTTGCATTCATCTAGGGTTCTCTTTGGACGACCCCCACATGTCCCTAGCCTCTTAAATACCTCCATGGCCGCCACTTTTTGGATGATTTTTGTTTAGATCAAAATTTAGCCTCGCTACTTTGCCGTGTTATCCCGTGATCGTCTAGTTCGAAAAATACATGTTACAGAACTCCACCATTAGTATCATGTGTGCTTGTTCATCTTGTTCTTGCTAATTCTAGATTGCTTGTAGGATTACCCTCATGGTTGGGTTAGTCGTGCCTCCGTCGAGTTGCGACCGCCTCTGGAGTTGGTGTAATAATTGCTAAGGCGCAACGTCCCTAGACGGTTGTAATCGGATCACCAACGTCTCTCCAGTAAAATTTACTTATCTTTCTCTCACCAAAAGATCGGGACACCCTCGCCTTCATAAAAAAAAATTCAAGTTCAAACAAATATTTAACTATAAATTTGCTTTCAAACCTAAGCCGTTTATTCATTCTTTCTCGGAGAATCTTCGATTTCTTAACATCCTACATGGCAACTTTCTTGAAACATTTTTAATTTTTTATCATAGCATCTACATATCATATCATAATTCCATGATAAGTTTCATGTTTTTAGACTTCATTTGATATTTTTACAATTAAAAAACTATTAAGCTACACGTTGTTGATCGAGTGTCATAACTTTTTTTTTTTCAAAAATTCTTTCAATTTAGGAGATAATAACTAAAAATGGACTCAAAAACATTAATATGAAGTTTCTATAAATTTTGGTTCATTATTTCATGAACTTACAGTTCAAATTTGACCCATTTCAATTTATATGTTGGAAACACACATAATGAATTAAAAAAATAGATGATTAGGATGCACACTCACATATACTAATAGTCTATTGCTTGAGCAATTAAGACAAATAAAATCTAAACTTGACCCGTTAGCCTTTGTGTTATCGGTTACCTTGCATTCATTTGTTGATTTAAGAATTATTATTACACCCATTTTTTTACTTTATTCTTCTACTTGCTTTTAGTATATTCCTTATAATATGGGTGAACTACACATACACTTACACACTCATACTAAAATATGACGACTAGATGTAAATGGTATATGATGTTAATGTTGTAAATGTGTTATGTGGAAATGAAAATGTTTATACTGCAAAAATGTTAAGTGCGATTGTCGCTTTAGAGTGCGATTGCAATTAATGTATAAGGATTGATTCCTTGGTGAATACCATGAGCACACCATCGTGCAACCTTGCGAGTATGTGAGAGGTGCCCATGGACTAGTACTTAGTGGGTTTAGGATGACTCTATGTCAATAGATATGGAATCGCTAGTGGGACTCATGGTTTTACTTGCAAAGTCCCTAATGGGCATGAGATTTGTGGATAAAGTCAGTGGTTGTGATTGAGAAGATAGTAGTGGAGCACCCGTGAGGTTTCAGAGGAGAAGAAGAAAGCGTGGCTTCTTGATCCTTGGTCAAGGACCTGTTTAGGTGGCAGTGAGGTATCCTGAGTCGGCTTTAGAAAATCCTTGTCACGAACCTCCTATACTAGCGTGGTAAAGGAGTGAGCTCATATCGTAATGGTAAAGTGTGTGCCCTCAGCTAAAGTATAACATGTTCAAACAATCGTACCCACAAATGTGGGCACATCTTTTGATGATTTCCCTTGCGTAGTGTTTCATCTTGTTTTCACCAACTACTATTGTGGGATGAGACGTTACCAGAGTATACCCTCGGGGTATATGGCTAGCCTTTGTGGTTGGCAACATTCTTGTGTGGAGTGAGAAGTCAAAAGACTTCATAGAAAGAGATGTGAGAAGTTAAAATTAATTGAGTGATAAAAATTGACTTAGGTTGAGATTATGATAAAATGGGAACAACTTACCCAATGGATGAGCAAGCCAGCACCGAGAAACGACACAAGAGGTGAGATGTTGAGATGAGGTTTTGTGATAAGATGATTTGGTGGAAAGATAGTAGGATTTGTTGCAAAGTAATCCTGGTTTGGTAAAGATGTGGGAATGAGGTTGGTTATTAAATTATTATATTATTTGTGGGATCAGATAAAGGGCGGGACCTCTATCCGTGGGTATAAGCACTTAGATATTTTAACTTATATTTCCTTTGTGAACCATGACCACTCTTTGTATCTGTTATCTATATTTTTCCCAATACTTACTGAGTACTCTCGAATATTCAACCTTGTTTTTACACCCCTAGAGTGCTAATCTCCTTGAAGATGACGAGAACTTTGAAGACGAGGGTGAAGATGCTCGTCCCATTTCGACGGATATTTCCGTTTCGGGATGGGTCATTACATTGTTTGGAAAGCTTAAAATTTTTATGTAGCTAATAAGAATTTAGATAAAGTAAGGTTTTTAAAAAATATTAGTTCATTTCTAAAATAGTTACCTAGCTTTATGATTTAAGAGAAATATTTGATACGTTTTGGCTTGTCCCATTTCGGTGGATATTTCCGTTTTGGATGGGTCGTTACATTGTTTAAAAATCTGAAAATTTTTATGTAACTAATAAGAATTTATATAAAATAAGATTTTTTATTTTAAATATTAGTTCATTTCTAAATTATATAGTTAACTAGGTTTATAATTTAAGAGAAATATTAGATAGTTTTGAGGAGCTCGAGGGTAGCTGGTAGAAGCTAGACAGTGGCGGAGTAGTCTGCCAGATCCTCAATTTTTGCCGGCAAACATCTGTAATTAGCGCAGTGTCAGACTGTCAGGTGACACATGCTGCGATGCGACGCCGACGGTGGCGTGGGCACCTCGGCGGCTGGATCTCCGCGCGCTCGACGGCGACGCGCGGCCGTAGCTGCAGTCTGCATGCAGATGTGTGTGCGTGCGTGACTGCGCCTGCGTCCGCCTGGGAAGAAGATAGATAGAATCGGCCTGACGGCGTCCTGCCGGGAGCGAGCTACCTTGTGTCGTCGCTGGGAAATTATTGGCTCTCACAACCAGATTGTATGATATCTGCTGGTATCCTGATTTTGGAGTAAACCTGTTGTTGTTATGTGGTATCTGTGAGCTGTGATTCGATTCGCCGCGATGCGTGCGTGTCAGAGGCCGAGCGTGCACATGCCGCAAGTTAATCACATAGGAGTATAGGACCCATCCGCCCCTGCATGCAATGTACGTACGTGGTACATGCACCCTACATATACGTACGTATAACATTGAGTTGTACTGCAATCTTCGGATATACAAAGACACATAAGGATGATTAATTCATTCATGTTGTGAGTTTGAGACCCTTTTGTAACTGCAAAGCCTGAAAAGCAAGGAAGATCTTGTGAAAAGCTGGACGCGCATTTGACGTTGACACATGGGCTAGCACTTTTAGGGTTCATGCCTTTCACACGATAATACTATGGTTTTAGGCTATGGCATGCACTGGCAATGGCTATTGATTTGGATCTTGATTTTTCCCAGGGATACTTGCGCCCTGACAGCTGGACTAGACCCTGAAAAAAAGGAGCTACAATCCTTCGAAATTGTCTAAAAAAGATTTCGTTTTTCTACCTCCATACCTGCACTTGTTTATAAATTAAAAAAAATCCTTCAATAACACTTACATATCCCTTCACAATACTACTATTTTTTAATTAACAAATGACACATATTTTACTCTCACAACTGCTAACACATGTGCAAATCTAGGAAAACGGCTGCAATTTCCGCTGAGCCAAATCAAGCTGGGAGTAGAGGCTACTACGAGCTGCTTGGAACACAGGCGTCGTTGCCAACACTAGCTGTACTGACAGAACTGTTCAATTGCCTGATCTGTACCCGTATGTATGTCCAGCAAATATAACATGGTATATACTACACGTGTTGTCTTACACATACAATGCATAGACAGGCTTGCATGCATGCCGCAAGATATATACGGCCAATCTCGGCCTTACTGGTGCCATACCTGAGACAGGATCATGTTTTCTTGGTCCATGGATTAAATGCATCGTATAGCATGTGACTAGAGTCCAAGGGAAACACCTGGGTCCAACCAACCCAATCTTGATCAGATAGCTTTGGTACGACTTGTGTGTGAGCATGCATGACCGACTCAACTCAGCCCAAATGCATCACTCTTAGGTATACTTTGTACTCCATTGTCCGGTTGCAACAGCAGCTCCTATATGATTGCATCAGCATGGCATTAATTGACAAAGTATTTCTATGCAAGCACAAAAGTTAACTGAGTAAAAGCCTGATGGTACAATTGATTCTGTATAGATTCTCTAGATCCAACGAGCTAGGTCACTAGGTGCATGCCTGGCGAAAAGATTAGTCCTACTTTTTTACACCACGTGAAGTTATACTTTTTTTTCAGCTTATGGATGATAGATTATCCATGGCACACATTAAAAAGTACAATTTCTCCAAAAACATTCTATATCAGTGTTGCTTATAATACTTCCTCTAAGTGTTTTTTATTTTATTTTTTAGAATTTAATTCATCCATATGAGCCATTGTCCATCTCCATAATCTGAGACATTATCCAAAAACTTTACACGAAGGTGTATAAGTATGAATTATATATATTGTAGTGTAGTACATACCTTTGTAAGCAGTTGTGTGAACTTCAATGAATGTACACATTGATTAAACATTTAAAGGGACCTAAACCAATCTGCAATAGTTCTTGACAGGATTCTAGTTTCATTGAGAGCCAATGATTTCAAACCCTGTGCCAGAGCATCTGCTGGAGTGTATTCTGAACCAACCTGCCATTTCACATCCTGTAGTATAGTTATGATCATTAGTGCCTGAGAGGCTGAGACATGGATAGTTGGATACAAATATTGCATAGAGAAATGGTAACAGACAAAAGAACAGATAAGTTGTCTATAAAATGGAATCATTTTTTAATTAATGCCTAGTTTCTAACTGCTCGTGGTTGACCCCAAAAATTGTCTTGCAACTGGTGGCGAATGAATGTAATACAAACAGGTTTAGTCTTACAAAAATATAGCAGACTTTATATTAACTGCATGATTGCACCTGATGTATGACATAATTTGAGGAAAATATGACAAACTTTACCTGTATGCATGGAGTTAGATGTGTTCCTGACAGTATGACCTTCTTTATTTGTCCACCAATTGAGTCCACCCGGGGCCTCAAGACCTCTTCAACTATGTCTGTATCATCAATAGCATCAATGCTGAATTTGACCTACATTACATGCATCGAATATTGATATTAATGACAAGAACGGGTGGAGGTTTACCAAAGTAAATAGAAGTTTTTCAAACCTACCAATAGTGTATTGGGTACACTGTAGGAATTCTTGCAGAATTCACGGTTTTCAGGAGGTGTAGGTTTGAATTCAGATACACCTTCTGTAACCTGTAAATAACATGGGAAACAGATAGTGCAGGATTACAAGTTCTTTATGGACCAACCAAACATTCTGTAAAAGCCCTGTCATACAACAAAAAACTTAGATTCATGCAGTGTACCTGATTCATCACTAATGGTAACTGGTCGACAAATTTGCTCAGTGATATCATAGCTTCTTGATCATACTCCTGTATGAAACCTCCAGCTAAATCAAATAGGGCCTTCCACGCATCTCCTATAAAGTCATGACACCACATCTTACTATAAAGGTCCATGACACAATTTTATAAATCACAAGAAGGGATGGCTAAAATGAACTATAACCTGATGCATTTCTGGCTGCTGAGTACACAGGTGATGCTTCCACCATAGGCATTACTTGACTAAAAAGGGGTCCTATCTGCATAAAAAAATACTACTAAGGTAGATAGCAGGGACATGTAAAATTTTAGACTGAAATCATCTCTATGCACAAAATGTGTGTTGGACATGAAGTACACAAGCAATGTACATACTTGTCTGGCACTTCAATATTTCTTTGAGAGAATTGCTTGCTTTTTTTCATTGTTAACAAGTGTTAGATTATGTTCTGGATGAAGTTGATACTTGATAGGTTCACAACTGCAACCAAAATATCCTTTGTCACCACACAATACAGTACAGGACTAATTTTTATGGAATGGTTTTGAAGCTGCAAGTCAATCGTCCTTTTCAAGAGAAAACCTCAGTCCAAGCAAAGACATAATAGAGTAATTGCAGCTTCTTACTACCAGGACCACACACATTTTCCACAGAAGGAAAATGGAGTATGTCGTCTACTTGTCTGGTTGCAGGGAGTTGGTCTACATGTTCAGTGCGAAGCAAGGCAGATACATGGGCATGAGAGGTCCTAGACATAGGCATGGCAAATGTTCTACACAACACACATGCTTGTTACTTCAAGAATTGATCTTTGTTTAGCTCTTCAATTGGCAATTGCAGTTGAGTTTTGTTGATTCACAGAATTGGAATGTACTTCAATTAGTTTGACACTGTAACACAAGAACAGAATAGCTAATCCCGATCATAATATGGTGACAACAATGCAACATGTGTCACAAAGCACATTAAATACCTGCTCAAAGTATGGAACAGCCTCTGAAGCTGGCCTATTGTTGAATGAGACGATGGCATTAGCCTAAAATGGTTAGAATAAAACCATTAAGCATCATTGTGATGGAATTTTATGCACGGAGTTAACAATTTGAATTATGTATCCTTATTCTCCTGAAACATTCAAGAAAACAGGCATTTATATAAACCTTTGGTATCTTCTCTGAGAAGTAGCTCCCCACCAACAGCTGAAGAAGTGCGCCATTGCTGCAAACCATCACATAATTACTTAAGACAATTTCACATCATTACACATGAAAACTTTCTAACATCCTCAATCGCAAGCCGTCGAACAAGTGGCATACAGCACCCTGTGCTCAGATCACCTGTGACCAACCGAGTAGAGCGGGAGCTCCGCGATATCCTTCGCGCTCAGCCCAGCCTCCAGGAGCCCCGACGTGAGCAGCGCGTCGTAGCATCCGTGGAACCTCTCGAAGACCTCTCGCGCCGCTGACTCGTGGTCGAAGGTGACGTTGTACGGCACGGATACCACCAGGAAGCCCTCCTTCGCCAGCAGCTCCAGCAGGTGGCTGCAACAGCAACGTAAATTTGATTCCTGCCCATTTCATTTCACAATGCTTTACCCAACCGTGGATTGGGAGCACTTGCCGGTAGGTGGCCTCGGGGACGGCGCCGATGAAGGCGCCGCCGAGGAACTTGACGACGGCGAGCGGGCGGCGGCCTATCGGCGGAGGGAAGAGAAGGCATGAGTGCTCCCGCAGGTAAGCCCTCCTCAAAGGCTCCAGCCTGGGGGCGGCGAGCGCAGCAAGAGAGCCGTCGGGGCCAATCGTAGCGCGGCAGGACAGGCTTCCGATAGCTCTGGTCCGGTAGGTGCAGAAGCGGGCATGAGGAGGGAGGGGGGAGGGTTGTATTGGAGAGGTGGAAAGCGGGGACGATAGGAGGTGAGCCGCCGTCGCCGTCGCCGTCGCCGCCATGGGACGTCCGGATGCAGAGACGAAGGTGGGGAGGGAGATTGGGAGTACGGAGGCGAACACGAGCTGACGGTTTCGCCACGACGCCTAAGGCCGCATGATAGGAAGCGCGGCCACGTGGCACATCCAGAACCGTCCGATCCGTAGAAAGCCCTACGTCATGTACTCCTCCGGTTCTTCCGTTCTTCGTTTTAACGTGGTCATATTTTTTTGAAATATAAGTTGTTTTAGTAATTTTAGAATTTTTTTATATTTGTCCTTATCATATAAATATTATATATCCATAAATAAATAACTCATATTTTTAAGTAGAATAAATAAAAGATAATTAAGTGTGTACCACTATAAAAAAAACTCTTTATGTTCCCCTTTTTTCTTAAAAAAAAAAATCCGCTCTTTCATCAATGAACGCCTGGAAAACCTGGATAGGATTGACAAAGGATTGCTCTCGTCCATCCTCTGATGGAATTGATCGATTTACATAATCACACAGTACAAGCATACGCTTCCGAGAGAAATCAGTAAGCACTCTGAAATGACAACGAGCATAGCTGTATAATGCATGGTCATTTACTCATTTTCCTTGTAATCACGGTAATTTTGTCTATACATGGTTTAAAGTTACATTTACAGTAAACTCTGACATCTGAATAGATCCATAGGGAAAAAATGGGCAATTCTAGGTAACATCAGCTAACTCTCTCCTGGAGCTATTTTCTAGATACATACAGTATGTGTTAGGCAAAATTTGCTAGCTCAAAACTTGGGCATGCTTGCCCGTCCCAAGATTTGGAACAGAATGGTTGGAATAGGCTTATACGATATACAATTATACAGACACAACCTACAAGTCAAATAGTCATCTGCATGGAGTAATTGTACAACAAAGTCGAATGAGATATCAGATCTGCACGGCTAGTTGGCAAGATGGAAAATGTACCAGATTCTATATTTGTATCTAGTTTCTCACCCAGGGCATACCGGGCAACTTGGTTAGTTTATTCTTTCAACCTGCATGAAAAGCAACAGTGTAAAATCAGGAGTTTAGCACTGTACAGATGAGGTTTCGACTGTAGTCAAGGTACATACCCTATAATGAATGGACGAAACCATCCCCGTTTGCGATTCTTCTAACTCGATTGATGTATAATCCAGAAAATGGTAATGGCAGACAGTAGTGTACAAGTATAGGAACATAACACCAAAGCACAAAGTTGATGCATTAGTCAAACCTCTCAGCAACCGGGTGCTTCTTAAGTAGCCATGGGTCAGAAAATAGAGCTGTAGTGTAACATGGTATGCTAGAGCAGTCCTCTGCTCAGATTTTGTACCGAGATGATGGCGTCTTGAGTACTGTTTTTTCCCTCATGGTCCAGGAGTATCCTTCTGGATAGGTTTTTTGGGGAAGAAAAGGATAGCAAGTAATGCGCAAATACTTAAGCCGATTACACCATCAAAGGGATGCAGATGGTATGTGCTGATCATCCAAAATGGTGTAGCAGGTTTTGATTGAATAATACCAGTGCTTTGTATTAGATAGCTAGCTGTCATAATTCCAGACCGCAGGCCAATTGGTGCAGCTAGCTTCCCTTGAGTCCTCTGTTTAAGTCCAAAAAGAACTAGTGAAAGTAGCAAGAAGCCTGGTACTGAAGGTAGAGACCTGCCATTAATTTGCAAGGACATCAACATTTTTTTTTGCTTGATTGCACAAATGTGTCGTGCTTGTATAGAAAAAGCATCCATTGACCCACAGATACTCGGATGTAGGACCCTTATATTCACATTATCTTTTAAGAGTGCTAAAGATAGCTGTCTAGTTTGATTGTTAATGGGGGTGAAATCATGCTTCATTTTTGTAGTATTGCTAGATCAAATCTTTCTATAGTCCAGTAGTCACTTATTCTCTCTCTTGTCAATCCCCTATGGCCCTATCCTCATTAAGCTCCCCCAACCACCCACCAGGTGACGCCCTGTAGGGAGCAATAACTATGCTTCCCAAGTCCCAAATCACAGTTACTAATGTATTTTACATCCCAAACCAAGAGATGAATAACTTATCCGCAGTACTATGATCCATGTGCTAACTGCTAGATAGTAAAGTAGTGAAATAACAGAAGGGATAATGGCAACAGGCATACCGGTGAATAAGGGAAAAGGCAACTCCAGATATCAGAATGGCACTGTAGTAGCCAAGGTCAACAGCAACTTCTTCTGGAAGCCATGATCTGAAAACTACTTCTTCCACCACAGCAATAATAGTTGGTGTGACAAACCCTCTAAGAGCTAGCAAGAGTACATTACTAGAAGACTTGAGAAGATCAAATGGCCTAGCCAAGAGTGAATATGACCCTGCTCGCAAAGTTGCAAAGCCAAGAAAAATGCATACTGAATGCACCAACCCAACAACAGTTACACCTCCAACAAAACCTTGGAAAAATTCTTGTACCTGAAATCAAATGCAAGTTGTTATACATTTCCTAAAAATGTGAGTTGATATGTATGTGTGTGTGTGTGTGTGTGTGTGTGTGTGTGTGTGTGTGCGTGTGTATATATATATATATATATATATATATATGTTTACGTAATTTTTTTATACAAGAGTACAAGACTTCACATAGGGAAAGGCAGTTCATAGTTCATACCCTGGATGCAGATGCAAGATTCATCCCATATTGCTCAACTGGATTCTCGTAGCCACGTATTCTTTTGCCCCATAACATGACAAGTATCATTATAGATAAATACAGTCCAACAATGCAAGCATATCCAACTATTCCTGTTGAAGAACTTATTGTCCAACTTTGTACAAGTGTTGGCAATAGAGGAAGCACAACAGGAGACCATAGCACAAGTACCATGAAGGAAAATCCCATGATCCTAAGAATTTAAAAAGGCATGTGTTAATGATAATCTGATAACAGGAAATCAACATGCAAAGGTATAATATATTTTACAGAAACTTATCTGTTAGGCTCACCCCACCTAGCCAACCCAACCATAAAACCTAGGCGTTATAGTGGGAGAGGTGGGGGCTTTTATCCATAGTCCAACATTCCCCCTACGGCGTGCGAGCCCGGCGTAGCCCGCAGCAGGTTCTAGAGGCCCGACGTAGCCCGCAACAGGTCTCAGCACACTAGATAGGCGCAGGGGAAATCACGCAGCGGAAATGCGGAAATGCATGGCCAGGGGGATTCGAACCCAGGACCTTGGCTCTGATACCATGTTAGGCTCACCCCACCTAGCCAACCCAACCATAAAACCTAGGCGTTATAGTGGGAGAGGTGGGGGCTTTTATCCATAGTCCAACATTATCCATAAAGGGTGCAAGGAACAAGAACAGTTTACACATAACAAGTTGTTATTAACAACTACAAGAACCAATTCAACTTAGCCATCTTCATTTATAAAGGAAGCCATGATTTTTTTTATTGGATAGGTTGCTTCTGTTCAATAAGTTTACTACGTTTTTTTCCTAATACACACACATTTTTATCTTTTTTTTTCCAACAGATGGAATTTTGCTCACACAAGAGAAATATACTTCAGATTTATGGACGTGTTTGGATGCAAAAGTGTAACCCAGTAAATACACTTATTTGACTATTGAAAAGTTATCAATAGAAGGAGAAAGATTAAGCCCTGAGGACAGTACAAGATATAGAAGTATAGTTGGTGCTTTGCAGTATTTGACCTTGACAAGACCTGATATTTCTTTTTCGGTGAATAAAATCTGTCAGTATCTGCATGTTCCAACTACTGTTCATTGGGCAACAACTAAGAGAATTCTAAGGTATTTGCAGCACACAGTAGGATATGGATTAAAGATTGAGAAGTCTCCTTATATATTAGTATCAGGTTTTTCCGATGTAGATTGGGTTGGATGTTCAGATGATAGAAAGTCTACAGGGGGATTTAATGTTTTTCTAGGAAGTAATCTTGTTTCCTGGAGTGGAAGGAAGCAACCCACAGTGTCCAGGTCTAGTACTGAAGCTGAATACAATGCATTGGCGAATTGCACAGCTGAGATAATGTGAGTGCAAACTTTCCTCGAGGAAATAGGAATCTGAAGTCCTCCTGCAGCTTGATTATGGTGTGATAACCTAGGAGCAACCTATTTATCTGCTAATCCAGTTTTTCATGCACGCACCAAACATATTGAAGTCAGATATCAGTTTATTAGAGAGAGTGAATCAAAGATTGCTTGATACCAAGCACATTTCTACTGGAGATCAGATTGCTAATGGCTTCACCAAGGCTCTACCTATATGGCGACTTAAAGATTTTAGAAGCAATCTGATGAGGACATCAGTACATCTACACCAGCAGCACCTTCTTCGGCGCCATCTCCTTCTAGGATAATCACGAGGGCCCGTGCAAGAGAGCTGAACTTCGTCATACTACTAAAGAATGAAGGCCCAGAAGAATAAACGCAGGCCTGCACAGATTCGGCCTTCCTAGGGTCGCCCCCCCTTTTTGGTCGTCCACATTAGGGGGCTGCGCCCACCTTCCCCCCCCTCTATTTAAATAGAGTCTTGTCATTCCTATAGACTCGAGTTTTGATTTACAATTAGCTTTTGCTACTTTTGACACGCGCCAAACAGCGCTGTCCTCGTGTGATTCAGAACTCCACCTTGAGTGATATTCATATTGCTCGCATCTCTTTCTTGTTCGTTCTTCGATTGCGAACAGGAAACGATCTTCGTGATCAGGCTGATCTTGCATCCACAAGGTCGGTAACCACAGGGAGTTGGTTCAGCGATTGCATTGGCGCTTCGGGTTCGCTCGTCGTAGTCGGATCGTGAGGGTCTTCTTCCACCAAATCGAAGTTATCTCCACTCACCGAAAGATCGGGCACTTCAGCTCTATCAAGTGGTATCAGATTTTCCGGGTTGATCGGTGAGTTTATCGAGTGTTTGTCCCTTCCTACAGTCCACAAAACCACAACACGAAAATATATTTCAGGTTAGATCCTTGTCCCAGCACCTTTTTGAGCCTTGCACTATCTTTCAATAATTTGCTTTGTTGAATTTGTGTGCTTACGCGTGTCAATTGTTGCTGGTTACTTGTGCATCTTCATCTGCATATCACGCAAACCCCCCTGGCCGTGCGCCCCTCCCTTCCCTGCCTTGTGTGTTATTTGGAAAGTTACAAAAAAAATATAGGTTGCCTCATTCTGCTCAACCTCATTTGAGAAAGTTTTGGTTGCCTTCCATACAAAGGGTAGTCAATTATTGCTGGTTGCCTAATATTGATCACACTCATTTGAGAAAGTTTTGGTTGCCTTCCATACAAAGGGCAATCAATTATTGCTGGTTGCCTACTATTGATCACACTCATTTAAGAAAGTTTTGGTCGCCTACCATACAAAGTGCAGATTGCTTCATTTCTGAAATTCTTGATCACCTACCATACAAAGGGCCGTCCATTATTGCTGGTTGCCTAATTTTACTTGCAAGTTTCTCCGGATAAAAAAAACGAAAAAAAAACAGAAAAAAAAACGAAGAAAAAAAAAGAAAAAAAAAGAAAGAAAGGAGAAAAACAGCAAGGAGGTGACCCCCCTGGCCGTGCGCTTCCCCCCCTCCCATCCCTGCTCACCTCTTCGGTTTCCCTTTTTCGTGTGCCGCCTTTTGCACTTTGTCTCCAGCAGCTTTTGGTTACGTCGTTGGCACTATAATTCAACCTCGCATTATTGTTTGATTGTGCTAATCCTTGTTTTGAGTGCAGCCTACCTAGAACCCCACATAATTCTACAACGAGCAGATTTTGTTTCTCCAAGCAATCGCTGCTCCAATCTTTCGCCGGTTCCACCTGTTGGTTGCAGGTCACCCCTGTGTGCTTGGTAAGAACGGATAAGAATTTGATAACAGCACGTCTGTGAGCGACCGATCCACACCCTAGTTGTCGTAGGTTTTTGCTTTGTGTTTGCACTAACTATGGCAGGCAACGACGAAACGAAGGATGCACACCTACTGGATGTACGGGCACAGGTTGATGGCCTTGCTGCGGACATGACAACGATGCATGAGCGGTTTGATTCTACGATCACTTCGTCGACCGAGCGGTTTGACCAGATCGACCTCGCTCAGACGGCCATGGTGACCACGCTCGACACCATCATGTCACGACTCGATGCGTTAACTTCGTCGCTCACCGAATTACAAAAGGATTATGGTGGCGATACGGAGCAGGACGATGGACCTCGCCACGGTCGTGCACGTCGCGTGGTACGTCATTCCCCTCACGATTCATTTGCTAAGATTAAATTTAAAATTCCATCTTTTAATGGCAAATATGATCCTGCTGCTTATCTTGATTGGGAACTAGAGGTCGATCAGAAATTTTCATGCCATGATATTCCTGCTCATTCTCAAGTTAAAGCTGCTATTAGCGAATTTACTGATTTTGCTTTAATATGGTGGCGTGAATATAAACTAACACATCCTACTGCCACACCCATCACTTGGACTCAATTAAAAGCTGCCATGCGACACAGATTTGTTCCTTCATATTTTGCGCGAGATTTGCTAAAGAAAATGCAGAGTTTTCGACAAGGACAGCAATCTGTCGAGGACTACTATCAAGAGCTCCAAAAGGGTATGATTCGTTGTGGTTTGTTTGAGACAGATGAAGCTGCGATGGCCCGTTTTCATGGTGGTTTGAATAGAGAAATTCAGGACATCCTTGATTATAAGGAATATTCTGATATGGCCACATTGTTTGCATATGCTTGCAAAGCTGAACGTGAAGTGCAGGGACGCCGCTCGAAGACATATCCTAACTCTTTTGCAGGTAGCGGCGCAGCAATCAATTCAGCGTCTACTCCGCCTACACCATCCACGATCAGCACTCCATCGCGCGAAACGACGGCCAAGCCTACCGCATCCTCGTCCCTAGGCGCTGCTCCTTCCACAGGACGTACACGGGATATTCGGTGCTATCGTTGCCACGGACTTGGACACGTGAGTCGGGACTGTCCAAACAAGCGTATTTTGCTCATACGTGACAATGGTGAGTATTCATCCGCTAGTGATTCCGAGGAAACCCAACATACTATGCTTGCCACTGACCATGCAGCAAAAACGGAGGTACATGTCGATCCCGGCGACGCCGATAAGTATGAGAGTCTTGTTGTGCAGCGTGTTCTTAGCACACAGGTCACCACGTCTGAGAAAAACCAACGGCACATACTTTTCCACACCAAAGGTGTTGTACAAGAACGGTCGATTCGCATCATCATCGACAGTGGCAGCTGCAACAACTTGGCAAGCACAGCTTTGGTCGAGAAGTTGTCCCTGCCCACTCGTAAGCACCCAAACCCGTATCACATTCAATGGCTTAATGATGGTGGGAAAATTAGAATCACACGTTCGGTACGCGTTCCTTTTTCATTGGGCTCTTATTCTGATTATGCTGATTGTGATGTTGTTCCGATGGAAGCATGCTCTTTGTTACTTGGTAGACCTTGGCAATATGATACTGATAGTGTACATCATGGTCGTTCGAATCATTATTCCTTCTTGTTTAAAGGTCAGAAAATAATTATACATCCAATGACCCCCGACCAAATTTTTAAAGATGATCTTGCTAGGGCTACTAAAGCGGCAAAACCACTAGCACCCCAACCAGCCGCCAATGTTACTTCTGAAATCAAGTTGAATGCGCCTGTCTTGCTTGCTACACGTGCTGATTTTGAGGATTTACGCAATGATCATTTGCCCTGCTATGCACTTGTCTGTTCTAGTATGCTCGCTGCCCTTGATGCCCCCCGTCTTTGGATATTCCCCCCGCTGTTTCTAACCTTTCGCAGGAGGTAGCGTTCAGCACTTTGAAAGATAAGTTAACACATGCCCCCCTCTTGCAATTGCCTGATTTTACTAAAGTATTTGAGCTTGAATGCGATGCTAGCGGGATTGGATTAGGTGCTGTTTTGTTACAAGAGGGAAAACCGGTTGCGTATTTCAGTGAAAAATTAAGCGGTGCTAGCTTGCGATATTCTACTTATGATAAGGAGCTTTATGCTTTAGTCCGCACTTTGCACACATGGCAGCACTATCTTTGGCATCGTGAGTTCATAATTCATTCTGATCATGAGGCCTTGAAACATATTCGTACCCAAACAAATCTGAACCGTCGTCATGCTAGTTGGGTAGAATTCATCGAGTCTTTTCCTTATATTATTAAACACAAGAACGGGAAGGAGAATGTCATTGCTGATGCGTTGTCTCGTAGATATACCATGCTTTCACAGCTCGATTTTCAAATTTTTGGTTTGCAAACTGTGAAGGATCAATATGTCAACGATGCTGATTTTAAAGATGTTCTAACTCATTGCACGCCCGGCAAACCTTGGGGTCAATTCCACATGCAGGATGGGTTCCTGTTTCGCGCTAACAAGCTGTGTATTCCAGCAAGCTCGGTTCGTCTTTTGTTGTTACAGGAGGCACATGGTGGTGGTCTCATGGGACATTTTGGTGTCCACAAGACGCACGAGGTGCTGGCCGCACATTTCTTTTGGCCCCGGATGCGCCGTGATGTCAAGCGCCTTGTTGCACGCTGCACTACATGTCAAAAAGCTAAGTCCCGGTTGAACAACCATGGTTTGTATATGCCTTTGCCTGTCCCTACTTCCCCTTGGCTTGATATTTCTATGGACTTTGTTTTGGGATTGCCTAGAACTAAGAAGGGGAGGGATAGCATTTTTGTGGTTGTTGATAGATTTTCCAAAATGGCGCATTTTATACCTTGTCATAAAACTGATGATGCTCGCACTGTTGCTGAATTGTTCTTTCGAGAGATTATTCGTTTGCATGGCATTCCAAATACAATAGTCTCAGATCGTGATGCTAAGTTTCTCAGTCATTTTTGGAGATCTCTGTGGAATAAAGTGGGAACTAAATTGCTGTTTAGCACAACTTGTCATCCTCAAACTGATGGGCAAACTGAGGTAGTTAATAGAACCTTGTCAACCATGCTTAGGGCTTGTTTTGGATAAAAATTTGCGACGTTGGGAGGATTGCTTGCCTCATATTGAATTTGCTTATAATCATGCCACACACTCTTCTACAAAGATGTGCCCTTTTCAGATTGTTTATGGTTACATTCCTCGAGCACCTATTGATTTGTTCGCCCATTGATGCTGCGGAAGCTCCACATCTCGATGCAGTTGCCCATGTTGAACAAATGATTGACCTTCATGCACAAACACACCAAAACATTGCTGCTGCTAATGCTAAAAATCAAGTTGCTGGTAGTAAAGGAAGAAAACATGTTACTTTTGCACCTGGTGATTTGGTTTGGTTGCATTTACGAAAGGATCGTTTCCCTAATTTGCGCCGTTCTAAATTGATGCCTCGTGCTGCTGGTCCTTTTAAAGTGCTAACCAAGATTAATGATAATGCTTATATCCTTGACCTACCTACGGAGTTTGGTGTTTCCACTAGTTTTAATGTTGCAGATTTGAGACCATATGCGGGCGAGGATGAGGAGTTGCCGTCGAGGACGACTTCGATTCTAGAAGGGGAGGATGATGAGGACATCAGTACATCTACACCAGCAGCACCTTCTTCGGCGCCATCTCCTTCTAGGATAATCACGAGGGCCCGTGCAAGAGAGCTGAACTTCGTCATACTACTAAAGAATGAAGGCCCAGAAGAATAAACGCAGGCCTGCACAGATTCGGCCTTCCTAGGGTCGCCCCCCCTTTTTGGTCGTCCACATTAGGGGGCTGCGCCCACCTTCCCCCCCCTCTATTTAAATAGAGTCTTGTCATTCCTATAGACTCGAGTTTTGATTTACAATTAGCTTTTGCTACTTTTGACACGCGCCAAACAGCGCTGTCCTCGTGTGATTCAGAACTCCACCTTGAGTGATATTCATATTGCTCGCATCTCTTTCTTGTTCGTTCTTCGATTGCGAACAGGAAACGATCTTCGTGATCAGGCTGATCTTGCATCCACAAGGTCGGTAACCACAGGGAGTTGGTTCAGCGATTGCATTGGCGCTTCGGGTTCGCTCGTCGTAGTCGGATCGTGAGGGTCTTCTTCCACCAAATCGAAGTTATCTCCACTCACCGAAAGATCGGGCACTTCAGCTCTATCACAATCTTAACTTAATAATGTTGTGATTGAAGGGGGTTGTTAAAGATAGAATATAATATGTTATTGTTTTGTAATGTAATCTAGTGTTCTAGGAAAGACCAGGCTGGTCAGGTTATAGATAGAAATACTAGTTTAATATATAGATATTAACCAAGACTGAATAGGCTTGAGATTCCTCTTGGAATACAATAATAGTTGTAATCTGCCCTAAGCGTTTTAGCCCTATATAATATGAACGGATCGGCAGAGATCTTTAAGGCCAAATAAGGCAAATATTAGAAACTTTTCAACAAGAAGCAGAAGAACCATACCACTCTATCTAGACCACAGAAAACAGTGTGGAGCTATAAGCCTTCAACAATCAAATGGTGGGAAAGAATAAAAATCAATGACTTGACTCATTACCAACTTAGTAAATTTCTATTCCTCCAGTGTATATTTTGACAATAATGAAATGAAGCAAATGGCAGAGATGTACCAACATAGCATGCTTCTTGCAAGCAAGAACAATGCCAATTCCAATATTCTTTAAGTTTTGATATCCTACTAGCATAATCCATTTGATGGTGTAAATTAGGAAAACTCACCTCTGAAATAAGGGGCGTTCACTAATACGTAAGAATGAGATGAGTCTATCAGTCAAGCTCATAGCACCACGAATACCTCCCCAGAGTAGAGCAATTTTCCCTACAAACCTCAAAATGCCACCTTTTTGTCCTAGTTCAGCAAGAACTGCAACAAGCCTGCATGGAAAAGTTAGCATGGTCAGAGCTTTCAAGGGAGAAAAATGGTAAGGAACAAAAGCAACCGTAGTATTAAACAGACCTTTCATGATCAACCTCGCCATCACCCTTTGTGGGTACTACGGGAGCTGCAACTGACATGGCTTTCTCTGCAAGACTGCTCATTAAATTGTTCTGGTTCTTCTCCTGTGTAGTTTCGTCAGGCCTATGCTGATCTGCTGCACTGATGCTATCCATATTATCATGCTTTTCAACCTTCTTTTGCTGAAACATAAAAAACTTATGTAATTTCTCAAACAGAAATAAACAAAATGTTCCAAAAGCACGAGTTAGGAACTATGAGTAATTCAAATATGTTGTCACACCTCACTGTAGTTTACTCAAAATGCTGGTATGACTAAAGGATCCATAGGTTTTATGTCACGGGTACAGGGATTCCACGAACGGGGGAATATCAAAACATTGTATTTATAAACGATAGTTGATCGAGGACCCAAACCTCGTCGGCAACCTAAACTCTTACTAGGGCCCTGTTTATATAGACACAGGACCAGCCCTATAATTGATTTAATCTGCTAAATCTAAACTGAATTATCCTAACCGAACTTTTAAACTAATCTGCTACAGTACCAACGGTACTATTCACGTTAACAGTACCGCACGTTACTGTTCACAGGCGGCCCAGGCCCTCCGGCCCATGATCTAAGGCCATGACATCTCTTCCCCCCCTTGAAAACTAGCTCGTCCTCGAGCTAGGCTGTTGGTGCCGCTAAGGCATCCCACGTCGATCCCCAACCATCGGCCAGGCCGCCGTCCGTGCGTGCGAGGGTGTGCTCTGTGCGGTCAGGGAAGTAGCATTGGCCTCCGCATCACTGTTGACATCACCGACCGAGCTGTCGCCGCCTGACCTGGCCCTGCCGAGGCCACCCACACCGCCACCGAGGCAACCCTGGCCACCTCCCTCCCTGGTGATGCGAAGGTGGATCCACGTGATCAGCGGCAGCCTGGGGAGGTTGTTGTCTAGGATTCTAGTCAGGTACCTCCAACACGGTTACCCTCTCCTCCAAGGGCTAGATCGGCTGCTTCTCTTCAATCGCGTCAGCCTGCTCCTGGCATGCCTTGTGCCGCCTCTATGCGGCTGATTGCGACAATACATGCATGTTGTTGCTGCTTGATGTGGTCGACTTTGTTGATGAGAGAGTGCACTAGCTCCTCAAGGTGATCCAGACGTTTGCCAATGTTGTCGTTGGTGGAATTGGCGTCTTTCCCTGAACCCGTGGCAGTCGGAGGCATGGTGGGAGAACCAGTGGTCTCTGATACCAGATTGTCATGGGTACAGGGATTCCACGGAACTAGTCTTCTTTATTGATAGGAAAACGAAGTAGATGGTCGAGGGCACTGGACCTTGTCGGCGCGATGGAGCCGTAATAGCTTGACGCACCAACGAGGTAGGGGATACACGAGGCAAAGCCTAAACTAAATACTCGACGACCTAAACTCCTACTAGGACCCTGTTTACATAGACACAGGACCAGCCCTGTAATTGATCTAATATGCTAAATCTAAACTGAATTATCATTTGGACTCTTTAACCTAACTAATCTACTGCAGTACCGGCGGTACTGTTCACGTAAACAGTACCGTACGTTACTGTTCACAGGCGGCCCAAGCCCTCCGGCTCATGATCTGAGGCCATGACATTTTATGCGAGGGAAATTTACACATATACAGGACAGGAACATTAGTTTGCACTTTGCAGTCAAAAGAATGTCAAAATAAAGATGTCCAGAATGATGCAAAAAACAAAACAGGCAATAGCCGCTATATCAGTGAGAGGACAATGTAACTTATAATTAATAACAAAAATTCAGGGCATTAATTACTTACTTGATGATGGGCTACAAAAGCAGAAGCACCTAGGGCAGCCGTCACAGCCCCAACCATCATACCTTGACTCTCTGACCTTGTAATTTCATGCACTTTGAGCACACCAGTTTTCTCGATATAGTTATATGTATTTTCTTCTCTTTTTGAGGAAGCGATGTCTGTATATTCTACTTTTTTTGAGGAAGCATTATCTGTATTTTCTTCCTTTTTCAAGGAAGAATTCTTAAAACCAGCAGCCTCATTTAAAATTTCTGACTTGACAGTGGTTTTCATATCTTTATCATGCTTAGAAATGCCAACATGAAAGTAATTTCTCAAATGCGCTAAAGTAACACCAACTATGACACCCACTGGAAGAACGTTTCTCAGATCTTCAGATTGCTGAATTGCATTTGATACCGCTTCAATAACATTTTCTCCATGAGCTGTACCAAATTTGACAGTTGTTGGATTTCTTTGCACAGAAGCTGCTGAGTATAACTCACAATCAAGCACAACAGCTCTAGAAACTTGAGCAGCAAGACGCTCCACATCATGTGCAAGATTTCTTTCGAGTTGCTCAGTGTTTGTTATCCCTAGTTTGCGACCAACTTCAATTTTGAGGGCATTTTCTAATTCATCTCTGATGAAATTTGTGAGTGTCTCTCTCAAAGCACTATCAGGTAACTTGGTTTGTACTGTGTGGTTTGATTCATTTGACTTATTCTTGGAGACAGGAAAACTTGACAGAACCAAGTACGGAGTCTCAATAACATTGTCTGTTCTAGATGACGCTTGCACGGAACCAGAATGGTCAATATTTTCTGTAAAGCAACTACCTTTGTAAGGTTTAGAATTGTAGTCATTCATACTGTCCATTTGTTCTGCTATTTTCCATTTACCCTCATGTGGATCAAGGAAAAGATCAGTTGCTGAATTCAAATCTGGTGATTTGAGTTGCAATTGTGTAGAAAGAAATTCATGAAGATACATGGCATACTGTGCCTTCATGTAAGAGTTAACAGCTATATCCAATAAATAGTCAGACAAGCCACTGCATTGCTTTGTAACAACTGCATCCACATAGTTGTCAGCTTTGCTTGTTTGATATTTTCCTAGTTTTTCTTTAGCAGCTGATATAATACTTAAATTTGAATTTGTCTCACCAAATGTGGCATCCTTCGAAATGATTGAATGGCCTTGTCCAGAAATGTTGTTTTCTGGTTGATAATATGTGGGATTTATGGATTTCCCAGTTGACTCATTGTCCATAGCATCTGTCACTTGAGACTCTGCCTTATTTACAGAAGCTTTATCAGTAGTTCCATCAGAATTGTCCCCGTTCTCAGAGTCATGCTGCTTCTCAAACTGGTCGATCATATTTTCGATAACTCCAAATACACTGTTGACAGCCATTTGAGTTGAGTCATCAAATCCAGTTAAGGCATTGAATGCCTGTGTCACGTTAATTGGAGGTTTAGATTCTTCTGTTTTAGGTACTTGCATGCTTTGATCAGTAACATTATGTGTAGCCTTATCTTCATTGGCATGAACTGCATCACCATCTTTTTCTGCCACATGAGCCTGTTGATTCTCTGCTGGAGCATCAGAAGACTGCACTCGTTCTCTAGGAGCTCCATTTAAGTTGGCTGTTGATTGGTCATCAAAAGCTTGCTTTAGAGCTGTTTCAGTCCCCTGATCGGTTTTGTGCTGCTCTTGACTGCTTTCGTTTATTCCGAAGGTTGTTTTCTCTGATTTATTGGGTTGAATTTGTTCAGTTCCAATTTCTGTTACAACTCCAGCAGGTCCAGAAGTTTGGGAAGGCTTTCCTTGTGATAACTCCATACCTTCTCCTGAACTATTATCATTAGAAGTCAAATTACCCTCTTTTTGGTCAACCTCACCAATGACTGAGGCACTCCTATTCTGATCATGCATTTTAGCATCCTTAAGGCCACTTTCATGATCTGAATCTTTAACCTTTTCTTGGACAGATGGCTTGGTATTTGATCTTCCATCAGTCCAGCCAAGTCGCTTCAATGCATCTAAACTGAAATTTCCTCGTCTTGATTGTAAAATTTCAGTCACAGAAGTTGTAAGCTTTCCACGCACATCTTCAGGTACAGCTTCTTCAAGAGCCTTCGCAAGAGATTCACCTTGTTCCACTGCTACCAGAACCTTATGACAAAAAGCATATACATGTATAAGCAGATTGACTTATGACTGACAATTGACAAGACCATAGCAAGAAACGTGTACTATTCTAAGGAAAACAAACCATGCCTAGCTTTAAACAGAAATATGTTGTCTTATTTAGGAGGATAATTTAACTATTTGTCACTCTTAACATGTGTCAATTAATGGACCACATGTCAGTGACTCAGGTGACCCCACATGTCAGTGACTCGGCATGGCAATTTTGTTGTCACTCACATGTTAAGAGTGGCAAATAATTAAATCTCACTATTTAGGATGATACTATTTGCAAAGAAGCAAATAACCTTAAAATTCAACATAGTAGTAGTAGAAAAACTGCCATAGTCAACACAAATCTATCACAAGAAAGGTCCTAAAATCCAAATCTTATAACCATCTAAACAGGGTGCAGATTCGTTTTCAATGACAATGAGACATCTCAAGTTTACTGTCAGTTGTATGATATTTAGTTGGTTCATAGCAAGCTCAAGTGCTGAAAAGTTGGTCGATAATCGCGAACGTAATAAATCAAGCAAAATATGTTTCTAGGATTCTTATGAAAATATCCAACATTCCTGGAAATGAGATGCCATAATTCACTGGGTAGGGATAACATAGATGTAGCTGCAACCATGTTTTGGATTTTACATTTGTGCACTTAAGAAGGTTCTTAAAAAGCAGGTAAAGCAATAATGTGTACACAAAAATTTGAGGGAAAATATGATTATATGTGTACTACACAAAAAGGACAAGAAAGTTGCCTTTCTTTGACAAAACACAGGTTATTTGTTTACACATATGAATATAATGTTTGCTAACATATTTTTAATGCTATATATGTATGGATATTTTTTAGAGGTGTTCAAATGAAAATCCCAAAGTTGGTATAATTACATTCCATGTCAGTTGGAACTTTCCCTAATGCACCAAGGATTTTTAACATTTCCTTTTGTACTTGCAAAAAAACAATTTTGCAGCAAGCGCAATAATGGAAAATTTTCATACGAGTTAGCATGCTCAGCTGCCCTTCTTTTATATACAGAAAATATCCATTCCTTTTACGTCACACAGATCAGATACAAAACAAACGAGTAACAAACCACGCTGAGTTAAGAGCCAAGAGAAAAGAATCACTTTGAATTGAGTGACATCAAAGTAAACTTTAATCTTTAAACAGAGTGCAAATGCTAAATGAAAACAAAGCAGATTTATAAGCTAGTCAAAACCCAACTGTTTCTAACTGAGGGACGAATAGAGATTCGATCCTTTGGTGTGAGAGAAAAATTGCTTAGACTGCTATACCTTCTTCTTCTGATCATCATCCAGAGTACCGGGCATTGTAGCATCTAGCATATTCATCATGAGACTTGCTGATTGTAATACATGACCTTTTTCATAATCTTCAGGAGTCTCTTCTGACTCTTCCTCATATGGATCTTTGTTTTCCCTATTTATGTCACCATTGTTTTTTACCTGATTATTTTCTTTTTTGTTAGCACCAGAATCTTCTTTTGTGGAATCAAGGAGCAGCCCATTTATTCCATGTGGCATGCTGTTATACAAAATAAAATGATGTTGCGGACGAAAATTATTGTCGTTTGGAACCTTCCTGTCATTTTCTTGAGGTTCAACAAATGTTAGACCTTTGGATGGGTTAATAGTGATGTCCACATCTTTGATAAGTGGATGGCGACCCTTCAAAAGTGCGAATTCCACTGCTGACAGCCACTGCATAAATCCAAACAATAATTTGATGTGACAGCAGAAAATGTTTAATATGGGAGAGGTGATTGAAAGAACAATCCATAATAATGTAAAATTCTATGGAATATTACAAGCAACTATGTATATTATCATTTAGGGAAATTTTGCTATAGGACACCGTGAAAATATCAAATTGGTTGGCTCACACCGCAAACGAGCTTCTTTGCCCACTGCCATTATAATTTCATGGTTCTTTGCCCAAACACACCACACCGATTATTTTAATCATTTTTTAGATTTTCGAAGAGAGAAGGTGGGTGAAATGATTTTTCTGTCCTTGTCTTCAACCTTCGATTGGTCACTAAATTTTACTGGAACACATCATCACTTCCGCGCTCGACGTCACCGCCGCCGTATCCTGTCCCGTGCACGGCACGAGGATGATAGGGCCGTGGCCGTCGTCGAGCACCCTGATGTGTTACGGCAAAATTTACTGACCAACCAGAGGTTGAAGACAAAGGCAGAAGAGTCATTTCACCCACCTTCTCTCTCCAAAAATATAAGAAATGATTAAAATAATCGGTGCAGTGTGTCTGGGCAAAGAACCACGAAATTATAATGGTACTGGGCAAAGAAGCCCGTTTGCGGTGTGAGCCAACCAATTTGATGTTTTCGCAGTGTCCTACAGCAAAATTTCCCTATCATTTATTACAATAAATCATAAATGCATCTGACAATAAGATAAGGTCTAGTATAACAAAAAGGGGTGAGCTGTCATTAATGATTAAGCACACGATAAGAGATGGGCATAAAGTTAATATAGTTATATAGATCAATCTTCTCTATGAAATACTGATATCATTGTCCAGTGGCTAACTCAAAACGTTCCCACTGATTTTTTTTTACAGAGTTCTTGTTAAGGATTTGAAAATGCGCATATTTGGTAACATTTGCAATGGTGGAAGAATGTGTCCCCTAGAAGTCAAATAAAGGTGATAATATACCTCTAAAGCAAGATTCTGGCACCACAGTACAGCATATCTCTCAAAGGTGAATACAGTTGAATGTACACAAGAACAAAGGAGAAGGCTTGTAAAAGGATTTTCTGATATTGAACTGCGTGGTACTGAAAGAAGTGGCACAGTCCCATCATCACTCTGCAAGATATGGTTCAAAATTAGATAATCAGAAAGGTGTTCGCAAGACATGCAACTAAGATAGGAGTTAACTGTTTGGATATCCTAGCATTGAGATTAATATGACATGCAAAAAACAAGTCAATGTCATGTATAGTTCAGAACTATACCTGTATAAATAGTACAGGTATTTTCACTTGGGCAATTGACAACCTTGTGCTACTTTCTGAATAGAAGTCATCAACAGTAGCAAACTCATGTGAAACCTTTGATATGGCTCCATCAAAGTCACGCAAACAATTAGATGATAAAGCTTTTTGAACATTAAAATCTTTATCTTTTCCTTGAAAGAGTTCCTGAAAGAATAAGGCATTAGTCATCGTGTGCAAATGGGCTTCTTGCAAATGCAGTGAATTGTTGAAACCATCTTAGATGCAGCTGGTTGGTGAAGTTTTGAGCTTGTAAACCTACATTAATGTCTTATACAGGAAGTGCTAAAAGGAAATACTAGCACCAGCATAGAGGAGCAGTGTGAGGTCACAACCTTATTAGCACGCAGAATGTCAACCAAGCCTGTTGTGAGCTTTCGATCAAGAGCGATATGATGAGGAAACGATCTTGTTGCTTCTTGCAGGTCAAAAGGATTGTCAACACAAACAGCAGCAGTAAGAGGACTAGACTCTCCAACTTCCACTAGGTACTTTGTCAGCATATTGGCACCATATCCCCATCCAACACCCATTAGTGTTGTCCAAGGTCTTTTATTGTTTATAAATTGTATTGCTGTGCTGATATCATCACTGTCAGCTGCTGTAAATAACCTACATAAGCAGGTAGTTTAGAAGCCCTACAATTTAGAACAGATATCCATCACTGCCATAACTCAACTTATGTAGAAGCATTGTACACTAATGTGACAAAGTTAACTAAAAGGGGTACATTTGCCAACAGTAATAGAGTGCATGGATAATCAGAATAGAGGTACCTAATTTTACTGTTACAAGATTTTCTATGAAGTATGAATAATCAGTACAGAGGTCCCTGATGTTACTGTTACGGGGATTTCTACTATAAAAAACTAACATATGGCTTTTAACATCTTAGTAGAATAACGGGTTAAAACAAGAGGGCACCACTTGGCTGCAGGTTCTAAAACTTTTGTTGTGAAAGTCATATTTGCCATTGAAAAACCTTGATTTTCTGAACACTTTTGCCCATTTCAGTAAGATCAACTTTTGTCCACACAATAAGCAAAGTGTACCCCTTATTAAACTTCTTAGCCAACTCTATGATTAATTCTGCAACAATGCATTTATTTCTTGTAATGGTCAATAAAAAGCTATCTTAAGTAAAATATAATGACTAAAATATGGCCAATTCCACATACATTTCGTACTTTCATTATGCAATAATAACACTAGTTACTCCAAACTTTTCAAGTCACATGTTACTATGTTAGACTTCCATAGTGGCAACCACCAGAGCAAGGTTGTTATGGCGGTGTGGCGAAGCGCGGTGGTCTACCACCTTCAAAACTTTATAGCGACTATGGCATGCAGTGTGGTGACGCCATAGACGCACTGGTGTGGCGAATATATTATGATATTAGAAATTAAAATAGCAATGTAAATATAGCATAAAAGACATAAAACTATCTTATCTCCAAAAGTTTTGAATTTCTCATCTATAAAACATCATTTAAAGCAAATTATAAAGATTGACTTTCATTCATTTTTTTCTTTCCTTCTCTTCCTCTTCTCATTCCTTCTTTTTCTGTTTCCTTCTCTTCCTCTTCTCTTTCCTTCTCTTCCTCTTATAGGCTCCAGCAACACATGACACTGCCCAAACCTTGTTGCCACCTACCACCACCACCCAATCCTCGTCGTCGGCCACCAGAGCAACGCATCACTGCAACGCCGCCCTCCCGCAAGCTCGCACGGCAGCGTCCACATGTCAGCTTGATGACTTCCTAGGGCTCCCGCACTATGTAACACCGATACATGATATGGGTATGCCGATATGCCAAATCCCCTAAAATCAGGATACATCGATACGACGAGTATATATAAATATGTTAATATATTCTTATTTGTTCTCCAAATAAAAATAACTTAATATGTCATACAATTAGGGATGGTAATCATGCCCGATTACCCGTTCACCCATGTACCCGTTAATATTAATATATAAGCAAAATCCAAACCCTAACCACTCCATCCCACCCCTCCCAGCCGCCACCCTCTCCCTCCCCACCCCACTCTCCAGTCACCACCTCTCTCCCTTACGATCCCACACCGCCCCTCCCCTCCCCATCCCATGCCGATGCGCCACCCCTCCCCCTCTCCTTCCTCCCACGGCGGCCCCTCCCCTCCCCTCTCTCCTGTGGTGGCCCCGAGCTGGCGGCCCCTGTGCCACCGGCCTCTTCCCCACCGCGACCCCGCACTGCTGCACCAACATTGTCCCGACCATGGCCCCGTGTATTGAGCTCAATGTATCGGCAAGTATCAATCGCATATCGAGAATTAGATTATTTATATATTTTTTAAAACGGATTAATCTGATACGTCCTGATACGTGTATCGAGGCATTTCAGGATGTATCGCCATGTTGGATACGGGTATGGCAGCCATTCCAACGTATTTATGATTCATAGCTCCCACACCTCGACTTCACGGGATCGCAGTGACGGTGGCTGGAAGAAAAGTGTGGTGACTAGAAGAGAAGTCTGAAGGCTAGAAGAGAAGTGTGGCGGCTAGGGTTTTGGCAATGCCACTAGGACCGAACAAGTAAGTTTTTGTACCCCCTCTCCCTCTCGTATGGCAGGCGCCACAACACGCCACAGCAGCACCACATTCCTGTGGCGCCTACCATAGACCACCCGCTTCGTGGTGTCGTATGGCAAATAGCAAATTAATGCCACAGCGATATGGCAACGATATATCGATGCCATAACAACTATGCACCAGAGTTTTCTAAACTACAATTTTAATCTTCTAGCATGCTATCAGCATGGATAACAAGGTCATGCGTGTGGTATGCAATGAAGTTACTCTAAAGTCTAAACTTACCAGAATTTATAAATGTTGTGAGTCTATTAGTTTAAAGTGAACTATGAAATATCAATAAACTCTTGAGTTATGCAAAGGCCACAATAAGCTTGTAATTTTGCTTACAATAACTTTTTCCAGAAGATAAATAATATTCCTCACTAGCTAAGAAATATAGGTGTGCAAACTTTGGACTAGTAAAGAGATAAGGTGAATAATTTCACCTGGGTGTTGTGAGGGGTGACCCGCCACACCCTCTCGGATTCATCACAATGGGGAAGTATCCATTCTTCAGGGCATCCAACACAAACATCTTGATTCCCCTCTCCATGCTCCCCTCAGGTGTGCCAGGCACGACAAACACGGTCGAATCAAGCCCATGCTCCTTGTTCAAATCCAAATTGTCCGGCCAATCAAGCGCGATCACTCCGCCATCCTTCATGGGAATGCAGATCCTCTGATAGGATACGTCATCGGTGCCATCCCCACCGCGCGCCGCAGGGATAAGGCCGCGACTCAAGTTGACATAGTGCCGCTCCTCGGTGAGGAGCCGCTCGTTGACCCCATCGAGCAGCACGCCCCCGTCCTCGAACGACACGGATGGGCACCGCAGCAGCACGCACCGGTTGAACGGCGTCGGGCTGGTGAAGAGGATCCACTCGCCCGCGGCATCCCCGCACGCACCATACTCCAAATCCGAGTTGGGAAACGGCGGCGGGAGGCTGTTGCGGATGTAGGATGAATTGGAGAAAGAGGAGGCGACAGCGGCCACGGCGGCGACCGCCGCGGGGCCGACGAGCGCGAGCGAGGCCGGGAGTCTGGCGAAGAGGTCGGAGAGGGAGGCGCGGAGGAGGGGGTACGAGCGGTGGCGGTGACGCCGCCGCTGGCGGCGTCGGACGATGAGGAGGAACGGGGCGGCGGCGGGAGCGGCGCTCGGGCGAGCGGCGGAGAGGCGGGGAGGAGGAGGGGAGCAGACGGGGCGGAGAAGCATCAGCGGGAGCCTACGTCTTGGAAGCCCGTTCGAGTGGGGAAACGGCGGCGGAGGCGGTCGGCCGCGGCGGCGACGGAAGCGGTGGTGGAGAGAAGCGGACAGGCGGATTGGGGAAAAAAGTGAAAGGGGAGGTGGACGTCGACGGGAAGCGATTCTTTTCCCGCGAAAAGGTCCTGCCGTTTCCAGCAGCTTTGCCACCAGATGGGCCCACAGCTCCTCTCGCTGGCGCGTGGACCGGGGTGTCTGCGAGGAGGCCGCCTCGGCGAGAGCAACGTGCACGGCGCCGGTGGCGCTGGGGGGAAGGATGACGACGAAAGGCGACCGGGCCCACGGAACAGAGAGAGGAACAGTTTTTGTGGTGGGCTTTGCCTCCGGACAAATAGCAGACGCGTTAGACTAGAGATGATCATGGCTACCCGATACCATTTATCCGTAGATAATTACTTTTATTAGAATGTGGGTATGGAAAAAATTGATACCGGTGCATATATAAATAGAAAAAATATATATATTAGATAAACGGGTATAAATATGAGAAGGTAGTACTTATACCTATTTACTTGTATACCCGAATATTAATTGGATCAAACTGTCAAAAGCCCAAAACCAATCCAATAGAACCTCTAATTCATACTCCTCTCTCAGTCTCTCTTCTAATCCCCTAGGCCATAGGCCACTATCAGTCTCTCACGCGTTTCTCCTACTCCTCCTCATGCGTGCGCCGCCGCCACTATGCTCCTTGGTGTGCACCAATGTTGTAGGTTTGCACCGTTACTATCGGCCCATCATTGTCGCATGTTCTCTCAGGAATGTGTCACTGCCGCCGGTTCTCCATCGCATCATCGTCGGTGCTCCCTCGCTCGCAACGTCGGTGCCAGTACTCCACTTCTTCCTCGCTCGCGCCGCCACCTCTAGTTCTCCTCTCTCTCCACCGTGTGACGCTACTAGCGTGGTACACAATACCACAACCGGTGTTCTCTCACGCTCGACGACGCCAAGGTATGGCCTGCACCCCTATGCAACACTTCGGTCGAATATGGGTACCCGTCGGGTATCCAATACCCGTGCGGGTATGAGTATGGGGAAGACTTCATACCTATAGACAGGTACGAGTATAGATCTATTTAATTAGGTACGGGTATGACCAGACACTACCCGCATGTATTTTATCCGTTGACATCTCTAGTCAGGACAATAATGTTTGGTTTGGAGAATCAACATATCCTCTTAATTGACCTTTAAATAGACCCTAACAAATAGGAGTATAATATTGTCGGTATTTCGAATGTTATGCAGTATGCACATTTGCTTCATTTTCAACAATAAGTATGTAAAAATATATAAATTATTTTACGTAGAAAAATTACTTTAACCTCCGAAGAATTATCTTGACGAATTTTATCCCCACTAAAAAACTAAACTTTTCAACAATAAGCGAGCGAGCAAGCTAGCTACAAGGGAACAAAATTCCATGCACACGGTATGCACCATAGGAACAGTGCGTACCAGTATTAGATGTGCACCACGTGGCGCTATTGTCTATCCTACGGCTTAGCCTAATCGGCTCCAATATAGCGCTGTGCGCTCGCAAGTACAGGGCTAGCTCGGCTTCATTTAGCGAATGGCTCGGCAAGACAAATTAAGCGCTGGGTGAGATTGGTGCACGCCCAGGCACATTTTCCGTCCACACACAACATTATTTCGTAGGAAATAGTGTTGCAGATCACTGCAGAGATCCCCAGGACGCCGCTCCTCTAGGCTCTAGGCCTCGATCGCCGCCGAACCCGCCGTAGAGACGTTGTTCTGCCGGGTTGCGATCACCGCGACGGCACTCCTCCAGGTTTGTTATTACATTCAAAGACAAGGAGCTAATCATTTGCCCAGAAGCTAGAGCTAGCCTTTCGATCGATCTTACGTTCTTCTCTTTGGAAGCTAGCTCGGCTTCACTTCTCCTAGGGGCTGGGACATCTATGTCCAAGATAATTGCGTGCCACAGCTAGCTAGAAGCGAAGCAAATTAATCCACAAAGGTCAACGACATAGCAACATAGCAACGACAGAGCCGTGGCGACGGTGAGCGCCGACCTGCTGGCGCTCGGCGTGAACTGGGTGGCGGAGAAGCTGAGCTAGCCCTGGACTCATGAGCGCACAACGCGACATTGGAGCCGATTGGACCCAAGTACCCAACCGTCTGATGGGCCATAGCGCCACGTGGTGCACATCTAATACTGGTATGCACTGTTCCTATGGTGCATACCGGGAATTTTTTCCGCTACGGCCTCCTTTGGCAGCCTAGTATCCCCCTGGGATTCCGGCCCAATTCCTGGGTGTGAAACTCACGGTGGAAAATTTTCAAGGTAAAATTATTTGCACATTTGGCAGCCCACTAGATGAAAAATTCCGGCCCAATCCACGGTGTTTCTGCAGGGATAAAACCCTCGTCTTATTAGATCGGGATTTTTCTCCCCCATTTTCTCTGGCAAGTGTTGTTCGCCGCCGTCTTCGTCGCGAGCGGCCATCGCCGTCCACCGTGAGCAGGCGGCGCCATCTACACTGTGCCTCCATCGTGAGTGGTTCGCTCTGCACCTCCGTCCACGAGGTCACAGGTGAGCCTTCTCCTCTTCTCCTACCCCTAGGTTTCCTATCTCCATCATCCACAAACATTAACCATTGTACGACTTCTTCTATTCGTTCTCTCTTTTAATTTTCCACATTCTCTGATGATTCCGTGTGCTACTTGTTTCAAAGATTCCAAACACTATCCATTATTTTTATTAGATCGACGTTTTGCACAATGGGCAAGAGTGTATTGCGTCATCTCCTGTGCCTAAATGGACATGGATGTTAGTAAATATGAATATATGTTTTTTTATCTAAATTTAATGTGGTTGTTAAACGGAAACATACAAATTCCTGGAGCAAATATGGATATGGAATATCTGCAGATTACACAGACAAGACTATTAGAACATCAACTACATGTGTGCATAGATTGAGTATTTAATACTGTATATTGTTATTAGATCATCAATAGAATACTTGTTTTGTTATTATATCATCAATAGAATACTTTGCTTCTCTGTGTCCATGTTGATGCGATTATCTCACTAATTTAAATAAGGAATTGTTTAGTTGCTCATTCAGATTTCATCATTTTTTAATTGCTTATATTTTTATAATTTAAGAATTCTTGTTCCTACCTAGTTTTGTGATTACATCTAAGAATTTTTCTTTCATGAACATATTTTAGTGATGGGTTCTGCAAGTGAACAAATAAGGAAGTTTTTACTAGAGCAAGAAGAAGAGGATGAAGAACTATTTTGTGTATTAGTCCCTGCCATACTTGCAGCCCTCCAAGCTGAAAAAATACCTCTACATACATCATCTTTATCTGGTTCTATGAAAATTAAGGAGATTCTCGAAGGACACGAGAATTGGTCTAGAGTTGAGTTTCGAATGGAGCCAGAAATATTTAGAGCTATAGCAAACTACCTTAGAACTGAGCATCTCTTATGTGATACGAGAGGCATTGATGTTGAAGAGCAGCTAGGAATATTTATGTACATGATCTCCCACAATGCTAGCAATCAGGACCTACAGAATGCATTCCAACATAGCGGTGAAACAATAAGTAGAAAAATAAATGAAGTTTTCTTTATAGTCCCTACCCTATCTAAGCGATTTATCAAGCTTCCAGATTCAACTCAAACTCACATGAAGATTATGTCAGATCCTAGATTCTGGCCTTATTTCCAGGTCAGCCTTATACCCACTAAATACATAGGGTTTATCAAATATTTCCCTATCTTAAATTTTTCTTATTCACGTGCAGAATTGCATTGGTGCTATTGACGGTACACATATCCCTATCACTATTACAGAGGAGTTGGCCCCCCCTTTTAGAAATAGGAAAGGCACCTTGTCTCAAAATGTGATGTTAGCATGTGACTTTGATCTGAACTTTACATTTATCTCATGCGGATGGGAAGGATCTGCATCTGATGCAGGAGTGTTTAATTCCGCTATTACCAAAGGCTTTCGTGTCCCTGAGGGAAAGTTCTATCTGGTGGATGGTGGGTATGCTAATACTCAGTCCTGCATTGCCCCATATCGAGGTATTCGGTATCACCTCAGTGAATTTAATAGACGACGCTCATCTCGAAGAATTGTCTACGCAGACTATAAAGAATTATTCAACCATCGTCATGCAATTCTTCGTAACCATATTGAAAGGGCAATTGGGGTTCTTAAGAAGCGGTTTCCAATTCTAAAAGTTGGCACACATCATGTTATGGAAAACCAAGTTAAGATTCCAGCTGCTGCAGTTGTGTTCCACAACATTATTAGAGGGCTAAATGGTCAAGAGGGGTGGCTAGATCAACAACCAAGTTATATTTTAGAAGAAAATTATGTTAATCTTCCAGATGAAGAGACATATCATAATGACAATGAATCAAATGATGGAAATATTCTAAGAGATCAAATAGCTATGCAGATGTGGGCTGACCATGTTAGTTAGCCAATTATAGGTATGTTTGTGCATACTTAGTTCTAGAATAGTAGTTTGTGCATAATTATTTTGTGTACATAATCGAATAAGTGAAAAAATATAATGCAATGACTAAACTGTAGTTTATAATATTTTGTTAATTGTAGACATGTCAAGGGAAGGTGCAAGGGCATCATGGAACTCTATATTAGAGAAAGGATTGGTTGATATATTACATGATCATAATCAACCAAGATTCAGGGCTCAAAATGCTTGGAACACTGAAGGATGGAGAAGTATCACATCAAAGTTCAATGAAAAATTTCAACATGTTTATTTCACTAAACAACAAATTCAAGAAAAAGAAAAGGAGCTCAAAGGGAATTACAAGATTATAAAAAATGCACGAAAAGAAAGTGGTGTTGGTTGGAATGATCCTCTTGGCATGATTATTGCTGAACCAGCAGTTTGGGATAGAATAATTCAGGTAATATTTTTCTCACTTCACTTGATAGTGTACAATTGCATTGGTTTTTAGATTATATTTTAACTATTTTTTTACATTGCAATTAATAGGCTCACCCAAAGATTAAGAAGTTTCGCTCCAAACCATTTCCACTTTTTAATCTTTTATCATCATTGTATGAAGGTTAGTGAACTTTACACTTTTGTTTCGTGTTGATCAATAATTTTAATTATAGATACTTGTATGTAATTTCCTAACCTGTTATTTGGAACAGGAAGTATTGCAACGGGAGATTTGTGCTTCACGTCAACTGAAGAAATGACACCTTCAACTAACCACACTAAGGAAAGTACACAAGAGTCTTCAAGCCTTAATGTGTTGATCAATCCATTTTCAAATATAGATTTGGTAGAGACTTCAAGTTCAAACACGGATAAAGCACAAGAAAACTTAACTCCTATCAAACCATTAGAAAAAGAAGGTACTATTGGAAAGAAACGTAAACAAAATCAAGTAGCAATGGTCCTTGAGAACTATTTTGAATTCAAAAAAGAACAAACACAAAAGGTGGTGGAGAAAATAGTTGAAACATCAAAGCAAGAGATTGATTGTTCTATTGCAAAGTGTATTTCTGTTGTACAATCAATTCAGGAGCTAACAGATGAAGAAAAAGCAAAGGCTTTAGGACTTTTCAGATGCCCAATCAATAGGGAGATATTCATGAATACTACCATTCCAAGTGTGCGCTTGATATGGCTAAGGAGCCAAATTGCTGCATAGGTATGTTTTCTAACACAACATGTTTGGACCAATATCAGTTGCTTTGCCCTCTGTTCAAGCAATAACAAAATATTCAGATTCCCTTTTCTTGCTTTGTTGTTTCATGAAGCTGTCTAGGTTCATCACATTTTGATTATTTGATATGACATATTGATGTATGGATATGATTAACGTATACAAAATAACATCTACCATATCCTGCCCTTTATTCTGTTATATATGTTAGATAATTATGTTGCATGGTTCAATGAGCTAAAGATTAGTACCATTATTGTTTCTAAATTGTGTGCAGGAGGATGCAAATCTACAGTCTTACGTGTTCAAGAGATCAGCCGGTGCCAAGGAGCTGTGATATTTCTAGTTGTTTGGATTGTGTTCAGAAAAGAAGCTAAAATGTATGAAATCAAAATTGTCTAGACTTGTTTTTGCTATATTGCTCTATAATCAGACTAAACTCAATAGACTTGCTTCCTGTGAACTACTGAAACATGTTGAAATGTAATAATGTCCTCTTGCTTTTGAGGTAGACTTTTCTGCACTATCAATGACAACTACTAGTATTGAGAAGATCTTGATTTCCTGGGAGAATTTGATTTGATTGTTTTACTTGATGAAATTTGGTTAGAGGAAAAATTGTACCTGGTACTATCACTATGTTACTTTGGTACTATCTTGATTTCCTGGGAGAAGTGAACCTGGAAGAAAAATTGTTACTTTGGTACTGTCACTATGGCTTCGTTTGGCAGCTCCTTTCGGAATTTTGATAGGAAAAATTGTTACTGTTTGGTACTGTCACTATGTTTTTTTCATGTTTTCAGAATTTTGTGTTTTTCTAGGAATTTTTATCACTGGGTTCCCAAACAGTAGTAGGGAAATTATCCTGCCCGTGATTTTTTCTCCTGGGAAGTGAAGGGGAGTATATGTCACAAGGAAAATCCCTTTTAGGAAAATTTTCCATGGGTTTTTTCCCCTAGACTCCCAAACAAGCCCTACAAGTGAAAGGGAGGAAGCTACGTCGTGACATGGACAAGAGGCCACGCGCGTTGTGCGTGCGTGCGTTTCGGCTAGGAGAAAGAAGAGAAAGAAGTGACGGGTGATAACAGTTATTAGTGACCGGTATCATATTCGTCTCGCTTATCACGTCACTAATGGTCTATTATTAGTGACAAGCATACACTCGTCACTAAAGGTAAGTGGTTATTAGTGATGGGTATAGATGTCCACGCGTCACTAAAGGTTAATTTTTTTTCATTCCAGATTTGTTCTACACAATTTCGTTTAGTTTCTTTCGGTTCAAATGAGTTAACAATTAGATCTGAGGTAGTCATGGAAAGACTCTTTTCATCTTTTTTTCATCATTCCGATGTGATTTACACGTGTGGTCATCATCGACGAGGCCTCTTTTCTTAGGCACAATAGAAGAGGAGAGACAATGATGATGAAAAAGAAAAAGAATAGAACTGATGTGATTATGGAGGGGCTCTTTCCATCAATTTTGTCGTTGTCCCGATATGCTTTCCATGTGGTCATTGGCGGTGAGGCCTCTACCTCGAGTCAAAATAGAGGAGAGGTGATGATAAAGAAGAAAGAGGTGAAGAGGTGATAACAATGGACGAGATCAAGCATTAGGATTTGGTGAAGCAATGGTAATAACTATGTACCTTTGTTGAAGCAGCTCGATATTGATGAGCTCATGGTCGGGTGGAGCATGAAGTAAGACCGACGTCGTCGAGTAGATTGTATAGTACGCCGGCCACCATCAATTGAGCTCGATATGAGAATGGTAAAGATCACGTAGAGAAAGCAAGAGAGAGAAGTTATAGAATGGTTGAGAGTAAAGACTAAAGAGAGGAGGCAGTGCTTTATAATAGTGTGTGTATGTTTTCGGGCTAGTGTTCTACTTTCCACCCAAATTTTCAAAAAAAAAATCGTATGCATCGGTCTTTAGTGATGGGTCTAGATATTCACACATCACTAAAGGTAGGTATTTAGTAACGGTTCTAGATATTCACGCGTCACTAAAGATATTTCTTTAGTGATGTGTCTCACACGCGTCATTAAAGGTATGTCATTAGTGACGGGTCTTAACGTTACCCGTCACTAATGATCAGTTTAGAATTTAGCAACTCATTAGTGACGCATATTAATGAGACCCGTCACTAAAGTTAGGTCTTTAGTGACTGTTGTAAACACACCTATCACTAAAGGTATATTAGTTACGCGTGTCTTTTATCCATCACTAAAGACCATTTGTGTGACAGTGAAAGAAGATAGAAGAAATGGAAATAAAAGAAAAAAGGAAAAAGAAAAGAGATAGAAAAGAAGATAACAAGTGGATCCACAATGGAGCAACGGTGTACATATGTTCTCCAAAGTTTTTTGCAAAAAATAAACATATGTGGGTGTATATAAATATATGTTAACCGTGCTAAAATCTAGCCTATAGCCTAATAGTCAGCCTAACAACTTATTTTCTAACTCTATTCTCTATGTCTCCTTGTTCCCAATCCCCAACATAGCGGTAGACGCCAATCGAATCTCGTACCCTCTCTGTTCATCATCACTACAAGTGGGTAGTGGTCGAGCGCGTCAGGATGCTCTCACAAACTAGTGGCCCTCGAGCTGGTGGCCCTACCGCAGCGCCCCCCTCCCGAACTAGTGGCCCCTATGTCATCGGCCTCTTCCCCACCGTGACTCCGCACTGTCGCGCGTGATGCCATCCCCGCCATGGCCCCATGTGTCAATCTCAATGTATTAGCAAGTATTGATCGCATATCAAGAATTAAATTATTTATATATTTTTTAATCGAATTAATCTAATACTTCCTGATACGTGTATCGGGGCATTTCAGGATGTATCACCATATTATATATAGGTATGACAACCATTACAACGTATCAATGATTCATAGCTCCCACACCTCAATTTCATGGGTTCGTGGTGCAGGAGAGGAGAGGGGTGTTGGCCTGCTAGGTGTAGCATCTGAGAGAGAGGTGGGAGAGAAGAAGGGGAGTGGGATTGTGTGGCGGTGGGTGGAGGGAATGTGAGATGAGAGAGAGAATGTGAGAGGTTGAGAAAAATTAGGGCTAGGAAATGGGCCAAATGGGTTGGGCTTTAAATGGTTTGTTTGATAAAATTTGTAAAAACATATTATTAATCTGAACTTTTAAATATAATATTAGAAATAATTTTAAATATTTAATTGCAATTTTAATTATATATTTTGTATCTTATAAGTATCTAAAGTAATATTATTGTAACTTGATATTGTATTGCTATTTTTATAATACTATATTGCTATTCTTATTTGCAATTTAATATTTATATATTGATATATTTTTCTAAATCCTTAAATCCTATAAGTTATTTTCTATATTGGTTGCCACGCAGATGTGTCTATGGCGATGCCACACCACATGCCATAAGCACTGTAAAGTTGTGAAAATAGTAAGTCGCTATGCTTCGTCGCGTCACCATAACAACTATGATCAGGATACATCGATACAACTACTATATATAAATATGTTAATATATTATTATTTGTTCTCCAAATAAAAATAAATTAATATGGCATACAAGTAAAGATAGTAATTGTGCTCGATTATCCACTTACACATTTACCTATACCCATAATACTTCATTCGTTTACATATTTAAGATTAATATATAAGCAAAATCCAAACCCCAACCACCCCATCCCACTCCTTTCAGCCGCCACCATCTCCTTCCCCACTCCACTCTCCAACCACTGCCCCTTTCCCTCACCATCCCACACCACCCCTCCCGCTACCTATCTCGTGTCGGCATAGCACCCCCACAACTCTCCTTCCTCCCATGATGACCCCTCTCCTGCCCTCTCTCATGCGGTGGCCCTTGAGCTAGTGGCCCTACCATAGCGACCCCCTCTCGAATTAGTGGCCCCTGCGTCGCCAACCTCTTCCCCATTGTGACCCCGCACTGTCGCACGCTATGCCATCCCCGTCGTGGCCTTATGTATCAATCTCAATGTATTAGCAAGTATCAATTGCATATCAATAATTAAATTATTTATATATTTTTAATCGTATTAATCTAATACTTCTTGATACGTGTATCGGGGCATTTAGGGATGTATCACCATATCAGATATAGGTATGGCAACCTTTCCAACGTATCGATGATTCATAGCTCCCACACCTCGACTTCATGGGATCGTTGTGGCGGTGGTTGGAAGAGAAGTGTGGCGAGTTGAAGAGAAGTGTGGTGGCAGGAAGAGAAACAAAAGTGTGGTGATTGTGGTTTTGGCAATGCCACTAGGACCAATTGAGGAGCCATGCTGAATAGCGTGGGCCTCATGGCTCTAGAGGTGATGAGTCATTGTCAACGATAGTCAACGAGGACTGAAGAGAAGAAGAGATCTGTTGTTTCATGGGCCGCGTGTGACTCAGGTACACGGGCAGCGAGCGACTGTCGGGCAGAGGAGGCTGCGAAGTCGGGCTGGCCCAATCCGGGTGCATGGGCCAGAAGCAGTAGAAGACCCACTGGGCTGTTGACCAGGACTGACTCAGGTACACGGGCGGTGAGCGATTGCCGGGCTGACAGAGCTGCGGGGTCGGGCCGGCCCAATCCGGGTACCTGGTGCAAAGCTGGTGGAGGCTTTGTCAGTTTCGGCGTAAAACTGACCACCGTTGATTCTGTATCCGACTGTCCAGAAGAGTAGCTTCCGGATATGTCATCTGTTACTCTAGGCCCACAGTCAGTCTGTTGTGTCTGTAAAAATTCCTAAGGGCAGTAGAGTCTTTTCCTTTATTTTTGAGTCTGTGAAAACCCTAAGGGGCTGGTAGAATATTCCTAGTGTTGGGTTGCCTATAAATAGCACCCCAATCCCTAGGGTTTGGACTACCCTTTTGCTGAAATTGAATACTCCTCTATTGGGTCATTTTTTGCCTCTCACGTTTTCTCTCTCTCCTCTCCTGTTCCTTGCGTGCGCCGCCAGGGAGTTCTCCCTCTGTGTTTCTTGCCTTGCTTTTAATGTTGCAGTAAATGCTCTACCTCTTTGTGTGCTGCATCTGCAAGGTTTTTAATGGCTCGTTTTCACCCTCAAAGCAAGTTTCCCTGTGATTTTGAGCCTTTGTAGGCTTCGGCAGGTGTGAAGAAGCTTCTGTTCTTCACATACAGAGTACTAGTTCTTGCGATTTACAAGTAGTACTCCTCTGTAGCCACAGTACTTCTGCG